>JAULKM010000011.1:4122-17879 GCA_032355605.1 Rubia tinctorum | reverse complement strand
TTGAATTTGATGGAGCTGCCACATGATGCTCATTATGTTAATCAGGCGAACATGCCAGGACTGGTTTGTGATACTTTTACTGTTCACACTTTTTCCCTTGTAATTTTGCCTTGTTTGAAGAGGTTAAGGTGCTGAAGAAAAATGTTTGTGGACTTCAGTTTATGATTTAATATTCGGTCTTGAATGGTTTAGGGACAGCTGAATTCTACTGCACCGGGTCATGATGTTTTTTTTGCACCCCAGCAAAATGTGCCTGGGCTGGTGGTAAGTTTGTTCTTCATACCTACATACTCCCTCCTGATTTTTAATGTTAAGGCTCTTTCCATTTTGTTGGTCTTTTAATATTGGCACCTCTCTTTTTTTTGGTAAAGTTGAGATTATTTTCATCCACTCGCTCGGTACAATTTTCTCCACTCATTTTACTTTTTGAAAAAATTGTGCCATTTGATATAGTGTCAATTTTTAGAGACCAGAAGGAGCAATTGTTTTTTGAAGTCCATGACTTGGCACTCCCTGACTTATAGAGATTAATATTTTTAAAAAATGTAATGCAGGGGCATCTTGAATTTAGACCCCCGAGTTTTTCCTATACCTTGCAGGTTAGTCCGTTATCAGTGGTTTCTTTATTTTGTACCCAGTAATGTTTCATGTTTGGGTTGGGAGATATTTATGAATTGTGGTTTTGGCAGGAAGATCCGAGCATGAGAGTGGGTGAGTTCCCTGGAGGCACAGCTAGGCACGGTTGAAGATGATTGGTTACATTGTGAATGTGGTTTGGTGGTGGTGTGATGTGAAATGATGTAGAAGAAGGTGCAGGAAGTCATTTGTATTCCCCAAGAGAACACCCTATTTCCCCCGCTCATTAATGCCTTGAAGGGAGGAAGTTGGGGTTATTGGTTGGATGTGTTGTTGCAGGTGAACTGATCAAAAGAAGTTGAGAATTGAATGAAATGGGTGGAAGTCAAAATCTGAGTTGTAGATGGAGAAGCAGAGTGGAGATTAGTTATCATTCCTCCTGATCACCCTCGTGTTTAGTTTGCTCTATTGTATTGGCACCCAGTTAGTTATAGTGAAATGATGATGTGATTAAAAGAAATTGAAACAAATAGTAGGGCCCCTCTCATTAAGATATAGAAATGATGTACAATTTTGGTGATAGACCGGTACTACTGCTGGTCTATCTTTTATTACAATTGATGCACTAATAAACTATTAGCCGGAATCTCCCATCATCTGATCTGCCTACCTACTTTCTTTCTATCTTTTTTCCCCGGTTATTTCGGGGATGTGGTCGGCTGCTGTTACTTGCATGTTTCCGCCTACACGAGCTTCTGAATCCAGATTCACGCTAAGGGAACAAAACAACTGCCTATCCATTGGAGATTTGTTTTTCGTTTTTCTTGCTATGGCGGGGGAGAAGTTATAGATCTAGTTACATAGTTGGGGAGTTCTTTTTATTGTATACTCGTATACAATTGGAGTTGAGGAGTGGAGAGATCCAGGCTAAAGAGTGTGAGGTAGGAGTAAGATGAAGCAGATAACAGAGAGTAGAGGCTTACCGGATCAATGGTGCGACTCAATGGTACAAAGAAGAAATGCACATTGATTGAAGAATAAAGACCAAAGGGTGAAGGATTGAAGACTGAAGGGTGATGCTGCAACCTTTTAAAAGTGGGCCCGTCCAGCACATGCTCATCGCGTTTTATGTCACTATTCATCAATAAAATTAATATTGTTTAAATTGTAAAAAATTATTCATCCATATATATATATATGTGTGTGTGTGTGTGAGAAAATTATTGTGATATATTATCCAGCCTCATACATCGTTTTCGATTCCGCATACTTCTCTCTTCATACTAGACTTACCGACTCCCGCAAATGAAAGTTATGGTTCAATGTGGTCATCAGATCTCCGCTTCAATCTGCACCACAGTCCATTTTTCGTATGTATGGTAGCACCTGTGACCAGTTCTACCGACTCTGGAGACCCTCTTAGCTCTACATCAAACTTTTGCAGTAACATTGCCAAAGCTATTGTTGACTCCAATAATGCAAATTGGTCCCCCACACACTTTCTTGGCCCCCCGCCGAAAGGCAGAAACGCAAAATCTGATATAATCTGCAACCCACACATCAAACCATCTTTAAGTTAATGAGTTATATACATTAGAAAGTTAGTACCGTAATAGATTAGTTATAGTTGTTAGCTAGGGGTTGTGCAACCTGAACCTGGCACAAACATGTAACTATCTTCTATAAATTAACAAGAATGAGAGAACACCTTCGACCCAAAAAAACAAAACGTGGGAGAAAAGGGTGAAAAAAACATACCTCATTTGGGTACATTGCTCCAGGACTTCTGGATGGATCAAAACCAGCCCAGCCTTCAATATCCTCACTCCCCTTTTTCACTTGAAACCTTTCGGGTTCAAATTCATCAGGCTTATCCCAAAAGTATGGCGATCTATGAAGATTGTACACCTGTTGGTTGATACATACTGCTCTTAGGCATTAATGATAGCACAGCTGCTGCGTATTGAATTTAACCGCCCGAGTTTTAGCAATATCAGAAAGAGTTTTTAGCAAGTGGCTTACATCAATTAATTCTGGAGAAGATCTGAAGATGTAAATCAGCAAGACACTATCTTTTTTTTACACAGCCTAAATATTATGAACCAGTCAATCCAAGGAAACGCAAGTGAAGAAAGACTCACAGATATAAATATATCAGTCCCAGCAGGAATTTCATATCCATTCTTCTCCCCTTTATGACCTCCTGGATACAGAGGCAAAATCATCTTTAATTTCATATGGCTGAAACAATTGCTACATAAACAAGACATCAAATCAATAGATTCAGCATTAAAGCTACCTCTAAGAGAATTTATTCTAAGAAATTTAATCCAAATCTTCTGAGTAGCTTTAGGGCGTGTTTGGCAGAGCTGTGCTTATAAGCAAAACTGGCTTATTTCGGCTTATTTTGAAAGCACGGGGAGACCAGCTTATGTTTTCCCCCTAAAAATAGCTCCTACTTCTTAAGTAAGCATTTTTTTATCAGTTTACCAAACATTTAAAAAATGTTTAGCTTATAAGCAAAGCACTTATAATCTGGATCCTTATTATCTGGATCTATTGTGTCAGGAAAAAAAATTGTTCATTAGAACCCTAATTACAATAGTCTTATGACTTTGCAACTGTCTTTCAAACTTACAAGATACTTGTTGGATTTATTAAGTTCCTCTGTCCTCCCAACTGCTTAAAACTAATTTTACTAAATCCATTCAGTATTTTTAGAGAAGCTCCTCAGAAATTAATATTCATCAATTATAAACGAGTGGATTATAGCATCCCTTCAAATCCGTGATATACTAAAGTAAGATTAACAGAACTTCATCTTGCCTATATACCATAGTGTTGAACTCAAAATAGAAGCGTACCCGGTAATTTATCAGATACCAGAGCACGCCTAATGAGTAATGGGGGCTGTGGATAGAGGCGTAAAGACTCTACAACAATGAGTCGTATGTATCTGAGAGCATGAAGAATGCACCCTATTATTAAGCATGCAGTACGTTGACATTAAATCACTCAATTGTTAGAATTTTAACAAAAAGAGCAGCTAAAGTCTTGAAATAGTCAAAGAAACAAAGAACAAATGTGACAAAACCTGGCATTGTCCAATTCAGTATTAACTAGAGTTATAATTTTTACTGAGCCTTATTTCCTGTGAAAGTTGTGTGAGTCTAAAATAAACACCAATGCTTTGGAATATTTAGAACCAAAGAGCAATAAGTGAAATAATATCCCAAAAAATAACCAATGAAAGCAAGCTAAATGTATCCAGTTGAGTGCATCTCACACAAATGTCAAAATTATAATAATCTTGAAAGATGGAGCCATCAAAACCAAATATGTACCATGTGCGGCCTTCTGGAACATGCACAATTTGTTGCTACAAATCAATTTACTCCCTCAGTTCCATTGGAAGAGTCTTTTCTTGTCAAATGTAAAATCTTTTTATGCTTTATAAGGGTAGAAATCATAAATAGGCTTTTTTCTCCATCATTTTTCCCGCTTGTGTCCTTACTTATCAGATAAGTAATGATAATTAGCCACATATGCCAATACTAGTAAGGTCATCCAATAGTTGATTGTTTGTAATCTTTCAAAAAAAAAAAAGTAAAGTCATGCAATGTAAAAAGGAAAAATAGGAATCTTGTAATGGAACCAAAAGCATTTCCCAATAGAACTCTTCCATTAGAACAGATTCAGCTTCAGTAAGATTACTAACTCTATATGTATCAGACTATACTTCAAGATTTTTTATGAATCACTGGAGTAAATTCAAGGTAATAGCAATACTTACACATCCTACATGGATATATTGGACTAGAAAAATATAAAGAACATATCCACTAACTTCGAATCTCCACATTTAGGAACACTTCTATAATCAATACACATGCTTCATTATCAATCTCAATAAATGCCATTTTAGAAAACTATCCATCGTACAACATCTTTATATGTCCGAAATGGTCGGAGTGTGAATTGAAAATATAGCATCAGTGTTCTTTAAGAAAGAAAACTGTTTCTGGTAATCAAATATAGACTTCCAAGACCAAAATGCAGAATTTACTATGAAGCAAACAGGTCGCCATAAAATAATTGAGTAACATGCAGCAAACAAATGAGGTCAGAAGAACTTCAAAGAGAGACTTCTCCTACAGGAAGATAAATTTCAAAGAGCTTCACATACTCTAATTTCTTAATTGATTCAAATGTGATTATCCCCTGACCAAGAACAGAATCAATCTCTTCCTGTGCTTTCTTCATCTTGTAAGGATGCTACAAAACAGCAAGTCACCAAACACTGTAGGCAAAGGACGTTTGCGTTTATTGAAGAAGATAAAATGGAAAGGGAACCCCAAGATTAAACTATTTTGACCTCCTATTCCAAATGACTTTATTAAAAATTAAATGGTGAACCCACTTGAGCAAGAAGATATACAGCCCAAGTAAGCACGGCAGCTGTTGTTTCATGGCCAGCAATAAGCATAGTCATCAGATCATCCCTAAGCTGCAAAACAAATGAACGGATTTTACCAAAATGAATCAGAATAAGCTATATACGTATGTGAAAATATCCTTCAACACATCATGGTTTGTTTCTTTTGGGTGTAGATAGAAGTGGGGCAGATTGGTCACACAGTGGTTGGGACAAAATCAGTAATAATTTAAAGTCAAAACACAAGCGTAAGAGTCTGGCTAAGAAGAGCTAGGTCCAAAGCACAGCTAAAGCTTTTGCAGCTACTCCTTCCATCCCATGGGAAAAGTTCTATTTCTATGCCCATTTAAGTTGTAGAAACAAGACTCTTCATCAGGAACAGAGGGAGTATTGAACAAATGAAACGATCTACTCCCTCCGTCCCTTTATAACTGTCTTATCATGAAAAAAAAATTGATTTTTTTAAAGTCACTAAAATAGCATAAAAATGATTTGTGGACTAAAATTTATTTCATCTTTATTTTTCACATTCAATTTTTTTTGCCAAACATGGAAGTAAGATACTAATAAAAGGACACCAAATAAGGCAAGTAAGACACTTATAATAAGGCGTGATTGTAAGAGCTCATCTGTTAATGCCACAACATGAATTGAGAGGTGTTGTGTTGTCCCCATGATATAAGTATTTTACATCAGCCGATGACCTATTTCAAATAAACACAACAGAAGGGTATTTCAGAGACAATTCCTACCTGACGATCATCAACATCTGCTCCCCTCATATCAACTAGGAACCGCAATAGACTAGCATCCTGCATAGTTTGGAGTATAATGTGGAATTTGCAAAATGATAACGTGATAAATCAGAGAAAGATCAACAGATTTATCCCCAACAGGTGAGTGTTTGACTGATATAGTCCCAACATTTTTTTTTGTACAGCAAAATTGTTCCAATTCATACCAGTTTCAAGGAAGTACATAAAAACGTGACATGGATGAATGGTTGATTTACTGTATTTTCATGCTTTAGTGATACTGAACCATAACATTACAAATTTGATGGCAAAACTTGCCCACGGAACACAAAATTAAATGTTAATTCATGTTCCTGTTCAAGTAATTATCCTCATATTGCTAATAATACAACAATAAGAACTGAGCTGTGCAGAAATGACTAACTGTTAATTTCCAAACTTAGTGAGACTGAATCATAACATATCAAATTTGATTGCAAAGCATGACCCTCAGAACAAATAATTAATTGTTAATTATTGTTCCTTTTCAAGTAATTATCCTTTTATTGCCAGTTATAAACATCAAGAACTACAGATGTTACACCAAAAACTTTGGGACTACATCATCAATTTCTTTGAATCAAATTAGGAAAAACACCTAGACTCAGACCAACTTTTGAATGGGATATAGTCGTGTTTGGTTTGGTTTTATCTTGCTTGAGCCATTAGATATTACTTGCCTTTAGATTTGAGTAGTCCCTTTTCTGCAGTTGCTCAACATCCGTTTCCTGCGCCAGAACACAAAACAACGTTGAAATATGCAATATAATCACAGACATGGTAAAAAACACAAGCGCACTGAACTGGCTCGCATTTGATCAAATGAATACTTTCAGTCGCATAGATTGGAAATGAACCCTTCTCATCCCATTCGTAGAAGTGTCTTCCTAGCTGCCCACATTAACTAAAGTGGGAAGACATGATCTAAACGAATAATTTGTAGGCTCCTCGCATTTGTAAAAGTAATCATTTAAGTACCTCATTAGAAAATCATCAACTTTACACACTCAGACATCACAGTAAATAATCATTTCCGTCCCTCAGACTAAAATAAACAATTATTAATCCCTCTTATTCACAAAAGTGATCTTTGTCGTCCCTTGCAAATTTAGTCTTTCTTTTTCATCTTATAAGTTGAATGAAGCATTGTGTGGTTTCTGACTTCGAGTTAAAAAGAATTTGTTGGTTGATTCATCACATTCTGAGATATATGTCCTTCATTTAAGAGAGAATAAAAGTGGCTGGTAAAAAGGTATAAAAAAATCGGGAGCTTTCGTTACAAATCTTTGGATGGTCATCAGCATAATATATGGTAAAATACTGGTAGGCTATTTACCAAAAGCCTCCATTTAGAAAATCGAACGCCTTCCTTTATAATTTCATTCCAAGTGTAATCAGAGCTTCCCTTTGTATAACTTTTTATATTGGTTCTCTATATTCTAAATGCCGTACTGAGATATTTAGGGGTCTCCTATGTACATGTCCAGATATTATTTTTACTTCTCTCAGGGTTACCCCTATTTGTTTCTAATAATTTCCTCGCACATTTAATTTTTATCTAATCTAGTAAAGCTGCACATCAATTTCAATATTCTCCTTGTCTCATCTTTTGTTTATTTATAGTGGTTGTTTTATACTTTTCTCGCACTCCTGACTCCACTTGGATTCCCTAAGTGATTATCCTAAACAATAATAAGTTTTCTAAAGCAGAATGCAATCTAACCTCTCTCGTCTCTTTTGCATTTTTGATAAGGGCATCAAGGCACTCATTAATACACTTGATGTCTTTCTGAAATTTCCGCTGCCTTGGAATTAGCCATCTTGCCAGAGGGAAATTCCAGTAAGGAATGTAGAATGTAGATCGATGTTCAGCTTCAAACAAAGTACCATATACAGCCTGTAGATGTATTAGAATACTGATGATGATCACATTCCCAAAAAAATAATGCTTAAAAAACAACAATGATGCATGAATGGCATAAGATACAAATGTCACGGCTCATATGTACATACCCCTCGGGTCAGAAAGACCAACATTTTGAGTGAAAAAGTAAACAATACATCTACATGAGATGGATGGGGAATATATAAGGTGAAAGATCAAGTGAAGAACAAAGTTAAGGATAATTAAAGAGAAGAAAGTGAATAGAGCAGATTGATGGGTGGGGAGATCGCATTTAAAGTAAATAAGTGGATAACAAGAACAAAGAAAGGTGTAATTGGACAAATCCCTGTTTTTACAGATATATAACAGTCTAGGGCTTGTCTGATCCAGTAGTGTTCTAATATGGGATAATACAAGTAACAAAGTAAAAATATTTCTTGGAGTTCATCAATAACATGGATCCTATTACTGAAGGACAAAGAATTCTTTTTATCGAGATATTAACCCGCCAATAAGAATCAGTCAGATTGGTGACTTCAAGTTCATAATATAGTGGCCAGAAGATGAGGTTCAATAAAAGAGGTAATCGAGAGAGCAGGATATGAACAAGATAGTAACACAAACTAGCAAGTCCAGGAACTAACTGTACCGTCAACCGGATTAAACCTATGAATGGAAAAGTCATTTCGTAGAAATAGCAAGCACAAGGAAGTGCAGAAGAGGTACCAAAACTTAAAGAACTGGAATGTGCAGAAAACTCTAATAACACGGCACATGCATGAAGGGGAGGGATGAAGGTACTACAGTCATGGTATGCAGCAGAACAAGTGACTTGGATGAAATTAAATGAGAGTGACAAACAGACAAGGAATCAATAAAATAACATATCCAACAGATCTTGTTGGCAAGTGTGTAAAAGACAACAACGTTATTACAGAGACATAGTTATGGCATAAACCTTTTAGAAACTCAAAAGTTGGATATCGTGAAGATCCTTTTGGGGGTAGGTAAAAATTAACAGGGAAATAATATGATAAGCTCGTCATACGAAAAGCATGGGAAGAAATGAAAGTATGACATGAAGTTTAAGACAGAAGGCATCTAAAGAACAAGTAAACTCTGCAGTAGTGCGGTGAGAATTTAAAATATCAACCTTAATAACAGGAGATTCTTTTGTAACTGAACCAAAGTCGTAGTTGAAAACCCCAATGCCAATTATATCGAGCGCTAAATTGGAAAATTCAGCTTCAAGGTCCAACTCGATCATACTCCTTCCTCTTCTCACTTCCAGTTCAAGAAGCTTTTCAAACCTCGATGTTGTTCTCTCAGAACAACTGGCGAATACTTTGAACATGGCTTCCAGGTATAATGCATGGAACCCAGGAGCAATGACTACGCGCCAAAGCCAGCAATATGCATAAATATTAGAGAAGGAGAGATTAGAAATATGGGTTTGAGAGATGATGCAGAACAGAAGTTATGTTTTTCCCTGTACAATCCCACATTGCTTTGTGATGAAGAGCATTAACTCGTTTGAAGGGCCATCTCTAAATTTTAGAAAGGCAGTAATTTAGTAATTCAAAACACGGAGCAGTCCGGCTGGGCAGCCAACGATAGCAAAGAAGCTCAGAAAAAAATCAAATTTATGGGAAAATCTCAGCAAGGAGTTGACTGACCTCTTCTCCTCTGCTTCCAAGTGCCAATGTCTGCAGGTATTAGCCCTTTTCCCATAATTGGTTCAAGAATTTCAGCAAGAACTCCCTGGATAAGGAACAAAGTTGAGAAGGTAAAATCATCAAGGCATTGACAAGGGTGAGGAGATACCTTGTCATAGGAAAGAGCATTTTCTCGAAGAATATATCTTGCAACAATGGGATCTGATACAACAACAAATGCTTTGGGTCCAAAAGCAAGTCTATACACAGAGCCATGCTCAATAAACCAATCGTAGAGTGCAAAGAAGAGTGGGCGGCCAAAGAGATCGGAAACTGCACCCTCGGCTACTGGCATGGACCCCATTTTGCCACCACTCAAGAAATTTGTAAGAAGGTTGCTGCCATAGTCCAGTAAATTTAATTTTGCTTTGGGATTTGTGGATTGGCATCTGCAGTTCATCAAAGTTATCCATTGTTCACAAACCCATGAAAACAGCTTAATTACATTTACCTGATTTTAGAAGCCCGTGCAGCAGAATATCGACCATGGCCCAGATTGGTGCTGGCGGGAAGAGTTGCAGGAAGGGTGAGACTCGTCATCGCCACACTTCGGGGGATTAGGATCAGGCGGGATTTGAGCAAGTCATATCCACGGGTCGGTCTATTCGGGTTGTGGGTCATCCATTTTATTTAATTAGGTTGATAATTCGAATGGTCATCTTCTCTGGTCATATTTTGACTGATTCTTTTTCAAAAAAAATTATATATTTTTATGAGAGTTAAAGTTAATTTTTCCATAAGTTATGGAAATATCAAAGTTTAAACGAAAATTAGAAGAAATCAAGATAAAGTTTTCGAGTTGCACTAATCGAGTCATAAACTTATAATTATTGCACGTTGCATAATAAATTTTAAATATTGCAACTAAATTTTTTTACATTTCTATAATTCTGATTCAACCTCATCTTTCCATATGCATATGAAAAGATGATTTTTTTCAACACTTTGCCTTTTTATGATCTACAAAATGATATCTTACGTGTTTGCAGATTAGTAACTTCATCAAATTCCCAAAATTCAACCCATCAAATGAAATATAATTCAGATGGTCATAACTCGAGGCTAACATAATATTTTGGACCGATTCCTCTTTGAAAATTTCATACATTTTAATGCTCTAAATTATGGTACCTTCTGCGTTAGCTATATAGTAACTTCATCAAATATTTGAAATTCAACCCATCAAATGAAAATGATAATTCGAATGATCATAACTTGGTGCTCACATGATATTTTGGATCGATTCATTTTTAAAATGTTCTTTATTTTCATGATCTACAAAATAGTACTTTCCGTATTTGCTAATTAATAACTTTATCGAATCTCTAAAATTCAACTCATTAAATGAAAATGACTATTCAGATGGTCATAACTCGGTGCACCGATAATATCTTTGACCGGTTTCTTTTAAAAATTTTATTATATTTCATGATATATAATATGGTATTTCCCGTGTTTGATAATTAGTAACTTTGTCAAATCCACAAAACTCAACCCATCAAATGAAAAAGACAATTTTATATGGTCATAACTCAGACTTAGATTATATTTTGGACCGATTCCTTTATGAAATGTTCTTATATTGCCAGGATCTATAAAATGTTCTTATATTGTCAAGATCTATAAAATGGTACCTTCCGTGTTTGCTAACTAGTAACTCCATCAAATCCTCGTAATACAACCAATCAAACGAAAATGTCAATTCAGATGGTCATAACTCGGTGCTTAGATCATATTTTGGATCGATTCCTTATTGAAAAGTACTTACATTTTCATTCTCTACAATATGGTAGCTTCCGTGTTTGGTAATTAGTCACTTCATCAAATTCTCGAAATTCAACCCATCAAATGAAAATGATAATTTGGATGGTCATAACTCGATGGTAATATAATATTTTGGACGGATTCCTTTTTGAAAATTTATTATATTTTCATGATCTAAAATATGGTATCTTATGTGTTAGCTATATAGTAACTTCATCAAATTAGTCAAATTCAGCCTATCAAATGAAATTGTTAATTCGAATTATTATAACTCGGTGCTCAGATAATATTTTAGTCCAATTCCATTTTAAAATGTTCTTATATTTTCATGATTTACAAAGTGGTACTTTCTGTATTTGCTAATTAATAACTTCATCAAATATTTGAAATTCAACCTATCGAATGAAAATGACAATTCAGATGGTATAACTTGGTGCTCAGATCATAATTTTTACAGATTCTTTTTTGAAAAGTTCTTATATTTTCATACTCTAAAATATTGTACCTTATGTGTTTGCTAATTACTAACTTCATCAAATCCCTGAAACTCAACCATCAAATGAAAATGGCAATCCAAATGGTCATAACTAGGTGCTAAGATAATATTTTGGACCAATTTTTTAAAAAATGTTCTTATATTTTAAAGATCTACAAAATGATACATGTTTTATAATTAGTAACTTTATCAAATCCCCAAAATTCAACCCATTAAATGAAAATGACAATTTGAATGGTCGTAACTAACTCGACGTAAATATCATAGTCTGGACGTTTGCAGCTTAGTAACTTCATTAAATCTCCAAAATACAAATGAAAATGGCATTCGAATAGTCATAACTTGATACTCAGAAAATATT
Source organism: Rubia tinctorum (assembly GCA_032355605.1). Taxonomy (NCBI): domain Eukaryota; kingdom Viridiplantae; phylum Streptophyta; class Magnoliopsida; order Gentianales; family Rubiaceae; genus Rubia; species Rubia tinctorum. The sequence continues at coordinate 5,853 of JAULKM010000011.1, read as the reverse complement.
TTGCACCGATTCCTATATGAAATAATCTTATATTTGCATGACCTAAATAACGGGAAATTTTGTGTTAACTAATTAGTAATTTCATGGAATCCCCGAAATTCAACCCATGAAATGAAAATGACAATTTAGATGGTCATGACTCGGTGCCCAAATCATATTTTGGACCGAATCATTTTTTAAAATTCTAATATTTTCATGCACTACAATATGGTACATTTCATGTTTGATAATTATTAACTTCATTTAATTCCCGAAATTCAATCCATGAAATTAATATGACAATATGAATGATCATAACTCGGTGATCAGATCATATTTAGGATTGATTTCATTTTGAAAAGTTCTTGTATTTTCATGCTTTATAATATGGTACCTTCCATGTTTGCAATTTAGCAACTTCATCGAATTTCCGAAATTCAACCCATAAAATAAAAATGACAATTCGAATAGTCATAACTTTGTGCTTATATCATATTTTGGACTGATTCCTTTTTTAAATAATCTTATATTTTCAAGATCTAAAAAATGGTAACTTCCATGTTTGCTAATTAGTTACTTAATCAAATCCCCAAAATTCAACCAATCAAATGAAAATGACAATTCAGATGGTCAAAACTCGGTGCTAAGATCATATTTTTTCACCGATTACTTTTTGAAAAATCTTATATTTTCATACTTTACGATATTGTAACTTAGGTGTTTGCTAATTACTAACTCATCAAATCTCCAAAATTCAACCCATTAAATGAAAATGGCAATTCGAATGGTCATAACTCGATGGTCAAATAATATTTTGGACCGATTCCTTTTTGAAATTTTCTTATACTTTCATGATCTAAATTATGGCATCTTCTGTGTTAGGTATATAGTAACTTCATTAAATGAAAATGATAATTCGATTGGTCAACACCCGTGCTCATATAAATTTGGATTGATTCCTTTTTAAAATGTTATGATAGTTTCATGATCTACACAATGGTACCTTTTATGTTTGCTAATTAGTAACTTCATCAATTCCGTAAAATTCAACCCATCAAATAAAAATGACAATTCGAATGGTCACAACTCGGTGTTCAAATCAATTTTTTTACCGATTCTTTTTTTTGTAAAATTTGTATGGTTTCATGCTTTACAATATTGTACCTGCTGTTTTTGCTAATTACTAACTCATCAAATCTCCAAAATTTAACTCATCAAATGAAAACGACTATTCAAATGGTCATAACTCGATGCTCGGGTCATATTTTGGACCGTTTTTTAAGTCCTTGTATTTTAATGATCTACAATTTGGCACCTTCTGTGTTTGCTAATTAGTAACTTCATATATCTCCAAAATTTAGCCCATCAAATGAAAATGAAGATTTGAATGTTCATAATTTGGTGCTCAAAAGAAATTTTGAACCAATTCCATTTTAAAAAGTTCTTATATGTTCTTGCTCTACAATATGGTATCTTCTGTGTTTGCTAATTAGTAATTTCATCATGTCTCTGAAATTCAACCCATCAAATGAAAATTAGAGTTAGAATTGTCATAACTCGGTGCTCGGATAATATTTTAGATCCATTCCATATTTAAAGCTCTTATATTTTCATACCCCCTCTGTTTTGTTATTTATGACACACTTATTATAAATGTACATTTTCTTTTATTTGGCACTCTTTCCATTTTTGGAAAGATTATTTCAATTTCATCCACTCATTATACTTTTTACTTTCTACATTCAATTTCAT
>JAULKM010000010.1:15985656-16005492 GCA_032355605.1 Rubia tinctorum | reverse complement strand
AAATAAAACAGATTTTCATGCCATAACTGCAAGTGGTTTGAGTGAGTTACCTTTAATTTTTCAATTTGCACAGACACCGGAAGGTGCTGCATGCCAAGTAACAACTGCTCTTTTTTTAAGCTGTCATCCATTTCCATTTCCGGCAGCAGCTTTGAAGACAACATCACTGGTAGAACTGCACAAGATTAAAAGCAGTTAAATACACACAAAAGGTTTTTTTTTATCTGCCCCCATAACAGAAAGCTAAAGGTTAGCTCTTTGCTTTCTTTCCCTTGGCCTTGGGGAAAGGGTAATAGGGCTCGAGCATTATCAAGGGTTCAAACTGCATTTCTGACATTGATTGATTGCAAAAAATAAGGAACATACTTTTGAATAACATAACAGAAGGGATTGAATGCATTAATGTAGCCCTTATGTTATCTCAAAGATTAGGACTTGAAACCAAAAACATGAAAGAGAAGGACAGTGCAATCAGAAAAAGAAGTCCAGTAGAGAAAATTACTAGCAGCATTTTCAGCATTAACATTTTTGGGATGCACAACGAAAGCCTTGGAAACCTTCTTGATATCCTCCACAATGTTATACAGCTCCAAATTAACCATTGAAAACTGCCCTAATGTATCTTGCCTGTGAACTCACAACAACAACAAAAGCAAAAAAAAACAAAACAGAATCAATCAATCAATAATCAAACGGATGGAGAGAAGATGATGTGAGGCTGCAAAGAATCAAACCATTTGGGAACAGCATTGGTTCGAGCAATGACTTCGAAGTCTTCGAGGATGCGAGAAATGGCCTTGTACAGACTGATTGCTCTGGTCTTCACAGACTCCAGGTTGAGCTGCTGCTGAACCGCCGGGTTCAGCCTCTCAGCCGCTCTGCCCTGCTGCTCGGAACTTGCCCCTACTCCGCTCATCGCCCCAGACCCTTGCATTTCCCCTTTTCCCCGACAGAAAGACTCCAACTTTACTCTCTCTCTCTCTCTTTTCAATTTCCCCTTTTATACCCACTAGGAATTATACTGTAATTGCTAGATTAGCCCTTGCAGTTATATAGTTTGCATTCATTATTTTATTATCAGCATTAAAAAAGAACACTTTTTTACGTTTTCAACTATGATTTGCTAGATTAGTCCTTACAGTATGCATTTATTTTGCTGCCAAAAAAAGAGCACCGCATTTTCAAGGTAACTTTTTGGCAGTGGCGAAGCAATCAGGAAGGAAAGAGGAGATTTTGTCGCACTGTGTGTCTGTGTGCGTGAGAGATGGGGGAAATATCAGCTTGTCCTAAATTCCTAATCCAGTAGTAGTTTTATTTAGCAGTGATTTTCCAATAAATTAGTAATAAAATAAGCGGTTGGTGGGTCAATAATCTTGCCTTCTTGCCTCTAGAGTATCCCAGTTACGACCACGGCCGAAGAACAACCCCTTAAATTTCTCCCAAAAGAATACCCCATTTGATCAAGCTTGCATTTTTGTTGGTTTTCCCTCGACTTTATACTCGCGGAGATTGAATCAGAATTCAGAAACCCTTTGCAAATGCAGATGGTCTTCCAATCTCGCCAGGATCACCAATTGCCATTGCTCAATTTTGGGTGAGCATATTTCTTACTTCCGATTGCTTCTTTTTTTTATGATGGATTGAGGTGTATTTGTACACGGATTTGGCTGCTCTTTATGATAACCAACTAAATGCAGCACCCTTTCTTGTGTATCATAAAATGGTTTAGGGAAATATCTATCTGTTTTGGGTGTTGACTTTACTCTATGCATTTCGCAATCGGTGTCTCAAATCTTGTAGAATGATTTGCTTTTATTTTTAGTCTGCTTATAGTAGCTTGCAGATAACCATTTGGCTGTAGTTGTATATAGGAATTATGTGCTTTTTTGAGAGGATTTGCATCATTAGCTCGTATTTGTTTCCTGGTAGGATGTGCCTCTTGGTCTTCTTGCTGTTGTTGCTTTGTTGTTTTTACTCTTATAATTCTGGCCGTCTGATTACATAGGGTCTAGATGTTTTCTGCCAATTTTGAAAAGGTTTAGCTGTTTTTCAGGAATTGGGATTTCTTTTGAGATGGTCTTTACTAACTCCGCCTTTGGACATGCTCTTTCCGGTTTAGTTTGGATTCAAAATTTCCCACGATGCAATTAGTTCCAAATGATAGTCGTACTACCGAGGAAACAGAGCCCATTTTGTCTACATCGAGATGTGTGGAATCGCCGCCTTCAATTGAAATAACTGTCAGTGGAGATGTTTCTCTGACCGTTGACGAGTCGCCAAGTCTTGATGCTGATGAAAGTTGCTCCCTTGTAGCTGCTGACCAACCAATTTGTCGCATATGCCTCGATTCTGAAGGTTTCTAGAACCATTTACCTTAATATTTCGCTACTTTACCTTTATTACAGTAAAATATGTCCATAGAAAAGTTGCCTCTTTAGTGTTATATTTGGTATGTTGAAGGGGAGCTTTTCTCTCTTAGATTCATGTACTGATGCTAGTTAATTTTCAGGAGAAGATATGATTGCACCCTGCCATTGCAAAGGCACTCAGAAGTATGTCCACAGATCATGTCTAGATAATTGGAGGTCAACTAAGGTACAGAATTTCCCCGTATGCTCTATTTCCGTTATCATTTCATAATTGATTTTAATAAAGTTATGAATTCGAGACCTTAAAATGACATCAATATGTCTTACCCGAGCTCGATGACGAGATGCGACTCACCAAAACTTGATAATGCCCATGAGTCTTATTTATTTACTCTGAATACATTCACAAGCTTTACCGGGTCTATAAACGCACTTCTTACGCATTTTAGAATTTTCTGAAAGCCCTTTTGCTATGATAAGTAGCTGATATAGCACTTCAACAGCTATTCCTTACTTTTTACTTGGTGTCCTCATTCCTTGTGAGGTCTTACTTGTTGCAGAAGTAGTGGGAATGGACTTTAGGGTTCATTACTCATAATTTTCTTCTAATTTTCAGGAGGGCTTTGCCTTTTCTCACTGCACGGAGTGCAGGGCAGTATTCATACTACGTGCAAATGTTCCACCTGACCGTTGGTGGATGAGGTTAAAATTCCAGTTCCTTGTTGCAAGAGACTATGCCTTCATTTTTATTGCTGTTCAGCTGGTATGACACGATTCTTTTGCTCCTATGGACATCTGCAGTGATTTTCCTCATCATTTGTTCTATCTATCTCTTTGTTCATGGTTTTTGATCAGCAATTTCATCCTTTTTATCTGTTTGTGCACTCTACAGATTGTGGCATTTTTGGGGGTGGTGGTCTATAAGTTTTACGGAGAAGAACTAAGAGAAATGTTTGGTTACGAAGAACATCCATATGGATTTTATACCATGGCAGGTAAACTCATTCTGTGTTTATTACTTAAATTGTTCCATGTTCCCATTATTAACTGATAGGCAAGGGTGATGAAACATTTGAAAAATCCCCGTCCCTAATGTGTTGAATTTTCAATTTCCTGATGGATTTGAGGCTTCATATTCCCACTAACCAAAATAAATATGTTGGTTAGTGAAGCTCTCCTCTTTTATTCTTTAGGTTATCGTGGTTGGCATGTTTGTTAACACTAGTCATTAGCTAAGCACCCAACAATGGTAGCATGAAATCAGAAAATTGTGTCTTTAGATTGACCTTTTTTTCCGACTGCTTCCCCATTCCACTTCATATTTGGTTTAAAATGTCAGCAGTTTTAAGACTTCTTGTTTGTGAGAGTGAGAAACTCAAAAGGGACATGCAATGGTCATTGACCCTTGTGTATAAGCAATGGAATATTCAGTGGAAAATTATGCCTTTCAATTTTATTTGCCAAAATGCCAAATATTGATCTGTCCTTGGAGTTTGCAGTTCTGGCGGTTGTGTTGGTAGGGTTGCTTTATGGCTTCTTCATAGCAATAATATGTGGACAGAGGATCAATGAGCGCCACTATCATGTGCTTGCCAAACAAGAGTTGACCAAGGTAGTAAGGGTATCCCCTACTAAGCTTGAGCTTGGAATAAATAAGAAATCTTGCTTGCTATTAATATGCTTTTTCTGGGCTTGCTTGTTCATTGGGCACCATATGTACATGTAATGTTAGAATTAGCATTCTAATAGGAGGATACATGGTGATGATCTGTGTTTGATTGTAGTACTACCATCTTCCAATTCCACAGTCGGAAACATATGAAATGCGTTCGAAGTGGTGACATGTGATATCATATGTTTGCAGGAGTACATCGTGGAAGACCGGGAAACCAATAAAAATGTCCCAGCACTCGATCCAAGCCATGTTACAGAGTTGCGAATGTTGGGGCTCTACTAAGGTGGAACTTTCTTAGGAGTGAAGAAATGAAAAGATTGTTGTGAATGGCTGGCTGGGTTGTGCGTCACGCTGCCACTGTTTGTTGTAACCTGTCATGTAGGTTGAGATTCCGGTTGAGTGAACTCCTCATGACCTGCTGCTACATGGTTGTACTGCCAAGTGATGCTATACTGAAATGAAGTTTCTATGACATCCTGCATCCTTGCTTTCCTGCTGCTGATCAGATGTGTTCCTAGCACTAGTTCAGTTTACTGTGGTTGAATCAATTATTCACCATCTTGGAATGATTAATACTCCCTCCGTCCAGGCACGGTCTTCAATGATCATGTTTGACCGTCCATAACTCTAGCTACATATACTAATTCCGTATAAAAATTTGATATTTAGAAAATATATCTTAAGATGAATTCAACAATATATCACATGATATATTTAATATATGTGCATTAATTTATGTTTATGGTCAAAGTTTAGCAAATTTGCTGGGACGGAGGGAGTAGTAGTTTTTAAAAATAAAATAATGAGTGGCATTTTTTTCTTTGATTGATTTGAGAGTTTAAAATTGTCACAGCTCAGGTTGAAAAGGAGATGGATAACCGAGTTCAATTAGGGCACATGAAATACGGGTATTTATTTAGCATATACTGTTCGGACCTACTATAAACCTATCCATGTGGTAGGAGTACAACCTCACCCTACAACTTTCAATGTACAACCCAATCGATCGGCTCCGCCTTGCTCTTGAGCCGCCGCCTCCTCCTCCTCTCCGGCTGCACCACCTTCAACAAAACAGAATCCCAAATGAAAAACCAGAACATCCACAGCATTGAAAACAAAAGTGCAGTTCTTGCATCAGAGCAAATGCTATCCATCATCAAACTCAGACAGGGATAACTGTAATTTTATATTTGCCTCATCATCCGCAAGAACGCAATTATCAAATACAAAACCAAACTGAGCTGCATTTTTGTCGAGTCAGATCACACATTTACATCAGCAATGATCAGACAGGGATAACTGTGATTTTATATTTGCCTCATCACCCCCAACAAAGCAGCAAAAGAGAAAAGGAAATGGTTAAGTTGTTCAAAAGAGAAATCAAAACAAAAGGAACTGAAATGGTTAAGTTGCCTCAGACCGTCCTAGTATACAAGTATCAACATTTAGCAAGATTTCAACTTGCCTTCACTGTTTCAACCATTTTATATAATCATCACCGGCAATGCATAAAATATCCAAGAAAAAAGAAAAAAGGCATCAGATCTTCCTATTCAAGTGAGCATCATCAGACCCACAATCTTGTTCCGGGCACTCAACTCGTATCATAATCCACATCATTTGCCCAAAACAATCGGTTTCAGAAACTAGGATTATTACCATTTTGTCCCAGGTAGAAGCGGGAAGAAGGCCAGCCGCGCGAGGCGATGAGGGCCCCGAGCACCTCGTGGTCCACGTCGCCGAGGTGCGTGTTGGAGAGGTTGCGGAGGAGCTCCGCCACACCGAAGTTGCGCCGCTTTGGAGGGACCCAGTAGGACGCCCCCGGGACCAGAGGCAGCCAATCCGGCTCCGATCGGCTCACGATGACCCGGTGCACGGCGTCCTCGATTATCCTGACCGCCGTCGCCTCCGACAGCGAAGAAGGGACTGCGTCCCCATCGGAGAGCGTAGAGAAATCGGGATAGGTGGAATAGCGCCGAGATAAGGCGGCGAAATTGAAGAATTGAGGAGTGGAGATTTTGCGGATAAGGGTTTGAGATGGAGACGCTGCCATGGACCAAGAAGAAGGGTGCGGGGTGTTAAAATAGGGGGAGATTTTAGGGCAGTGGCGTGGCGGCTTTGGTTTGTTGATAAATGTGCTGGAAATATTTAGGGCTTAGCTGGAGAATGTTCGGCCCAACAATTTTTCACAATTCAACGATCCATCCAAATTGGGCTCAACCAGCAGCCCATCAGTATGTCATGAACTGAGTATTAAAATGTAAGGATCTCAAAAGATCCATCAGCTCAAAAGTAAGCTCAAGAACACATATTACATAAAGGAAGAAAACTGCAAAGAAGAAAGTTTCACCACAAATGACCAGTTCCTAACCGATAGATCTTTCCTCCCCAATTCTATGCTATATACAGTAGGTTAACAAACTAAATCAGTTGCAAGTTAGTTATAACTACCTTCCTCCATTCATTTGGCATGAACACAAAGCAGCTTCCTCGCTCAGATCTAACCCCCTTGCCAACTGTTTGTCTGCTACTATCTTTATGTACTTTTCATTTAATGCCTAGGGATAAAACTGATTTCTTGACAATCCCCACTGCCAGCTTTGAGCTTGTCCTCAAGCTCAAGTTTTAAAAGCTGGAAATTGGTTTTGTATAACCTCTGAATCCTCCCAATAAGCTTCTTCTATAGGATGGCCCTTCCACTAAATCAACCACTGGATAACCTGTTTCCCTGACCTCTCAATCAGCCTTCTCTATACAAATTTGTGAGGTTGTAACATAGGGATTACATCATCAGGAATACCAGTTATCAAAGCTCCATTATCAGACAAAGAACCTGTATATTTCTTCAATCGGGATACATGAAAAACAGGATGAACCCTATATGTTTGAGGCAGTTGCAACTGATAAGCTAATTCTCTAATTCTTTTAATCACTGAATACGGTCCATATAACTTAGCAGCAAATTTAACATGTCTTTTATCTTGCAATGACAGTTGCCCATATTTGTGCACCTTAAGAAGGGCCGGATCACCGATTTCAAAATGTCTCTCAAATCTTTCCTGATCAGCATATACCTTCATTCTATCTTGTGCCTTCTTCAAATGTTCCTGAAGTTTCCGATTAATAGAGTCCATGGCTTGAAATAATTCAAGAGCAGCTAGAATGAATGAATCATTTAATAATCCCAATGGCATATTCAAAGGTTTAACTCCAAATAGTGCTTCATAAGGAGTCATTCATATACTGACATGGAAGCAAGTATTGTACCATCTTTCTGCCAAACTGAGCCTATTTTTCCAACCTGAAGGATGGTCTCCATAAAAACATCTAAGGTAGCATTCCAGAACCTAATTTACTCTTTCTGTTTGTCCATCAGTTTATGGATGATAAGTTGCACTATACTGTAATTTGACCCCCATTCTTGTGAGAAACCCCTTCCATAAATTTCTAGTGAAGAGCTTATCTTTATCACTAGTAATGGTATTTGGACATCCATGTAGTTTAAAAATCTCATCCATGAACACAACAACCACTTGTTTAGATGTAAAGGGATCTGATAAAGAAATGAAATGGGCAAATTGGGTTAATCTGTCCACCACCACCATCACAGTATTATAACCTTGTGAGTTAGGAAGCTTTTCTATGAAATCCATAGTTATTTGTCTCCATGGTTGAGTAAGTATTGGCAAGGGTTGTGGTAACCCTGGACTACCACAATGCTCTACTTTATTCCTCTGGAAAACATCACAGCTTCTCACAAACTCCATAACATATTTCCTGATATTAGGCTAGTAGAAGTGTAAGATGAATCTCTTTATTGTGGCATTTTGGCCTGAATGTCCCCACACAGCTGAAGAGTGCATAACTTGTAAAAAAAATCCTTCTAACTTCCCCACTGCTCCCAACATGTAATTTTTGCATGCCACTTGAGTATTTCGTTAGTATAACTACAATCAATGTTTTTCTCATCACTAACCACGTTAGATGCAATTAGTTGTTGTGCAGTTTCATCACCTTCATAACTGTCTTCCAATTATTGTATCCAAGCAGGTACCAAAGCTTTAGTCTGTACTTCTCCCCTATTACAGCTCATAGGTTTAGAATCAACTTCCTTATCAGTTAAACCTTTCTCATAATCAAATAAACTATCCTTATCACCTTCATCTTGTTTCTGTGATATTTGATCAGTAATAACAGGATTGCACCCTTTATCGTATCCTTGAAGTAATGGATACTGAATCTCCCTTGATCCTACTGGTCGGTTAATAACAAACTCAGAAAGCTAAACTTCTTCTGTTGTAGCATTATTCACTCAATCCCAACAAACTGCATCATGTTTAGAGTGTTCCATATCATCCTGCTTTTCTTCCTAATCATGTTCCTTCTCATGTAATTATGGTCTTCTAGATAAAGCATCAGTTACAATATTAGCTTTTCCAGACTTTTACTGAATCTCAAAGTTTAAACCCAAAAGTTTGGTGATCCACTTATGCTGAATTGCACTATGCAACTTATGTTCTAATAGGAATTTGAGATTTTGATGATCTATTCGGATGATAAACTTATTTCCTACCAAATAATGTCTCAATTTTTCAACTGTCATCACTAGAGATCTCATAGGTAGACATACCTTTGTTTCGATTACAAAAACATTTACTCAAAAATGCCACTAGTCTGTCATCTTGTAATAACACTGCCCTCATTCCATTGGTACATGCATCAGTTTCTATTGCAAAAACCATTTGGAAATATGGCATTATGAGGATTGGTACTGAAGTTAATCTTTTCTTCAATTCTTCAAAAGCATCAATAGCTTATTCAGTACATTAAAATGATTCTTTCTTCAACTGATTATGCAAAGTTCTACAGATGATTCCAAACCTTTCAATTAATCTTCTATAATATCCAGCAAGTCCTAGGAATCCTCTCAACTATTTCAAATTCTTAAGTCGTGGCCAAATCTTTATACTCACAATCTTTTGTTCATTAACTTCCACCCCCTTTTCAGAAATAACGTGGCCTAAATATTCCACCCTCTTATGAGCAAACACACATTTGGTCCCTTTTGCAAACAACTGATTGGATCTCATAAATGCTAAAACTTATTTAACATGATGGACATGATCAACTATAGTTTTACTATACATAAGAATGTCATAAAAACTAGAACAAATCTCCTCATAAAAGGTTGAAACACCTTATTCATCAAAGCTTGAAAAGTAGCAGGTGCATTTGTAAGTCCAAATGGCATTACAAGGAATTCAAAGTGCCCATGGTGAATTTGGAAGGATGTCTTTTGTACATCATCTTTATGCACTGTAATTTGATGGTATCCTAACCTTAAGTCCATCTTACTAAAGAAAAAAACTCCATTGAGTTCATCCAAAAGCTCACCAATGACTGGAACTGGAAATTTGTCCTTCACAGTTATCTAATCCAACTTCCTATAACCAATGCACATTCTCCATGAGTTATCTTTTTTCTTAACAAGGAAAACAGGTGAAGAGAAGAGACTTGTACTCTCATGTACCACCTTATTATTAATCATCTCTTGGACTTGCTTCTCTATCTCATCCTTGTGTGAGTGTGGAAACCTGTAGGGTTTGAGTTTAAAGGGATCAGTTCCATTCTTCAACAATATATGGTGGTCTATTTCTCTTTCAGGTCGTAATGATTGTGGCAACTTAAAAACATAAGAAAATTCATATAAAACCTTATGTAGTTCTGCAGGTATTGATGTTATATCCAGGTTATTAGCTTCAATTTATGATATTTTGACTTTCTGAGCAGTTTTAAAATTATCATCTCCGTAACCTTCTTTGATCAGATGAGTAAACATGGCCTTCCTTTTCATGTGCTCATAAATCTCCCTAGCCTCATAACCCTTGAGCAACTGCAGCCCAGTTTGATCACTGTTGCCATATAATATGAACTGTGATCCAAAATCACTTATAATCCATCTCCAGTCCTGAAATCAAATGTTAATGGACTAAGATAATGCATCTAATCCACTCCTAAAATAGCATTCACTCCTCTCGCAGGCATGATTTTAAAGTTACGAGTGAATTGGTAGTCCTGAATTCTCCATGGAATCTCAGGTCAAAGAGTAGATCCAGTCACTGTACTTCGATCAGCTATAGTAACTGTGAAAGGTTTTATAGTCATTTTTCTGAGATTCACCCCCCCTGCTACCCATGGATCCACGAAACTATCAGTACTCCCAACATCAAATAACATAGAAATTCTCAAATCCTTTATATAACCATATAACTTGATAGTGTTAGCCCTTGAACCACCTCTGATTGCACTGACTGTTACTGGTTCTTCTTCATCATCTGCAAGAAATTCTAACATTTCACTTCGGTCGCCAGTATACCTTCATCATCATTAGGGACCGGACCTGAAGTAATTAGATGAACCTGTCTATATTTACAGATATGGCCAGGGCCGAACTTATCCCCACATTTAAAACACAACTGGTTTTCTCTCCTAAACTTCAACTCCAGAGTACTAATCCTCTTAAAACCCTCATTCTGTATCTTCTTATCCACAGTTGATGGCTTACTGAAACTTTTATCTGTCACTTCTTCCCACATGAGGAAACATTTCATTGCTGCTAACTCCCTTAGATCTTTTACTGATCATTTCCCAGTTAATCTCTTGCAATAAAGCCACTTCCACAACTTCTTGAAAAGTATTGGGTTTAAACAATTTGACCATTGATTTTAACTCCTCCTTCAAACCAATCAAGAAACTTGAAATAAAGTAATGCTATGGTGGATATGGGTTGTTGTTCAGCAATATTGATTTCAATTCTTCAAAGATTTCCTGATATTCTATGACTGGATTTTTTGGTAGAGTTTACTACACTCTTCAATCTCATATCTATCACCAATTTCTGAGAATATTTTAAGTACGGGCTGGCAAAATTCTCTCCAATTAGTGATATTACCAATTCGTCTTTCAAATTGAAACTATATCTCAGTCTTTCCCTCAAAATAAACATCAACAACATCAATTTTGTCCTCTTATGGCACTTGAAAGAAATTAAAGAACTTACAACGCTTAATCCAGTCTTTAGGTTTATTACTAGATAATGAAATCAATTCTATCTTTAGATTGCAAATTACCATGGCTTCTACTTACTGTTGTTCGCCAATTTTCAGTTTGCATATCATCATAAGCCCTTGTCTTAGGACCATTTGCTATTGACATGTGAGGCCCATGCATATTCTCGAGAGAAGGTTCAGATTATTCCTCAATTTGAGATTTCAGCATTGGAGAAGAAGTTGTTATACGTTTTATCGGAGTTCCTCGAGAATTCTCACCTTGATTAGTAGTTACTGGAGATTTCTTGGAAGTTTCAGCTCGCGCAAATGTTGTTATAGTTTCTTTCCCTTGTGATGCCTACATACTCCTCATAATCCATCATATTTGTTGATTATTATATGTTGTTTGCTTGATCAACTCCATGTTCTGCTTCACAAACTCCACTTGAACTCGTCGCAGGGATAAATCGGCATGATTTTTGAGCTCCACGCCTTATTATTTGAGTTCCTAGAACATCTCATCAACTTTAATTTCCAGATCCTTGGCATGAGAGTCTAAGGTCTTCATTCTGGTGTTTTTTTCCCATCACATCCGATGATTCAGTGGCTCTGATACCAAATTTAAGGATCTCAAAAGATCCTTAAGGTTTATTAAGTAAATAAGCTCAAAAGTAAGCTCGAGAACACAAATTACATAAAGAAAGAAAACTACAAAGAAGAAAGATTCACCACAAATGACCAGTTCCTAACCGATATATCTTTCCCCCCGGTTCTATGTTATATACAGTGAGTGAACAAACTAAATCAGTTGTAAGTTAGTTATAACTACCTTCCTCCATTCATTTGGCATGAACACAAAGTAGCTTCCTCGCTCAGAGCTAACCCCTCTTGCCAACTGTTTGTCCACTACCATTTTATGTATTTTTCCTTTAATGCCCTTGGGCTAAAACTGATATCTTGACATAAAAAAGGGTAGGAAGCTAATCCAGAGTTTCAGATGAGAAAATAATACAAGTCATTTGACAATATTTCAGACAGATTCTACGACTGACAATTATTCTATTTATACTCCTCAATTAGAAATTATTCTATTTATGAATCACAACAAACTCGCCAATCCAGTACGATGGAAGTTCTTCATCTCCTCCCAGTTGTACTATTGATTTATCATTGACAAGACTCAATTAGCCCTGGTTCTTTTTTGTTCATAACACTTAATTTTGAGTTTATAAGCTACTTCTCTTACCAGTTACCAAGCAAGGGCAGAAAACTCTGAGAGACTATCCCCTTACAGAGATAATTGTTTATGTTTTAACATGTAAAACTCTCTTTTATTTGTTTGCATCAACATACAACTCTGTCCTTACGCCAGGTTGTAAATGTTTCCCAAGTAACTAGTAACTTGATCTCTTTACTCTAACATATGGTTGAACCCTAAGTTGAACTTGTTGTAAATGTTTCCTGAGTAGCCGGTTAACCCTTTGCTGCAAGCTTTGGGTATCACTGAATCAGTTAACACTCCCAGAGGAAGGTTTAGTGGCTTGACACCATATAGGGGTGTGTTTGGCAGGGTTTTTAAGTGTTTTTATAAGATAAACACATTTTTAGTGTTGGGTAAATTGTTAAAAAATGCTTATTTAAAAAGAAAGAGCTACGGGGAAAAGTATAAGTTTATCTCCTACTACTTTCAAAATAAACTAAAATAAGTCGGGTTTATTTATAATCACAGCTATGCCAAACACACCCACAGATAGCTTCAAAGAGAGTCGTGTAAAAAGTGGTGCCAAGTTGGGGAGGGTGGCGACGAGGAAGGTCAATTTTTTAACAAGCTTTTTTTTATAGAGGAAAAGCTAGGAGATGTGGGAGTTCTTTTGTGTTCAATAATAGACTAATAATTTCTCAAGACATTCACCAAAAAAATACATAGCATTTTTTATTTTATTTTATAAAGGTAAAGATTTCATTCATTCCATGATGAGGCCAAAGTCCGACGCATCTTCCTTTTGATTCTTTACTGCATTGATCACTATTTGTGCGTCACCTTGAATTCGCTCTATTTGAACGCATTTTCCTATAACTGAGAGTAATCTGGTTCGGAGGGCGAGAGCCTATGCTTGTGTTTGATGTATGAACAAGTGGTATATATTGCGATCCTCTGTGTACCCATCCGTTTCTCCATCGCATCTCTGTCGGGCCTCCACTGCGTTTTCATCTCCGTCTCCGTCGCATCTCCATCTCCATTGCGTTTCCGACTCCATTTTTGCCTCCATCGACCGTGTCTCCTTCTCCGACTACTCTGATTTCTTGAATATCTGGAACAAGGTGGGTCGGGCATTAGTGTTGACTGTCGGATCGAGCGGTGGTGTTGAGTGTTGGGTTCAATTGCTTACAGATTTCTTTGATTCAATGATTTTCATATGGGTTTTCTTCGAGAATGTGGGCATGTAGAACGAAGAAGAGAGGGAGAGAGAGAGGCGGAGGAGTGGCGAACAAAGGAGGAGAAGGAGGAGTGGCAGACAGAGGAAGAAGAAGAAGGGCCTTCTGTAATTTCACATCCCCAAAATAAAAACAGTAAGTTTCTCTTTCTGCATGCATGGCTGGGAAAGAGGGAGTATCAAAATGTAACTGCACTTAGAATTTTTGTATGGTAACTATGAATTTGTTTAATTTTAAACATAAAATTAAGGGCTATTTATATTTATAACCCTAATTTTAGGATGAAAGAGCCACTATAACCCTGCAATATGAGAAAAGCTTAATTTAACCCTAACTAATTAGTGTATGTGTCAATTTAACCCTAACTTTTGGAAAATTTGTGCCGATATAACCAAACTCCTTGATTCCTGCGTTGACCTCTCAATTCCGATAATGATATTAAATGAAATGACTAAACTACCCTATACACGTTGAAAACTTTATCCATATATTACATCTGCCACTACCACCAGACACCACCGGCACCGGTACCTCCACCGCCTCGCTGTCACCACCTCCGCCACCCCATCTTGACACCGGCAAGGTCACCTACCACCTCTTCCCCATCGCCACCTCCTCGTCGTTGCTACCTACGCCACCCCTTCTCGGCTCCACCTCCGCCACCCCTTCTTGGCTCCACCTCCGCCACCCCTTCTCTACTCCTCACCACCCTGGTCGCCACCATAGCAATTACCCTTTTACAATTAACCCATCCACCATTACCCCCTCCAACACCAACTTCTTCTTCCCATCGACATTACCATTACCACTCCGCCATTACCATTGTGTACACCACCAATCGATTTCTCTAGGCTGCGCCACCGCGGCGGAATCCTGGCCCTAGAACACCACCAATCGATTTCTCTAGGCAGCACCACCGTTGCGCAACCCTAAACCCAGGATAAACTTCGCCGCTCAGACCCCAGCGCCGCTTAGTCAAGCGCCGGAACCCGAGCAGAGGGTTGCGAAGCTACCGGCAAGACCTTCGTTGGAGGGACGCGTGTTTGACAGTGCGAGAAAGTAGAAGGGAGAATTAAGCTACGGGGAGAGTGGTGGCGGGAAGAAGAAAATAATCGGGAAGGGCGGCGAAAAGAAGAAAAGAATCAGGAGGGGGGAGGGGCGAAGAAGACGATGGTGGGAAGAAGCTTATTTTTCTTTTCCCCCCTTTTTTCAAAGTTAGGGGAAAATGGTCTTTTGACTTAAATCTGACCATAAATCGGTTGACTGAAAAGTCAAATGAGTCAATCGTTATATTGACACTTTCTGAAATTGCAGTGTCATATTGACACTTTCAGCATAAAGTCCGTGTTATTTTTGCACTTTACTCCATAGTTTCTTGGTTAGTGCACATATACCCCAAATTTTTCAAAAGTGCACATATAACCCTGGATTAGATGTGACTTAAAAATTCATACCTCTCCTGCCCGAGTCCGACGTTGCCTATTATTTCCTGTTGTTGGCCAATATTGAAATTACCAAAATAATCTCCACTTCATTTTTGAAAAGTTAAGGATCATTTTACCCTCCATTGAAGTGGGGCCCACTTTTCATCAACATCGATATAAAAATGCATTGTCAAAATTTTGAGTTAAAAAACAGTGCGATTTGGACTTGGATTCAAAGCTCTTCATCCGCGACTTGTTCGGGCGAGATTTGGTTTCTGTTTCCAACCCTTATTCCAATGGATTTTCCTCGTCTGTGTTGGATTACTCGAACGGATTCAAGATATGAGACGAAATCCTTAATTAGTTTCTAATTTTTGATTTTTTTCTTTAGGAGCAAAACAATCACTTCCTTTGAGTCCGATAATGACCAAAGTTGATCAATTTTCCAGATGTCACTAGGGTACAACAAATGCACTTTCAAAAAATTGGAGGGTACAAGTGCAAAAAAATGGAAACCCCGGGGGCATAAATTCACATTTTTCTAAAATAATAAGAAAGAAAGGGATTCAGCTGATCGGCTTCAACCATCGAGACAGAGGCAGCTAGGGTTTGGATCTGAAGTCGTCTTTTAGTCTCTGCATATCCTCCCAATCCAGAATTTGCAATGGCGATGAGAAACGCGATCAAGGAAATGAAGGGGCTGAAGGTGAAGGAGGTCCCGGCGAAGGTGAAGCCGTTCCTGAGCGTGGGATACCTCAAGGGCGCGGTGCAGAGAGGGCTGGACAACTACCACGCCAAGTACATCCTTACCGACTCCGTCACCCCTCTCTACCACATCTGCTTCGGCGGCATGATCTTCTCCTACCTCGTCGCCCTCCCCGAGGAGCGCCGCCACCTCGAGCACGCCGAGCACGCCAAGATGCACGCCGCCGAAGGCGCTCATTGAGTACGGTTTCTGACTTTTCTCCGTTTGGTTGTTCATAATCCTCGTTTGTTTCGTTTCAAATCGATCACAAGTCGTTTGATTACCACCGGAAATTAGGTTAGCTGAGAATAATTGAAATTGTTATGATCGGTCGCATAGCCTTATGGAAATTGGTCTGTATCATCGTCAAGAGCCTTGCGATTTTTAAAATGTTTTGTAAGTTTTGGATGAATGTCATACTACCTGCCAATACTTGGATGGGATCATGGGAGTGTCTTGATTTTGATTTTGTTTGCATTGGCGAGCTTTGTGATTTTGTCACTGCTATCGACACGAGAGAGTCGTTTTTCTTTGCATTCCCAAAGTTTAGAAATTCACTAGTTTGCCCAGTATGATTCTCATGCCTACACTATTTTAATATTTCCATCTCAGCCAAAATATTCTCTCTATTACCGTTATTTCATGCTTCAACATGTACTATATGAAGGTTTAAAGTAGAGAGGTCTTTTACAATTTCTCTTTTGTGTAAGTCAAGGCTTCTGTACTTGGGGCAATCTTTATCCTCCTATCAACTTAAAGCTCTTAATGTCCTGTTTGCTTTGTTATCTGAATACGGTGTGTCAACTGTCAACACATCACAGGGTGTAAGATTGGAAGCATCACTTTGGGATCCGTATAACTCTTAATAGTCAGAGGATCAATGCAATATCAAATATTGACCAATTTCCTCACTAAGTGGAGTTATTGGGTTTGAAGGTTTGATAGTGAACCTTTCATGGATCATGTCCATTTCCACGGACCCTTTCTGTTGATTTTATGTCAAATGCCTGGCTTTGCCTAGAGAACGGTACTTGCCTGAAGGCTGAAAATGGAAATCCGGACATTCATTTCCTCTAAAGCCTTTGTTTATATCTTTGACTTACCACAGACTTCTCTTGACTCATATCCAAAAGTTTGAAGAGCAATTTATACTTGCCAACTTTATGTTGGTTATACAACGAGCAAGTCTTTGATGTTCAGAAGATCCTAAGTTAAGCCTAAGTTAGAAGATCACTAGAGTTAGTTGTATGGTACTTTGCTAGTTTTATGTGTGATTGAAATACTAGCAGTTAAGCCTCACATATAATGGATGATGATCACTTGAAAATACTTTTCTTTGTCATCCATGTGTTATCTTGAAGGAGAACTTTTCTTTTTGTGAGGTTGTCAATTGTCATAAAGGTAAGATTGCAGTTTCTTGATGATGACTGAACTGTGCGTTTTTGTTATAGCTGAGCTCATTATGTTGTGAAGCAGAATCTTTTATCAGTTGGTCCAATTCTCATTTACTTACTCTGAATTGCAGGTTCGGCAGTATTGACGTCCTTGTTAGCTGATTCTTTGTTGCTTGATCGCTGAAGATCTTCGTTCTGTTTGCTTCGAGTTTTTATTAGATACTGTATAATGTTTGGGACCAGTGCCTTTTGAAAATAATGTATCACCATATCTGTTGCTATGGTCACATTTAAGGAACATTTCACTGCTCCACAAACCTTTTAATTGGTGTTTTAATCTTCTCAAATACTCTGTAGTTTCAACCTGTTGAGACAGTTTGCTCCCATGAATAACAAGTGTTTTATGATATAACCTGGGCACTAGACCTCATTTCCAACAGAAATGGCCACTGCGGGCAGTTTAAAAAAAATGCATATAATTGGGCAAGGAACGTGGATCCGACATTGACACAACCATGGTACAGCTCAGAGCTTCCATGTCTGAGAGTCTGAAAACCCAATTCAGTTTGATTTCGCCAATACGTCTCCAGTTGTCAAAAGCCGTCTCTTTCTTGCATTTGAAAAATGTCCATTCAATTCAAGATTATCATCAATAATATAACACCACTGAGGTTGAAATATGAAGCTTTACAGTTGGGAGCCAACAAATGCAAACAGTGCATGTCTTCTGACCTTAATTAAGCCACATACCAAAAAAAAAACAATATTAAAGGAAATCTCAAGATAATAATGGCAGTAGTATCTCTCTCTCTCTCTATTACCGTACCAACCTTGTATACTTGCTTTAACGTAAGGTGTTCCCAGAGTGAGAAGGGGAGTCGGTGAGCGGCGATATTTTATTATTATTAAACCCTACAAAAAATCCAATTTACGCCAATTCTCATATTTATCGTCACTCTCACTACCAATAAATAGTGGTACGGCCATTTTACTCCCTATTTGTTTGATAAAAATTGCATCTTTGGCCATTTTGTGTCATAACAATTGAATCTTTGCTTTGGTTGTTTTGAGGAGGTTAAGGTCAGTAGCTGCAGTGGCGGACGGGACAACTTCACCCGTTTGTGTGTTGCGGCTCTCTGAAGATTCACCGGACAGTTATTATTATTATTAGCATTGGAGAGAGTAGAGAGAGAAAGAGGGGAGAGAGAGAGAGAGAGTCAAAGCAGGAGATAGGTGGATGATGGTGATGGGATCACACCAGCAGCAACATCAACAGCAACTCGAGGAGAAGAAGCTTAGTGTTAATTATTACTCTTAACAACTCAATTGTGAGTGCCCCTTTCTGCATTTTGGGTTCAGATCTGTGTTTTTCCTGTGCCCCAGGTTGCTGTCTTCTCTCACTTTTGGACTTGTTGCCCTGATTTCTCTCCCCTTTTCCAGGTGCCCTTTTGGATTTAGCTAACCATTCTAGTTTTCCCCATCTATAATGCTGAATTTTATGTCCAAGTCGGTGCACCTGATCTTTCGCATTGTTTGTCTGTCTGGGGTTTCTAATCTTAGCCTCTTTGCCTTTGTAATGTTTTGTCTGGGTTAGGGTTTTCAGTTATTGGATTCTTGAGGGCTGATAGTGACCTGCTTAGTTAGGCTTCTATCGTTAAAGGGCTGTTTTTATGGGTTTTGAATCTTTATGACTGTTTTGATCCAGGGATTTTTGAGTGGACACTTGAGTTTTTGTTATGCTATTCTGGTTTTATTTTCTTTGGATAGTGATAGATATCTTGTAATTTTGATTTTGTATGTATATCACTGGATTACGATGTTTGAACCTCATCAAGCATTTGTAATGGAGGTTGAGTTGATTTGCCTCACTCACTTTGGTTTCTGAGACCACTTCTCTAATCATCATCTGAAAAACTCTGCATTTACAGATATCTTCCTTGGATTCTTGGTTCTCCAGTCCTTTCTTTGTCCAACAAGCCATACTTCTTATCTAAGTAATCTTTGGAGGTTGTGATTTTCCTATCCATGCCCTACTGTTTGTACATTTATGGGACATATTTGGCATCTCTATGTTATCTGAATTATCAAATACATATCTTCACATGACACATTTCCTTTTGTTCCTAGCTTGGACTTTCCGCATGTTTAACATGAGCATTGGATTCTATACCTGTGCCCTTGTTGGGTTCTGGACAATGGTCATAATATAGATGTGATCATCTTCTCTACTTCTTATTTAGGCTGTATCTTTCACGTAAACCCTTGGTAATGACATGCGGGTTGTTTGTAGTTCAAGCTGTGTATGCGAAACAGCTTAGATATTATTATTTTTTGATTTTTTACGCATCCTCTTTACTGTTGCCACATAGTGCTTATAGTAGTGGGCTTTCCTAAGTGAGTGTGTCAATTGTTATTAGCAATGAGCATCACCTTAATGTGTTGCTTTTCTTTCAATAATATATTCTGGTGGTTATTATTTATTTTTAATGATTTTGTTGTATCTACGGTGGCATGAAACACATTCTTCCTAACACTTATTGCCCTTAAATTTTACAGCTTTATATAAGAGCTGCTACAAAACTCTGCTTCTGAGTGTGTGCCCCATAAGTAAACCACATGGGTTCTAGATTTCCATCTCATCAGCTCAGCAATGGCCTCTATGTATCGGGCCGGCCAGAGCAGCCGAAAGAAAGAACACCTACTATGAGTTCAGTGGCGATGCCATACACTGGAGGTGATATCAA
>JAULKM010000010.1:15896947-15918872 GCA_032355605.1 Rubia tinctorum | reverse complement strand
GTCATATATTCAGAATGTTGAGTTATTCTCATTACTTTCGAGCGTCTCCACTGGTGCTTAATCCTGCGGGCTAATTAAGTATCAATAACCTTGTGAATTAATCATGTGGGCTAGTTAGTGAGCAAACCAAAATTAAGTGTACACCGAGGGCTAGACGCTTGAATTTTGTGCAGCCACATTGAGGTTTGAGAGATCCCTCGTGTTGTCAAAGATCCAAAATTTCGCAATGCAGAGTTTTCGCAAGGAGATTCATATCAGGAGGCCTACCATCTTGAAAATATATTCAAAATGGCCTCATAATCATGTTACTTTCTATTCCTTTTACTCCACCTGTCTCATTTTAAAATTTAATTATTTATTTAGTCAAAACTTCCTAAAATTGACACTAAAATTGAATTGATATATAGGTTTAAATACTATATGGATTGGGTAAAGTCTTAGGAAATGTCATTTTTTCATAAGCATATAGAAAGACGGGTTTAATTCGAATAAAATAAAGTTAGTGGTTTATACTCTACAGTATAAGTGCAAGTGAAACATTTGAGTTTTAATTAGAAACTTACGTATTTAGAGTAATGTTTTAGGCATGTGAGTTCAGCCGAATAGGTTATAACCCGAATTTGACCCGGATTTTAATTGATTTAACCCACAAAATTATCATCCTTTTATGATAAAATTGCAGTCGAGTATCTGGTCTTGGTATAGTTTATGGAAAGACAATCTTTCAAAAAACGTACTCAATGGATTGAGTAATGGAGAATTTTTTGTTTCAGAATATTGACTGGTAACCTGTTGCACGTTCTGTTTCAAGCAATCATGGGAATACTGTGGCCGGGTGTGTTTGGTAAGGTTATGTTTATAAGCTAAATTGACTTATTTTGATTTATTTTAAAAGAAGGGGAAGACCAGAGGTTCTGATTTCCCTCCAAATATAGCTTCTACTTCTCTCATAAGCATTTTAAAATCAACTTACCAAACACTAAAAATGTGATTATCTAATAAATAAATCACTTATAACCCCCTCCTAAACACACCTCGTGTATTGCTACAGTTTTAAAAGTAGTATATAAAATACCAACGGAAGGGATTCGATCACAGTATAGATTCCTTCACGTTTGAATTTATGACACTCCCTCCAACTTGCAGTATTACTTTAATTTTTATTATAATTTTTAAAATATCATTAAATTTTATTTTTTAAATTTCCTCTTTTCATCTAACATTGACACATAAATTTTTGACACAATAATTTGAATAATACTAATTAAGTGGATCAATTGAACGAAAGATCTGAAAGGCTGAAATCCAAAGAGCTCTGAAAGGGATTAATGGGGCAAAGAGTCTAAGTAAAGATAGCTATACGAGCCTCTTTTTCGGGGAAAAATGGGATAGATACAATTGGAGCAGTTCAAGTTTTATTCAACCGGGACCAAATACCTGAAGTTTTTAGAAATGCAGTCATCACACTTATACCAAAAATTGATCAACCACAGGTACCCTCCGATTTTAGATACATCGCTTGTTACTCAATGCTATATAAAATCCGAAGAAAAAAAATTAAGCGCGCGAATTGGTGAAGTACTGTCGGAACAGATCAATGAAAACCAGAGTGGGTTTGTGAAAGGAAGGTACATTGCGCATAACATGCTACCAGCACACATGAATTGTTACACAGGTATGACTCGGAAACAATGAGGCCAAACAGCGTTGCCCAAATTGATATCAACAAGGCGGCAACCATTATAAACTGACCATTCTTGATTAATTGGATGGGAGAGCTCAAATTCCTGGAGTAGGTTGTTAAATGGATCCAGAGCAGCACAATGAAGTCAGAGTTATGTATAGTTATGTATGGTGTACAATGGCAAGTACACAGAGTCTTTTGAAGCAAGGAGAGGAGTCAAACAGTGTGATCGGCCACACTAGTGTAGGAGGGGTCTATTTAATGGTTCCGCTTTTAATCTTTTAAAAAAGAATGCGGTTTCGAGAACCGCCTTTAAAAATCACCAACAAAAATGATTAAAAACTACCTTTAAATTAGGCCTAGAACCTCCTTTAATTTTTTCCGAGCTTGGAAACTTGGGGCTTTACCTCGTATCCTTCGCACAATTTCCAAGCTCCGGAACTTCCATATTTCCGAACTCGGAACTTAGCAATTGCTTTGATTCGGATCTTTGTAAAATTCATTTTTATTTTAGGATTTGTGTTGTATTTCTGTTCTCTCTCTGAAAAGTTTTTCTGCGTATTTTTTTCCCCAAGTCATTTCCGTGCTCGGAAATTGATTAGTGTCACCTGTTCCCGAGTTGGAAAATTATATTCCGACCAATGGAAAATGAAAATCATAGAGTCGAAATCATTTCCGGACTTGAAAATACAATCTGGTTTTGGAAAAAACTGTATTTCCATAGGCATATGGAAATACAGAGTTGAATTAGAAATATAGAAATATAAAAGGCTTTAATTACAATATTAATTTTTTATGCCACGTGTAATAGTTATAAATTTATAACGCGATTAATGCATTTCAAAAGTTTTATCTTGATTTTTTATAATTTACAGTTTAAATTTTGGTATTTTTATAATTTATGAAAATACGGTGTTCAAGAGTCGGATTCACAATTATTGATGAAAATAATAAGAAGAATACGGCGAAACGATGGTGTAATGGCTTATTTTATACTCGGCTATAAATAATTGATCGTCCGCATCACGTATTGTTTATTCCATCCTTGCTTGTAGCGTGATTAAGATACTTCCGGTTACACACTTATTGACCTCTCTTAAGTACTTGAGTGCAGAATTTTTTTATTGGTATACAAATTAATTTATTTCCAGTACTGATTTTATGTCCTCAGAGAATATAAACACACATTAATTAATTATGCATACAGTTTATATAATAATTATTTATATGTACATAATTTCTGGAAGGAGATTACAAATCACAACACGCCAAGAAAGCCAGATCGAAGCATGTGGTCTATGCAGAACAGCATGACTGACGACATAAAAATTTAGTTCATTTTCCCATGTGATTTTATCAAATAACAGGAGTTTTAAAAATCAATTTTGTGCTCTTCTAAATTACATGGTCAATCATAATTAGAGGGGACAATTAATTCCAATCACTATTGGGACCGAATAAAAACAAGTTAATGGAATAAGAAATTTCTCTTATTTTCTAATTTAGGGTTATGATCAAATGAGTTTCATAGTATTGGATTACAAGGAGAAATGAGAATGAAATCCCAATCTTCCCATTACCCATTTAAATTGGATAATTACGGGTACCCAATTAATATCGGATAAATTTCCATTTTTTAATGAAGATATTATTTAGTGTAAAATCACTCAAGCATGAATTTTTTTTACTCTTTTTTAAAAGTGTATAGTGTGAATCACAGCATACAAACATAGTGTGAATCACACTCTACGACTATTAAATAATGGAGCAAAGTGTGTTTTAAACCCTATATTTTGGGCGAAAGTGAAGAAATGACCTTGTAAAATTTGAAAGTGCAAAAATAATCCTGGAAATAGTTAACCAAAATGTCAATGGCATAAATGGCCTGAAATCATTGAAATGACAATTTTACCCTTCTGCTAAAACTTTTAAAAATATAAAAATAGAAAAGACACTAATACCCTTGGTTTTTAACAAAACAACAATACCTCACTTTCTTTCCTTTCTCTACCCTGCTCGGATCCGATTCCATTTCTTCCCCCTTACATGTCTGATCTGAAGGCTTAGCGGGTAAGGTTGAGCGGTGGTGGCGAGTCACGAGGGAAAGGTGGTGGCGGGCCAGAGGTGGAGCTAGGGTAGGTGGGGGAATGGCGGGGCCAGAGGTGGTTCGAGGACTAGGGTTGAGCGGTGCTGGGTTTATATATCCACTGCGACATTAATTGAAAATCGGGCGGTGTTTGGTAGAATTGGTGCTGGGTTTTATAAATCGTGTGGTGCTGGGTTTTATAAATCGGGTTTGAATGAAAATCGGGTCTGCGAATGAGGTTTGAAAGCGGGGGTGGTGAAGAGGTGGGATGGGTGGCATAGATGGTAGGGGTGGTGGTTGTGAGTGTAGTGCGAGGAGAGGTGCCGCGACGGGGCTGTGGGGGCTTTGGGTGTAGCGCAGGGAGAGGTGGCGCGACGGGGGCTATTGTGGCTGTAGCGAGATGGGCCGGGGGAGAGGAGGAGCGGCGAGATAGGTGGTGGGGGAGAGGAGGAGCGGCGAAGAGTTAGGGTTTCCGACAATGTGGGCTTATTGGTGGTGGTGGTTCTGGGCAGGTGGCGGAGGCTCGGTGGTGGTGTGGGTGGGGCTGTGGTAGGGCATAGACGGTGGCGGTGGATAGGTGGTGCTCGGTGGCAGCGGCGGCGGGGGTATAGGGTGTTTGAAGCTGGGGAAGCAGTTTGTGGTTGAAAAAGAAGTTTAGGGTATAACGGTCATTCTATTTTTAGTTTAGTATCTTTATTAAGAGAGAGGTATTTCTGTTTTTTTCATTATTAGTCAACGCCGAACTTACATCGGTTAATGCCGGAAATCGGCCAAATGGGTAAAACTGCACATTTTGAATAAAAGATAGGGTTAGTTCTGCACTTTCAAATTTTACAAGATTATTCATGCATTTTCTCAGTCAAATTTTACAAGATCATTCATGCATTTTCTTAGTTTTATACGGTAAATTTGCACTTTTCCCTAAATAAAGAGTACAATAAGCTCATTTGATTCACAATGTACGTCTAATAAATAAAGAGTACAAAAAGCTAATTTGATTCACACTGTACGTCTAATAAATAAAGAGTACCATATGCTCCAGTTCTTGACATTCACCTTTTCTCGAAAAGCTGTTTAACAAAAACTAAATGTACCATCTTTCAATCATATACTTACATTTTGTAATTATCTGAAGGTTATCAATTATATTTATTTTTGAGAATACATAAAGATATAATTATAGTTAGAATACACAAAGTTATATTTATCAGTTATATTTATTTGAAAGGTTTTTATAATTATAGGTATCTCATTGTAATAAATAAAATAAATATTAAATCACTCCATTAGCCATACTAATTATAAAATGAGTTTGTATAACAATTAGTGCATCTAAAATAATATTCTGTATTTTAAAATAAAATAACTATAAAAAAGTGATTTTAATATTGTGGAGAAGTAAATAAAACTAGCTAGTTGCATGCATCCGCTAGCAAGAAGATAAAATATTGGACGGTGCATGGACGAACTGGCTGTCGAAATTACTCCCAGGAGGGACGCGATCTTATGAAAGGGATTCTATGAATAATTATTACCAGCCCCTAACTTTCACGTATGAAGTCATAGATGTCGATCCCTTCAGTAGTTGGTTTGACTATATGGCGATTAACTACAATTTACAAGTACACTACAATAACAAAAATGAATTTTGGGATTCTTAATAATAGAATTTTAAATTAAACATTCCAACAATTACTCTTAATGTAAGTTCTTATATATTTAAACGTACCTGGCATGTCATTTATACAACACTCTTTCACCTCAATATAAAAGGTTAATTTCTTCACCTAAATGTTCAGTTGTGCATTATAAAATTCCATGCTGAGAGTTGAGAAACTCTGTCCCACCATTACTTTAAAAATATTGATAGAAGTAGTAAACCGATTCCCAATTAGGGTCTCAAAGTGAAAATATACCTCTACAAAATCATATTCATGTTGTACAGGATATGACCAAATGAAAGGGGCCGGAGTTATCATCAATAAATATAAAAGAAAAATCAACATGACAAACAATATTTGCGGGCCCTCAAAGATCACATAAATCAAATCATGTGATGCGTGTTTATTATTTTCATTAAAGGAAAGATGTTTCCGGCCCCTTCGGTATCTCAAAGGAGGAACACAAATGCGGCTTTGGAAGCAGATCTAGTAACAAACAAACATCTAAACTTACTCAGGGAAGGGATGATGTTCATGCACTATATGACCCAATTTACTATGTCAAAATTCAAAAATGCTTTAGACTTACTCGATGCAACATAAGCCATTAAAGTAGCACCACTACAATCCAAAAATAACCCTCCATCTCGATGGCATTTGCCAATAACATCGCTAGTAAACTTGTTTGTAATAGTGAAAGATGAATCATCAAAGCAAATAAATCCATTCATATAATCATATCTCGAGTCAATTTGCTAACAGACAACAATTTTTTTCGTAATATGTGGAACAACCAAAACATCTAACAAAGATAACGAGTGACTCGAGAATGACCAACATGCATAAATTTGAGGGCAGAACCATTACAACATAAACACAGTTATTATCATAATAATGAATCACTTCGATCCAGAGTAAACTGAGAAGAAGTTACGTGGTTTGTCACGCCAAAATCGACCGTGGAGTGATGACACTGAGCAGGTTGAGAAGCAGAAGAAGAAGCTCGAGAGGGCACGTCGAGGCAATGTGACCAAAGTTTTCACATCACTGATATAGGAACTGGTACCATTTACCCTGTAATTTAAAATAAGAAGTAGCAACATGGCCTAGAACATTACACCATTGACACCCTTGTCAATCAATATGAGGCATAACTCAGTTAACTTTTTTATTTTTAAAAATATGATGTTAGCGAGGAACTAACTGGGCGTTGACCGAGCGTTGACATAAGTTGATTGGGTGTTGAACTCGTGAGATGAAGAGCCTACCGAGATATTGCATGAAATGCAAGAAATTGAATGAACTTGCGAGAAAATTCCGGTACATGAGAAATTTAATGAACTCAAGGTATAGAGCCAATTGAACGTAACTCACTTCACTAATGAAAGGATGTTTAACTCTTGGATCACATATATGGAAATCACAAACACATAATCTCTTGATAACTTATCCTTGAAATCCCCCCACTTTTACCCCATTCTACCTATCAATTTATTTTTCAATTAACTTGGGCAAGTCATGCAACTCAATTTCAAACGTCAATTTGACGGTCCTCCAAAATCTGCTCTGGTATACATTGTACAGACGGCCTAACATTTCATATATATATATATATCCATTTGTATCTCTGCCAACATACATACTTAACTACACCGCTCGAAACTATCACCAATTGGATGATTTATGTCATAAAAATCATAGCACATTATCTGCCCGTATCAATCATCTCCATCAACTTCTTTAAAATAGTTCTCCCTCAACCTTTCTTTTGCTTCTTATTCGTTGTTTTATTCTCATCTCCTTCCTTGTTCATGTTTTTTTATACCAATAATCATTGTCCTTCACAAGTTAACCCAATCACATTCTCCATGGGTCTAACACTTACTCATTTTCCTCAAGGGATGCCTCAAGAAAAAAATTATGCTAGGAGAATTAGTATTTGGGGGTAAATGGCCTATCAAATTTGGACACATGGCAGATGGATTTTTGGACTAACGAAAGCGTCTGTTCCTTCATTCCCCCCCCCCCCCTTTTCCCTCCTAATTTTATGAAATTTTCATGTTCACTCCGAATTCTCTGAAAAGAAACATTGAATCCAACAGCGTAACCCAGTCCTGACTTTCTCGAACTCTCGCGAACTCTTGCAGCAAATTAATATCTCCGTCCGTCCAAACAAAGCTAGTTCTAGAAGATTGACGTAACCTAGTCCTGACTTCCTCAGACTCTAGCAAGCTCCGACGATAAAACAATTGCTCTATCCGTCCGAACATAGCCAGCCAAGCTGACCGGGCTCCCTCTATTGTTGTTGTTATTTCCAACGCCGCGCCTATTTATCGTCGTCCTATCTCCTCCGATTGAATGATTAATCGATAAAAGGTAGTAAATGTTCATCAGGTGAGCTCTGTTTCTCACGGTTTTGACAGAAACTGCAAGTAATTTGATTATAAAAACTGCAGTTATTTATTGGGTTTGAATGAGTCACAATGAGGAAGATAACGATGAAAGACATGTGAAATGATAATGTTATTGTGCCAAGCGAGTAATTGCTTAACTCATTGAATGATGACTTTATTGACGTTTCTTGGGAGATGCAAATCTCTTCTATGTGTTTCCAGATTAAGAATATGTTCATACTCTACTTTCTATTAGTGTATTTAGCCTTCAACACTTTTTTTCTCCTTTCATTGAATTTGGTCTTGAAGGTGAATTGAGTATTACTTCCTAAGTGCTACTTCCTGATCATAAGCTCTCAAGTTTGTGGTCTCTTATCTTGTTTTTTATGCTTTATTTGTGATTAGTAAAATAAATCAAAAGCAAAAAACTTGGATCCTATATGTTGTGTAATGCTTGATATTTACGATACTTATGTAGTGTCTCTAGACTTTACATGTATACTAATTATTTAGTTTTTTTTTCATTAGATGGGTAGAATATATTCAATGAAAGAGAATATAGAGAAACATCTTGTCGACTACAATACAACTTTTGAATTGGCCAATGTACCGAAAAAGGGTATGACAATTTGATCAGAAGAAGAACCATATGAATATTACAGTTCATATGCAAGGTCTGCAAGATTTAGTATTCGAATGCATAACAAGTACACTAGGGATAAACAAAAAAATAGTATGGAGAGTATTGTTTTGTTCTCAAGGTACCTGGAAAAAGCATTCAATTGGAACACCGAACAAGTCACGTCCACAATCAAGATTTTATTGTGAAGCAAGAATGAAGATTGCATTAGATGAAAATTCTAAAAATTATGTGGTCATGGATCTTTTAGCGCAACATACAAATATACTTGCTCCTCCAGACAAGGCTCATGTGTTGAGATCTCACCGATGTGTCCGTCCATCTCAAAAGGGCTTGATTAATAGTATGACAGATGCAGGGATTGGTCCTTCTAATATTTACCACTATTGTGCTCAGAAAATAGGTGGTTATGAGAAGTTAAAATTTTCACTTGCCGACTTAGAAAATATGGTTCAAAGGAGACGCACAGAGTTCCTCAAGAAAGGGGATGGTACAATTCTTCTTGAGTATTTTTGACAAAAAAAAGAGAAAATTAATTCATTATATTATGCCATACAATTGGATGCTAATAATCAAATTGTTAATTGTTTCTGGTGCGATGCAAAGATTTGATTATGAATGTTTCGGCAATGTTTTGTTTTTTGACACAAAATACAAGACAAATGACTATGAAATGCCTTTCGCGCCATTAATTTGTGTGAATCATCACATGCAAACCATCCCTTTTTGCTAGTGCCTTGGTAAGTGCCGAAACCACAGAGACGTTTTTTGGATCTTTGAACAATTTTTGCATGTAATGGGAAGAAAAGTGATGAAGACCAGTTTCACCGTTCAGGCAATGGAAATTGGTAATGCTATTAAGAGAGTTTTTCCGGATGCTCATCATTGTCTGTGTATTTGGCATATTAATCAAAATGCATTGCATAACCTATCACATGTCTTCACTTAGTTTAAATCATTCAATGTCGATTTCAATCGATGTATCTATGAAGGAGATGTTGAAGAAGACTATCTGTTAAATTGGGAAGACTTGCTTGAAAATTATGATTTTAAGGAGAATAAATGGATGTAAACAATATTTGGAAAAAAAGATAAATGGACTCAGGTTTGTGGACATCAACACTTTTGTGCAGGTAATAAATAATTTTCCTTTTAGTGTTGTTCTTCTTGGAATATTCACCATTGTAACTTTTTTGTGCAAGCATGGCTAGTACACAACGTTGTGAAAGTATGAAAATTTATTTCAAGAAGTGCTTTAAAAGAAAACAGATTCCTGTAGAGTTCATGAAGCAATTCGATAAAGCAATATCACTTCGTCGTCAGAAAGAATTAGATGCAGATTTGAAGTTAAGTCAAAGCGAGCCAAATTTAACATTGAAGTGGGTAGTCAAACGCTTAGCACAAAACTTTTACACGGGAAAGATATTTTTTCTCTTCCAGGCAGAGTTAAATGAATTTGTCAATCTTAGTGCAAGTAATCTGTCAGAATGTGATGATAGTTCGATGGTCCCATATGATGTGGAGTGTATTCATACTGGAAGAGTTCGTCGAGTTGAGTTTATACACTCAGCCGACTTGTCTAGGTGTTCGTGAAAATGTTTCAGTTCACAGGCATGCTTTGTGCTCACATGTTTAAAGTGTGGAGGATGAACAATGTGAAAGACATCCCCTGAGAGTACTTTTAACAAGATGGAGTAAAGCTGCAAATCCTAGTATCATTATTAGTTAAATATTATGGAAGTAGATAGTAATATTTCGTTGGCTGAGTGGTTCAGTGAGTTGTTGCATCTGGCTCAAACTCTAGTTACCCTTGGCTCATTGATTGATAAACTAGCTAAAGTAGCTAAGAGGGGGTTGAAGCGAGCAATCGATGAGGTGGAAGCCTGTAATAAAACAATTCAAGAAAATGTTGTTAACTCCATAGATGCAGATACTAAATATCCAAGTAAGGTTGCTCAAGAAAGTAATGTGAATCAACTTCACGATGATATAACAGTTCTTGCTCCTGCACGAAAGAGGTCGAAGGTAGAATCTGGGGTACTAATCAGGGGATTCTATGATAAAATGAAAAGGAATGGAGTACGTCAAAGGAAGATTGCAACAGATTTGACAATTATATGTTTGCTTATTTATTTGAAATACAAACTCACTTCTTGTATTTTAATAGATGTTTGATTATATATTTTAGGTAAGAAAGGACAAGATGGTGTTGGAGAGATTGAAAGAAGCAGTCAATCCAATAAACCTCAACCAAAAAGGAAAGGTGAAGGTCATATTTATATATGATATTTAGTACATTAAATTTTTAGTTTTAGTTTAAAACTATTGCATTATTTCAGGTATGAAAGGAAAAGAAGATGATACAAATAAAGCTGATATTTGCAATGACAACATTATTGTGGTGAACCCTTCAGTCTAAAATGATGAGGTCAATATGATCTCAAAACAAAATAACAAAATAACTGCAGGTGAAATAATAAATATTTTTTATGTGGATTTTACATTGAAGTTTATGAACAGAGTTAATGTATATTTTAACTTTCATTATGATTTTGAAGATGTTAACTCATTTTCAGATGGAGTGTGTAAAGTCATATATGATCTCATGGATTAATCAATTGGCAATGTGTGAACTTATGGTAAAGAAGAAAACTTACCATGTTGGAACATATACCGAATGTACAGTAGAAGTACAGAATTGGAGAACAAAATATTGCGGTAATATGCATTTATGGAAATAGGAGATTATGCAATATATTTTTAGGCTGAATGGAAGCATTATGATTTTATGGTAAATCCCTATATTTATGGAATTGGAATTGAATGAATATTATGAGATATTTGAGATAAGGAAAATCCCTTTATTTATGAGATTTGGATATGCTTCAGAAGTAGATAAGTAATAGTAATATCATGGAGATAATTATGGAGAATTCTGATATTCCAATGGACTATAAAAGGAGGACATTACACGACTGCAATATACAAGAATTAAACAGAGAAGATCTGCATTCAAATCTGATATTTATCGAGAGTATTTACGAAGAGCCAGACTGACCATGTTCCAACATACACGACCTGTGTGTTAAAGTTCAGAACGTATACCTCAGGCGGATCGGTAGCAAGGGGAGCATGCAAAATCCACACATTGTAATTAGAAGATAAGTATAGTTTTATGGTGTACTTTGTACGGTATCTCTGATTAGTGGATTTATCTGAATTGGGTCAGGTCCCGCAGACGTAGGAAGATTTCACCGAACTGCGTAACCAAGTTGTGTGTCTCGTATTTATTTACTTTACATACTTGGTTAAATTAGACCATGTTGGAACATAGGATTACTAGTTAATCTAAAATGGTAAAACCAGTTTTTCAGGTTAGAAATGAGACTATTCCACTTCCATAAACACTATCCTCGTACATTACAACAGCCTCTCTCCAGCTGAAAGCTTGGATAATCTTGTTGGAATAGCGTCTTTCAGTCAATGTGCATTTTCCATATATAGTTGGATGATTAATTACGGAGATAATTAATTCAGTTATTTTTTGTGATCGAAATGTTTAGCTGGAAACCGCTTACGATCAGCTAGCATCAATTATATTGGGCTTGCAGCCTATTATGACTGAACCTATAGGGTCACACACAAGACATGAAATTGGATAAAATAAATGACTATTGGGCTAGGAGCCCAGATAATATTTATATAAGAATTGAGTTTAGAACTTATTAAGTCTAATTGGGCTAGGCCCAAATTGACTTGGATTCGGGTTTTTTGGATTAATGATCATTCTGTATAAATAATGTTCAGAATTAGATTATTAGAGCTCTGGTCGTTCCAGACGGCGGAAACCAGAAACCAATCCAATCATTCTCAGAAAACAAATCTCATCGTAAAGAGAAGAAGAAAGACTGGGTCTTTGCTTGCTGATCAACGTTCTAATCTGACGGCGGTGTAGGCGACCCGATCGTGCTGTGTGGATACATATAGATAAATCACATCTGAGATTCTCGTCTCCGTGGTTGATCGAATCCAAAGGTAAAGCACGATTCAAAGGTAATCTAAACTCTGATAGATTCGAATTAAATACATGCATGAGATATGAGATTAGATAATTGATTTTCCGCTAAATTAGATCTAATCAATTACCAACAAATCTCTGTTGTGGCTTCAGTCTGGAACGATGCCCTATGCGCTGCTCGAACAAAGAATGGAGATTATTTTGGAGAAAGCGATGGACTTGTGGCCGGAGAAATGACGGGAACTTGCGCTTTGGCACCAATATCGACCACGAAATCTGCTTCTGTCGACCTCTGAGGACGTAAGATGGCCTGTACTTTCACATTTTTTTAGAAGGTCTATACCTGGAGACATCAAACAGATGCTACAGAACTTAGATTCCATGGAAACGGAAGAGAAAAAAAACCCCTACAAAAACTACAGTTTTCGAATACCTGCAGAGGCTGCTTTAACAGGATCGGATTTTGAGTCTCTGAGGTGAAAGACAGCCTTAAATGTTGTGTTTTTGTGAGCCGCGTAGAAAGCTTCGAGTGCCATGTTCGTGCAAGTTCAGCTAATCTTTCCAACTAAAGTATTCGAATCAAGAATGACGCCGACATCAACAACCTTGGCAGCAGAAGTTCCGGAAACAGCACAAAAGATGATGCACACTGAATTCTTCATCTTGGCCGAGAAGTTGAAGTTCTTGTTCCTTCAAGATTCTTGAATATCTCAGAAGAATCAGAATTCAGCAGTGGCTGCTGGTTGAGCTGGTTTTACGTACCAGGATTCCGAATCATGTTTGTAATGTGTGCAAGCAAAATTCCACATCCTTGAAAGTCATTGCTGTGGGGACAGCTGAATACTTTTGTGTGGTCAGTATTTTCTCGACACCATGTTCTACTCCAAGATAATTTGACAAGTCAGATTTTTATGGTTGACTTGAACCTAAGCCTTCGACAAGCTTGAATGCTTATAAACATATTCAAGATCGATTAGGAACCATACAAATTAGCCGTTTTATTCGATCAAGCACAGCTTAAGCTCAGATGTATAGCACTACACTTCAAAGGTATCAAATCACAAACCTCAACTTCTACCTTCAAATTTGTTCTTCCTAAACCCTACTTAGATTTGCTTCCACCGCCTTTGGAGGAGCACAACTCCACCAGTCTCTTCTCCACCTCTCTCATGGAAGGCCTTTTGCTCCACTCCTTCTCTGTGCATCTCAGGGCAACCAAGAAAACATCAGCAACCTCGTCCATCACACCAGAGTCAATAAGTTCTTGCTCGAGCCCCGAATCAACGATGCTCCTGATTTCCTCCGTTTCATCCCAAACAGCGCGAGCCCAGCTCACGATATCGCCATCCCCACTGAAGGAAGGATCCGAGGGCATCTTTCTCGTGATCAGCTCGAGGAGAACAACGCCGTAGCTGTACACATCCGACTCCCGGCTCCTCCTCGTTGAAGTTGTAAATGCATTCTCTGCAACCACGAATGACTTGCAAGATCAGTCGTGAAATCCATAATCAACCCATTAACTAATCAAGAAATGTTGTAAAGCATGTAAAATCAGTCATGAAATTCATAATCCAAACATTAATTTATCAAGAAATGTTGTAAAGCCTGTAAGATCAGTCATAAATTCCATAACCAAGACATTAACTAATCAAGAAATGTTGTAAAGCCTGTAAGATCAGTCATAAAATTCATAAGCAAGACATTAACTTATCAAGAAATGTTGTAAAACCAGTAAGATCAGTCATAAATTTCATAATCAAGAAACGTTGCAAGACCTGGAGCAATGTAGCCGATGGTTCCAGGAACTGCGACAGACGACGACATTGTAGATGCACCGCTGGACTGATCAAGAAGCTTAGCAATACCAAAGTCTGATATATGAGGCTCCATGTCAGAATCCAGAAGAATGTTTGTCGGTTTCACATCCCTGTGCACGATCGCTGGATCGCAGTCAAAGTGAAGATACGAAAGCCCTTGGGCCGTGCCAAGCGCGATCCTATAGCGAATCCTCCAATCTAACGTGCGAGGTGGATTCCCGGTATGAAGAACATCATGGAGGCTTCCATTCTTCATGAAACTATACAGGATTAAGCCGTACTCCTTTCTGAACCAGAACTCCTCGAGCTTGACAAGATTCCGGTGCCTCACTGTTCCAATCGTTTGAATCTCTCTGACCATGCTGTTGTTTCTTACAGTTTTCAGCCCGGCGGAGGAAACCTTCTTCACAGCATACACTTTGCCTGAACTCAATGCAGCCTTGTAAACAGTTCCATGGGCGCCCCGCCCTATAACATACCAATCGCTCAGGTTTTCCGTGGCTTCCATCACTTCGTTGAGCAGGGAAGAACCGCCTTCATTGGCTGCGATTGCATTCTCCTGTTTCATTCCTTTCCTCAGGAACATGTACGTGATTCCTGAGAGTAAGAGAATGAACAGTAGAAGCGAACCAAGCGCTGTCATTGCGATTCCCAACTTACTGTGCCGCCTTTTGATACTCGACTCAAGCTCGCAACGCCTCAGAAAGCTTGAATCGCCATTGACACACAGGCCTGCATTGCCATTGAATGAAGCAGGAGATGAGGCCAGGAACTGTACTAATGTGTCTGGTATCGGACCAGAAAGATTATTCTGCGAAACATTGAGGAACACCAAAGAATGGATGCTTTCAAGAACTTCTAAGCTTCCGGAGAGGTGATTTGCTGACAAATCCAGTTCCTCGAGCATTTTCAAACTCCCGAGATCAACCGGAACTTGGCCAACTAATCCATTGCTGCTTAGATTCAATGACCTCATACTCTGCGCCGCCTTCCCAACAGATGAAGGAATGCTCCCGCCTAGCGAATTCCCTCCAAGATGCAAGAATGAGAGCTTAGTCAGCTCGAACAAAAATGGAGGGACGCCGCCCTCAAAACCATTCCTGCTCAAATCGAAGGTGGTTAGCTCTGTCAAGCTTCTTAAAGAATCCAGAATCGAGCCTTTCAACAAGTTGTTGCTGAGATCAAGAAGCGATAGTTTATCGCATCTCGACAGCTGAGATGGCAGCTCACCATCCACCTTATTATGAGATAAATTTAGCTTCTGAAGCTCCACAAGGCTTCCCAGCTCAGAGGGCACAGGCCCCGAAAGCTCATTCATTGACATGTCAATGAAGGTGACATTCGAAAGGTTCCCCAAACTCGAAGGCAATGCTCCTGTCAAGTGATTCTCACTGAGATCCAAGTACAAAAGGTTAGGATTCTTGACAAAGTTGGGAATGACACCTTCGAGTAGATTCTGTTTCAGAATCAGCCTTGTCAAACTCGAACACCTCCCGAGATCAGAAGGAATGCTACCTCGGAAACTGTTATTCCCCAAGGTAAGCCTCTTCAACTGATTCCCATGGCAAAGATCCGGCGGAACATCTCCTGAGAAGCGGTTGTTAGTGAAATCCAGATTCTCCAAACTGCTGTTGATTCCAAACCCTCGAGGAATAACGCCGCTGAAATTGTTATTGAACAAAGACAGATTCCTCAACTGCTTCATTTCAGTGATCTCTCTAGGAAGCTCTCCAGAAAGATTGTTCTCGTACAGCCAAACCTCCTCAAGGCCAGGAATTCTCCATAAACTCGACGGGATTTCACCTGTAAAACTGTTGGAATAAAGATACAGGATCTTCAAACTCCGAAGCATCCCCATCTCCTCCGGAATTTCCCCATCAAGCTGGTTCGCGTGCATTCTCAGCTCAACCAAGGACTTACATCCTCCCAGCTCTCGGGGGATCTTTCCCGACAAACTGTTGTTAGCGAGATAAAACATCTCCAGGTTCTGAAGCTGGCCAAACGACGAAGGGATAGGACCACTCAAGGAACAATCCAATGCAGCAAAGGTTGTAAGTTTGCTGCAGTTCCCCAAAGCAGATGGAATACTTCCACTGAATCCATTGTCAGAGAAAACCATTGTATCCAACTCTTTACAGTTCCCAGAAACAAAGGGAATTCCACCCTCCAAATTGTTTCTGCTAACATCAAAGTATACCAAATGCTCGAGATTATCCAAACTCTCAGGAAGTGAGCCATTAAAACGGTTCATATTCAAATAAAGTTCTTGTAAGGAAGAACAGTTTCCTATTTCTGAAGGAATGCTACCAGACAAATCATTATTAAACAGCCACAGAACAGTAAGATCACTCATTCTACCAACACTTGATGGAATGCTACCAGTAAGGCTATTGTTATTAAGATAAATCGAATCAAGACGAGGAATCGAAAACAGGGATTCAGGAATAGTACCATTCAGAGAGTTTTCACTCAAGTCCAAGTACTGTAGATTCTGCAAATTCCCAATGCTCTGAGGTATCTTTCCAGACAAGAGGTTGCCTGCAAGGTCCATATACTGGAGAAGCTTACAGCTCCCTATTTCAGGAGGGATTGAACCAGAAAGATCATTAGTGTTGAAGTCAAGTGATGTGAGGTGTTTGAGGTTGGCAATTTCAGACCCCAATTGTCCTGAAACCCCATAGCCAGACAGGTTCAGGGAAACCACAAACTGAGACTTGTGATCACACTGAACTCCAGACCACAAGCAAGGGCTGGAATGGGGAGCATTCCAGCTTGACTTGAGGGATGGGGGAGTGAAATTGAAATGTCTAAGCAATGACAATAGGGTTTTGCCATCTGAGTTCAATGGAGTTACAGCATACAGAGATGCAGAGAAATAGAAGTAGTGCAACAAGAAAATCACATGCATTTCCATTCTGATTTTCCTAAAACAAAGTAAAAGAAAAAGGAGGGATGCAAGAGAAGGGATACAAAATCAAGAACCCATAATCAAGAAAATCATCTGGGATGCAAGGAAATGAGGAATTCTGTGCTAAGATTGGAACTTTACTGGTTTGTAGGATGAGCAGAGCAGAAGCAAGAATACCCAGATGGCTTGTGAGCTGAAAGGAGTGAACTTTGCACCTTTATATAGCCTATAATGGTGGTTTGGATTTCAGAGTTTCAGTGTTGTTTTTTGTTGGAGAAAAAGAAGAAAACTTTTCCGGAATTCAAAGTTCAGACAACAGTTTACTTCTTTTGACGCGGAGAAGACCACACAGCAATGACGAAAAGATTTTAGTGATAAATTACTTTTTTTAACAACTTTCAAATGCTTCTTCCTTCTACTTTTTCTTTGACCGAATTCTTCCTTCTGTACTTCTATCTGGAGTATCTCAATTAAAAAGGCATTATTTTCGTTGTGATGATAAGGGCGAAAAAAGTAGGCACCATTTATGGTAGTGAGGCCATCGGTAGGTATAAACACCACGTTCACACTAAATTTGATGTTGTGATAACTTTGCACTACATTCTCTAACATAAAATATTTTAATAAAGTTTACTAAATTTGGGGGTAAAAATACAATTATTTTTCATTCGGAGTTCATTTTCTAACAAGCGCTGGAATTCAGGAACCATTATGAAATTTTACAAAATAAAACACATCCTCCGCAATTGCGCCGTCGTCGACCTTCGTCTTCATCATTCTCCTATCACCAGCAAGCTCAGGGAATCACGACCGGCAATGGTTGTAGCACCTTGATCCTGTCACCGTCTTCATCATTCGATTAGGTTTTGCAACTTCCCCAAATTCATTGCAATCCGATTAGAGCTTCAATCATGGCAATTACCTTCATCACTTCTGAAGCCAAGTGAGATTCGAAGCCATGGAAATCGACAAATAACCGGCGGCGAAAGAGGAGCAGATATAGGTGAGAAGGCAGTGAAGCGAGACCATCGAAGGATGAACAACACGTCGGTGAAGGAGGTTTATTTCAAGCTCCCTCCGTCAGAAGAACAAATTGATGTCAAAGAATTGAATAAGTTGAGTTGTGAATTTTTAATGTGTGGTTTCCCTGCCAAAGAATTGTTACAGCACCACAAGCTCCAACAGTTGAGCATCATCTTCGTTCGTCGTTGTTAGTTCAGATCCAACCGTGAAAACATAGGTTTGTTATTGGGCAGATATGTATTTGGCATTCATTCTTTAATTCACGTCTAACTAATAACACATCAAATTAAAAATAAATAACATCAAATACAAACTCTAAACTATCAAATTAAATAATTTTATTAAAATAGACATCACATTTAAATAGTTAAACATCAAATAAAAACTACACTAAATTATAATTAAACATAAAAAATAAATTCTAATTTACAAATGTAACGTGATTCGTATCACTTTATGTATATTATAGATGAACAAGTAATTTAATAGTTTTTTAGGCAAAACATCAAACATCAAACACTGATAACTCAAAATCAAATTAATTAAATGAATCATCACTAGAACAAAAAATGGAAGTCTTTAATTTAAGTTATACATCAACATGTGAAAATGTCAATAGTCGTTACTATTGAACCATTAAAAGCCATTCATTACAAAATGTTCAAATGCCTAAAAACCGCTACCATAAAAACTGGAAAAAAATCGAAATCAACCTAAAACATCAATAACAATCTAGTGTCTCAACTCTAACAAATAAACCAATATTTATAAAACATCATTCTCACACAATACTCCTAAACAATCAAATTCTATTTCCCCCCCCCCCCTCCCGATTTGTTTCCCTTCGTCGTTGGCTTTTTCACAAACTTGTCTTCTCCTGTTGCTTTGAAGAGGATGACTCTTCTACTCCATCAACACAATGATCAAAAGTCGACTTTTGGTCCTTCGTTCAAGGGAACACCTTCGGGAGCATGATTCCTCATAGCATTTTTTAATATCTCATCAATGAAATCATAGAACTCTGCTTTGAAAAGTATTCATATGAAATAAACATAAAACATCACATACAATATTTAAAACATCAATATCTGGAATCAAAATATCACAATAGCACACATAACATCACTGGCAACTACATTGAGATCCATCAAATACAGTATTTAAAACATCAATATCAAAATTTAAAAACATCAACAATACACACTAAAATATCAAAAGAACAAAACTGGACATCAGTTACATACTTCAATATGAAAGCACCACAAGTATCAAACACTAAAATTATAACATCACACCAGCACACATAATAATACTTAAAACCTAAAACAGAAAAACAGAAAAACAAGAAACATCAACAACAGTATCAAAAATATCACATTTGAAAAATAACAAAATTTAGAGTTCCTACTTCATTATCTACTGCAACAATAGTAAGCAAGTATTCTTAGAAATCTAAAAAATAGCAACAACTACACAAAATTAGCACAAATCATAACAAAATCCAAAGATATCACACATAATAAAAATTGCATATCAATTGCACACTTAAGCAGGAAAAACACCACAACACCAGACACTGAAATTAAAACATCACATACAGTAATAAAAAACATCAATATATGAAATTAACACATCACAATAACACACATAACATGACTGACAACTACACTGTGAAACATCAAATACAGTATTAAAAACATCAACCACAGTATCTAAAATACCACATCTGAAAAATAATAAAACTTAGAAATCCTCATTCTTTCTCGATTGCACCAACAGTGGGAAAGCATTCTTAGACGTCTAAGAAACGAAAATAACAACACAAAAATTAGCACAATTCGTAACAAAACCTTAAGATATCACACACAATCAAAAACAACAAAACTAAATATCAATTGCACACTTACAACACTACAAGTATCAAATACTGAAATTAAAATATCACACTAACACTAATAACAATGCTTAAAACCTAAATATCAAACATAAAACCTGAAATAGCAACAAAAATATTTAAAACATCACATCTGCAAAATAACAAAAATTTACAGATCTTTTTTCTTTCTCGATTGCAGCAACAGTGGACAAGCATTCTTACACATCTGATAAACAACAAAAAAACACAAAATTTAGCACAAATCGTAACAAAACCCTAAGATGTCACACACAATCAAGACTGAACACCAATTGCACACTTAAGCATGAAAACACAACAAGCATCAAACGATGAAATTAAAATATCACACCAACACAGATTTCAATATTTAAAGCCTACAACATGAAATATCAAGATGAAAACGAGAAACATCAATGACTGTATTTAAAACATCACCGCTGAAAATTAAGAAAACTTACGAATCCTCCTTCCTTCTCGATTGTAGCAGCAGTGAAACAAGTCTTCTTAGACATCTAACAAAACAGCAGCAACAACACAAATATTACCACAAATCCGTAACAACAACTCACAAAACACAAAAAAATAGAGAAATCCTCAAATATTACTCAGTATAACCTACACAAACCCTAAAACATCAAATGAACCAAAGAAAGTAAACAAAAATTAAATATGCATAAAAATCATAACGAAAACATTGCTTGCGAAGATAAACACAAAACGAACGTTGAATTGTGTTAGATCGCCGGAAATCGAATATAAAATCCAAAAAAATTCCGGAAAATGAAGTGCGTATTCCCTGCGTTCATCGCAAATCAGTGTGCGCAAGAAATATGGAAGAAAGCGGAGAAAACGAGCAGTCGAATTGAAGGAACATGGAAGAAAAAATGGAGAGGAGAGAAAAAAATAAGGATTCACGCTGGAGAAGAAAGGAGATGAGAGAGAAAGTGTAGGAAAAATATGAGAAAAGAAGATGAAAAATTGATATTTATACCTGAAATTAAATGTAAATTAACAAAATTTCACATTCAACCCCCTGAACTTTAAAAACTTCAATTAGAAACTCCATGTTGAATTATTTGCAATTTAATCTTTGGTCTCACTGTACGACCGTCTTATACAAGATTTTGTCTTTCTCTAATTCACAAATTAACTTATATGGCAAAATTTTAGGAAAGGGCGGTTGAATTAGAATTATAAAAAATCAACGTTTTAGTTACAATATTAAAAATTTATTGTGAAACGGGGCAGTATTATATGATGCAATCTAAATTTTTTATCTTAATTTATTCTAAATTGCAGTTTAAACCTTGGTATTTCCAAAAGTTGTGGAAAAATCGTCTTTCAAGAGACGAACTCATTATATATTTGAAAAATAACTTCTTCCTACCCTTTAAACTTATGGCGGGTAATATTAAACATTAATTTTTTATAACTTTATATTACTGTTATTTATATTTCATTTTTATTCTTTCTCTTGAAATATGATCTTTTCATAAGTTATAGGAAAATTAATGTTTAAACTGCAAATTAGAAGAATCCAAGATAAAATTTTCGGGTGCATTAATCGGTTCATAAACCTATAACCAATTAACTATTACATGTTGCCTAATAAACTTCTAATATTGCAACTTAAATCTTTTACCTTTGTATAATTCTAATTCAATCTCGTCTTTTCATATATGGAAAGAGGATCTTTCCCAACACTTTGCCTTTCATTTTTGTTTCTCTACCATATTTAATATATATATATATATATATATATATATATATATATATATTACCCTTCTCAATTTCCTAC
>JAULKM010000010.1:15847558-15859672 GCA_032355605.1 Rubia tinctorum | reverse complement strand
CGAAGGCGAGGACGGAGTTGAAGACAGTACTCTTGCAGGAGAAATGGTGGAAAATGAAGTGCGTTGCAGAGGTGTTTTAAGGGGAAAAGAAGCAAATTGAGAAGGGATTTTGGGAAGTTTCGGAGGGAATCTCGCCGGAATTGGAAGGAGAGAAGTAGCGGAATGAAGAACTGCGTCCATGGTGGTGTTCTTTCTCCTCCGGTGTGCAACTGTGCAACAGTTGGAAGTACAAAATTATTTAGCTAGGGGTCAAATTATAATTATGAAAATTTTTATTTCAATAATTTTTATGGTTAAATTATAATTAATTTTATTACGTACATTTAAAAAAATCGAAGTTGTAGCAATTTCATTGCAATAAATAAATGAGAAGTTTAGGAAAAGGTGGAATAATCATAAGGTTATTAATATGCCCCAAAATTTTTACATTAAAATTTGTAATTAAAAATATATATTGTATTTTATATGTTGAAACAAGTAATAATGTGTATTTGAAGGTACACTTTAACTTTTAACAATTAGTTCAAAGATTGTTTGGACTGTTATATATTTGATACGTACAACTAAAAATATTGATAATTTGATATTTTGCAATTACACGATAAATTTCACAGCACATGATAATATTGCTACTTATGTATACATTTTATTTTTAAATTAGTTAATTTAACCAAATGAATAGTAAACTTACAGTTTATGTTGGGTAAGAATGAGTATAGAGAAATAAGAATATGTTGGGAAAGGAGTGAGCCAAAGTATGAAAATTGTTGAAATTTAAAAGGACATTGTAGAAATTTAACAACATATTTTTTGTTATTTTAGATAATTTTAAAATTATATTATTTTTATTGGAATAGACATTAAAAAGTGGGTCATTTTTGAGACAACAACAAATCAAATTTTCATTTGTTCTGTTCCAAAGAAATCCATTAAACAAGCATGTTAAATTAGGAACGATGATTGTGGTGCATTCAAAATGACAGATAAACTAGATAATTCCCGTGTGATACACGAATTTATGAATGAAAATATAAAAAAATAAACATATTTTATAATTGCATTAAGTAATAAAATTTTGTTATATTTATAAAAGAATTATACACGATGCAATATTTAAATATTATTAATTTATAATATATATAACTTTAAAAAAATTCAATCGTTGTTAATAATTAATTATTTTTAGAGGATGTCTCGGTTTATAGTCTATACTTTAGTTATGGAGAAGCCCTACCCTTTATTTTTAAAAGAAGAAAAGTAAATGACCGACTGACATTAGAAAAGTAA
This sequence comes from Rubia tinctorum, assembly GCA_032355605.1. Classification (NCBI taxonomy): domain Eukaryota; kingdom Viridiplantae; phylum Streptophyta; class Magnoliopsida; order Gentianales; family Rubiaceae; genus Rubia; species Rubia tinctorum. The sequence continues at coordinate 15,858,385 of JAULKM010000010.1, read as the reverse complement.
AGCTAATTGAATCAGTTTAAAGTTCCAGTTTTTATCTTGATGTAGAAATAAGAGTATAGCCTCACGAACAGGGCCAATCTAGTACATATGCGGAGGTGAAACCAGGAGGCGAGGGGGTGTTGGCGCCTCCCCTAGTATCCGGTGTCTTGAAATTTAGGTTCAGGCGCCACCGGGATCCTTGGTTTCTACCCTCCTTGGAAAATTGCAGAAGCCGTCTGGCGGAAAATCCGAAGAAGACGATCGGTTTCAAGTTTTTTTTCCCTTATTGAGCAAAATGACGTCGTTTTGCCCTTAGTGGAACAACGTCGTTTCAGTTGTCTGGAGGCAAAAAAAAAGGAAGGGCATTTGGGCTGAAACTCAATCGACCCAGCCCAAATTAAAACTCTCCGTACATATTAACATAATAATGTTCTCCTTCAATCCTTCTCATCTGTCCTTCAGCAGCTCCAGCCTCCAACCAACCTACATTTCCTCTGCAGGTCTGCCCGTTCATCCGCAGCGCCGCCGCCGTCTGCGTCTCTGCCCTTAGCGGTTCAGTCAGCGTCCATGTTTAAGCTTAACAAGGTATTGGATTGAAATTATTTAAGCGGATTTTGTTTGAATATGTCGAATTAAGTTTTTAGAAGAAAAAAAATTCAGTGTAATTCAGCGTCCATAACAAATTACCAATATAATTTAGCGTCCAAATTTTGTTTGCCAGTGTAAATCAAACCTCATAGAATACTTTGCTGGTTCCGCCACTGTACATATGCACTTGGAGATGTACCCCAAAGTATGAAAACTTTAACCTGTATAACTTTCAATTTAAACCTGTATAGCTTATTATAACTCAGTTATGCTAAAGCCTCATTTCTTTGACATGTTAATCGATGTACCCCAAAGCATTTACGTAGCATCTATCGGACGTGTTGATCCTTGCAATAGATTAGTTATTGCTAGAGTTTAATTAGGTTGGATGTCAATTCCACTCATTGCAATCGCCACTGAGTATTTTTCTCAGCATCGTTGAATGATTGATTTTTTATTTAAAAAAAACTCAATTTCTATCAAAGTTTATGAGGCAGTTGGCGGGACACCTCGTGGGTAAAATTATCCACCGTCTTTTAGCTAGGGTGTGCAAAAAAACTGCTACCCGCCTGTGATCCTGAAAACCTCATCCTTGAGTCGGTGTTGATCATGCTATCTCCAATGATTATTTGCTACAATCTGCATTCACCATTCATTTATTCTCTTTACTCCCTCTTTCCCAATTCAACCTGCATTTTAACTATTCATTTAGTCAAAACTTCTTAACTCTGACCCCAAAATTGAATAGGCGTATAAGTATAAATATTATTGAGTGATATCTTGTTAGATTCGTTATGACATGTATTTTCAGAATATCAACTTTTTACAAGTTTTAATTATTCGTAATAAAAGTTATTAATGATCAAATATTTTTGAGTCAACTGCTGAAAGTCAAAGTGTGCAGTTTGAATTGGGACATAGGAGTACATTTTTTTTCATTTTTTGTTTTATTTATTTATTAAAAACAGTTGTTTTCCTTTTTCTTATTATTTTTCATGATTTGAAATGTGCACATGTAATTACCAAGGTATTGATTCCATTTATGATCACAAAATTACAAGAATTTGTATTTTTTTTGGATAATTTTATATTAACAGTAGATTTCCGATATAATTTATAGAGTACGTCTCTTGAAAGACGATCTTTCCATGAGTCATGGAAAGACCAAGCTTTAAAGTGTAAATTAGAAGAAATTAAGATAAAATTTTCGGGTTGCATGAATCGGGTTATAAATTTTATAATTACTACATGTTACATGATAAAATTTTAATATTGCAAATAATACATTTTAGCTTTTATTATTGTAATCAAATCACGTCTTTCCATAAGACTATGGAAAGACGCACTACTTTGCCGAAAATTAAAATCTATCCTTTTTGTAAATCCAAACCCGAACAGGATTCGGATAAATCGGTTCAAGATACCCCGACCGGGCTAAGAGCCCAGCTTTCTTTGTCAACAAGTTCTGCAGCTATAAAATTTATACCGAAGAAAATTCCAACGACAAAGAATCCATCGAACAATGGCGCCTCCTCCGACTGATGTTGAAGATGAGATTAAGGACGAGAAGAATCCCCGGCCTTTGGACGAGGACGACATCGCACTCCTTAAGACCTATGTGAGTTTCCTATTCGATTAGGGTTTTTTCTTCTGCGTTTAGTCCACAGATCTAATATTTTTGCTCGATTGCTTATGCAGTTTCTCTAGTTTGATTTGTAAACGTTTGCAGTTTGCTTTTTTCTAGCTGCAGTTTTAGAACCCTCAAATTTAAGATTTGTCTCAATTTGAAAGAAATGGGTTTTCGTATGAACTTGCAATAGGTTTAGGGTTTCAGTGCGAAAGAGATGTAAAGGATGAATTCTTGCTTAGTGTGTGACTGTGTGTGGTTGATTGTAGATATGCGAGTTAGCTGGATGAAATTGAGCTTTAGGGATTGATGTTTTGTGAATTTCCCTATGCAGGGATTAGGACCTTACTCTACAAGCATCAAGGAAACGGAGAAAGAAAACAAGGCCTTGTCGAAGAAGATCATGGATTTGTGCGGTATGATTGTTTCCTTGACGATCCTCTTTGTACTATTTGATTTTTGCCAGAATCACAACTTAATGTTTAGATAATAGAAGTGCAGCTAATCACAGCTAAGAAACTTAGAAATTACCCTTTTAATCTGTTTGATTTTCTTCCGAATTACAACTCTCTGGTATAGCTTTGTGGCTGATAATGGTCCTTTGAGTAGCTATACCTTGAATTAGACTGCTGTTAAGTTTATAAAAGCCTAGATTGTTAGGGTAGTGTAGGCAATTACAGTAGTTACTATTGTGTAGAACATCCAGGATGAGATTTTTATGAGGAGGTGGGGGTTGATACTTGATATAATTGTTCTTCCTACATATTCTGAGATGTAATTGGCTTTTCTGCTTATTGACATTCGGCTTATCCATGATTTTTCTAAGGGATCAAGGAGTCAGACACTGGTTTGGCTGCACCTAGCCAGTGGGATCTTGTTTCCGACAAGCAAATGATGCAGGAGGAGCAGCCTCTTCAGGTGGCAAGATGCACAAAGATTATCAACCCTAACACCGAAGATGCAAAGTATGTCATAAATGTTAAGCAGATTGCCAAGTTTGTTGTCGGGCTGGGTGACAAGGTTTCACCTACAGACATTGAAGAAGGCATGCGAGTCGGTGTTGATCGTAACAAATACCAAATCCAGATTCCACTGCCTCCGAAAATCGACCCGAGTGTCACAATGATGACTGTGGAAGAAAAGCCTGATGTCACCTACAATGATGTCGGTGGTTGTAAGGAGCAGATTGAGAAAATGCGGGAGGTTGTAGAGCTGCCTATGCTTCACCCCGAGAAGTTTGTTAAGCTTGGTATCGACCCTCCCAAGGGTGTCCTATGTTATGGTCCTCCTGGTACTGGAAAAACACTTTTAGCCAGGGCTGTAGCAAACAGGACTGACGCATGCTTCATTAGGGTCATTGGAAGTGAGCTTGTTCAGAAATATGTCGGGGAGGGGGCTCGTATGGTTCGTGAGCTCTTCCAGATGGCACGCTCTAAAAAAGCTTGCATTGTGTTCTTTGATGAAATAGATGCCATAGGAGGTGCACGGTTTGATGATGGTGTCGGAGGAGACAATGAGGTGCAGAGAACTATGCTGGAAATCGTGAATCAGCTCGACGGGTTTGATGCCCGAGGGAACATCAAAGTTCTGATGGCTACCAACAGACCAGACACTCTGGATCCAGCCTTGTTGCGACCTGGTAGGTTGGATCGCAAAGTCGAGTTTGGCTTGCCAGATTTGGAAAGCAGAACCCAGATCTTCAAGATTCATACCAGAACCATGAACTGCGAAAGAGATATCCGTTTTGAACTTCTCGCTCGTCTCTGCCCTAATTCTACTGGTAATTTCAACTCTCTAGACCATTTTAACTTCATGTTTCAGTTCTTCGTAGATCATTTTAAGATGTTTACGATCAAATGTTTCATTTTCAGGCGCGGATATCAGAAGTGTTTGCACTGAAGCCGGAATGTATGCAATCCGGGCAAGGCGCAAGACGGTGACAGAGAAGGACTTTCTGGAGGCGGTTAACAAGGTGATAAAGGGCTATCAGAAATTCAGTGCTACTCCTAAATACATGGTCTACAATTGAAAGATGTTCATCTGCAGTATTTGCCTTATGCTGTACTTAACTGCAGTTGCCAGTTAGGCTTTATTATCATTTGCTATTTCGAACCATTTTGTAATTGCAGATCGACATTATGATGGATTTTGTATTCCTTGCATTTGTAGGATTTGTTCTGTATTGTGTTTCTGATCATCCATTATCGATTTACAATTACATCAATTCCATCCGTTTCAAATGTAACTGCATATTTTTCAGATAAAGTGTCTTTTTTATATGCCATTGTTAAAGTTTCAATTTTTTTTGTACGCAAAGTTAAGTTATATGCGATCAAATCAAGGATATGGAGTGATTTTGGCCACTATTTTGTGTACAAATCATGAGTTTCATTCATTCATTGAAAAAAATACATACAGAGAACAGTTTTCTGGAAGTGGAAATGATCATCTTCTATCTGAGTAATCAAAATGCCAAATAATAACCTAGAACATCATCAAGGTAACCAAGAAACCTAAATCTCAGACAGTTTGGAACATTTCAACATTTCTCTTTACAAGAAAGGAATCATCACTTCAGAGGCATCTCCAGAAAAGTTCTAATAGTCTTGTTCATCTGAGTTGTTTGCGCGATCGTTCCCCACAGTCCTCTTGCTCATGTTTGCTCGTTGCACCAGCCGGACCAACGCCTGCACCACCTCGGACATTGGTGGTCGAAACTCGGGCTCAGGCTGCAATGGTCACAGTAGATACTAGGTTAAACATGTCCGAACTGAATGAACACAAGTGAGAGAAGCGATCGATCTGAATCATACCTGGACACAGAGAGCAATGACATCAGCAAAACGAGACAGCGATTTCACTGGATACAACCCTTTCAGCGCTGGATCGACCATCTTAGACAATGAATCGATATCATGGAGTTGAGGGGTCGCCCATCGGACTAAAGATTGCTCTGATCTTGTTCTTGAGCTGCAGATGAGAGATTAGTGAGCTTATGAAGTGCAATTTCACAATAGTATTAGTGTCTCATTCGCTTTAGAGACTTCACCTATCAAATGGTTGGCGTCCAGTGAGAAGTTCGAGCATGACCACTCCAAAACTATAGACGTCGCTCTTGATGGTATACTGGCCAGACATGGCAACCTCGGGTGCACTATACCCAGATCCCGCGTTGTGGTTCAATGCCTGCAAAGCACATTCAGATTATGATGAACATGTCGACGGATTTTTTCCTCCAACTGGAGAAACAAGTAAATAGAGCCTACCTGATCTGCTTCATTGATAAGGCTAGCTAATCCGCAGTCAGAAAGATGGGGGTTGAGTTCCATATCGAGTAAAATGTTGGCTGATTTGAAGTTCTTATGCATTACAGATGGCGAGCAAACTTCGTGCAAATACCTGCAAAACATATATAATAACATCCATAAGCAAATCCAATGCAAGAATCATAGCAGACATTTTAGTGTTTGATGCAACTTATACTTACTCCAATGCACGTGCAGCACCCAAAGCAATCTTAACTCGGATATTCCAAGTAAGTGGTTTGCTGTATTCGTCCGATAAATGCAGGATATCATGGAGTGATCCATTTCTATGGAACTCGTAAATCAACAGGTGCTGCCCGTGCTCGGAACAATAACCGGCCAGCTCAGTCACATTCGGGTTGTGGAGACGTGATATTCCAGCAACTATGTCCAGAAAATTTTCGGGGTTGGGAAGAGCAGACGCTTTTATTTTTTTCACAGCTAAAACCTATGGAATTCAATCAGATTTTCAAAACAAAATAATAACATCAGCATCAAATTGGCTCAAAATGTTGCTAAACTGAAACAAAATTGGCAGGAGACAGACCTTTCCATCAGCGAATTCAGCTCGATATACACACCCGATGGATCCCTCACCGATCAGGTTTTCAGCATTAAAGCTATCAGTTGCCATCTGTAGGTCTGCTACTGAGTACTGCTTCGCATCTACTGGGATTGTGACTGCTTTCTTAGGCGGTACGATGGGACTTACAATGACATCATCTTCATCAAAGGACTTGTGGCGATCAAAAGGTGGAGGTTTGAGGTTTAATGCAGCCGGAGCTTCAAATGTCTTAATGGCAGGTGCTGACGGTGGTTGAACAGACTTCATCTCTGAAAAATAAGAGTAAAGACTGAACTAAGAACCACGTGATGAAAATACTTGTTTACAAAGTTGTGAAACAGTTGATGTGAATACCTTGAACTTCTTGGTTAGCAGTGGACGTAAACGTCTGTTTGTCGATCTTCTCTATGTCTGGAGAAGGCCTCCTTGATCTTCTTTTTTTCTTCACGACAAAAAAAGCCACAATGGCTCCCACAACTAGGAGTGAGATAATGATTCCGGCAACAGCTCCACCACCAATTCCGGATTTACCACCACCACCACCATTGTCAGACTGCTTTCCACCACCTCCGGGTTTGTGATTCCGGCTGGGCGCAGGAGGGGTTCCAGGTGGAGGAGGAGGAGCAGAACCTGAGGCCCATGAGTTACCACCTGAACTGCAATACGCATAAGAAAAATCTCAGCAAAGAAGCAACCAAACTTGATCACTAGTAGTCAAATTCTCCTACGAGCTAAGATGCTTACTGCAAGTGAATGCCTTTCAACTGAGTAGGAATCCAGCCAGTGAAACGGTTGTTCTCGACATTCCTGAGGACATAAATGTTAGTTGGTGCAGTGAAAATCAAAATCAATAAAAATGCTTTTATACATGAGCTATCCTATCATAAGGTCACTCACAAAGTATTCAGCGGAAGATTGGCAAGGACATCAATAGTTCCTGTAAACTGATTGTTCTGCAAGTACCTACATTTCAAGTACACAGTAACAAATCAGGCATTGAGAAAATGGTTCTGAGTTGGAGAAAGCAGTTGAAATAGTGCACTTACATCTCGGATATACTTGAGAGGGAATTAAGACAATTAGGAAGATCTCCTGACATTTGATTGAAAGAAAGGTCCCTGGTGCATGAAAACAGTGAATGACCATTTACCACTCAGTTGCTAAATTTAATAGCACAAAAGAAAGAACACATGCAATGCATGATGTGTCTTCCTGAGATAAAGGAACGATTCAATAGTGTCGGACATAATACATGTGTTTGGAGCACAACAGCAAAATATAATCCATGCGGTCGACTAAGACATAATGCATTTGAGAGTCTAGGGCGAGGAAACATGTCTTACATTTTAGAGAGGCTTTTAAGATTGTTAAACGCAACAGTAAGACCACCTTGAAATTGGTTGTGACTGACATCTCTGCAGTTAATCCGAAGAAGTAAGACATAATGAATCATAAAGTTCAAGCCTGTAAGTTATATGGAGCATTTGACTGACAGTTCTTTAAGAGAATTCATCAGTGAGAAGGAGTAAGGAAGTCCACCGGTGAAGCTATTATGGGCTAGATTCCTGCACAATGGAAAATGGACCATTAGGAAACAAGGAAAAACTCAAGGCATAAAGAAAAAGGCAAAAGAAATGCGTAAACATACAGATGCTGCACATTTTCTGGGAACTGGTAAGGCAACGTTCCTGCGATGTTATTGTTGCTAACATCACTGCATAATTCATCAACTCAAAATATTAATGTGAAATGGCACAAGCACAAGTGAAGAAAACACAGGTGATGTAAAAGGAAATTTTACTCACAACTTCGTTACAGATTTCAACTTGTCCATCTGATAACTCAATTGACCGGATAGCCCAAGATTTGATATATCACTGATGAAGAAAAAGTGCAACTTGTAACCAGTAGCTCGAACATGGAATTATAAACATTAAGGTAAGGATGCATTAGCTTCGAAAATTACATCTCTGTGACTTTTGAGCCAGAGCAGGCAACGCCTCTCCAGGATTCTCCACAAGGATCACCACCATTGTTGTTACTCCATTTGGTCAGCGCAGGTGGATTATTTAAACTCTGATAGAGGCCCATGAGAGCAGTTACTGTTGAACCAAATCACCGGAATAATGAGCCACTATAAAATTCTTAGGAGTATAACAGACTGTAAAAATTCACAAGCAACCACCATAATGAACGAATCATTAAGACATGAAACATTAAACAGAGACACAGTCCACGATGCAATCAATCATCATGACTAGCAACATACAAATGTGCTTATAAAATGAAAGGTTTTTCAGTATAACTTTTAAGGGTCATATCACATACACACAATGATCACCGAACCAATTTAGTAGGTTCAAAGAATTGAGATTGCAAACAAGAAAACCAACACTTGGGGCAAGTAAATGAGATCTTATTGGCGAGGTTTTTTTCAGCTTCCTAGACATAAAAATGCACCGCCTTCCACCATATACGCCTTCCACCATAAAAAATGCACAGCATTCACCATACATTCCCTGAGCTGTAAAAGCACCCACCAAGACAAAAACATGGGTTCTTAAGCAAACTTTGACCTCTCACTGAACTCCACCGACGAAAACAGACAGCAAAAGAACACATATATAGAAGAATGAACAAACATAAAACACACTACACAAATTCAGTCCAGCAAATGGGATCAAATGACAAAAAAGGCAAGCTTTCTGATTCCACACTTTATAACTCATCATCATTTCCATAAAACAAAACCATGATTAAAAAAACTATCTTCACACATCCCTCCATTTCCAAATCCACCAAAACAACAGCATCATTCAAGAATCAGCTAAGAACCCATAAACCACACAAGAAAAAATGCACACACACAATGATATGCTTTCCAACACACTTCAATCCACAGAAATCCAAACACGGAAAAGAAAAGCAAGAGTAGAAAATTGACCATCATCTGGATCGGTGGCAGCATTCACAGTGGAGATGCTGAGGAAGAGAATGCAGCCCAGAAAAGCCACCACAGGAAGGGGCGGCGCCACCACTTCCACCACCACCCTCCTCCTCCTCATAGCTTCCCTCCTCTCTCTCATCACTTTGGTTCAGAGTCCCAAAAAATGCTTTCTTGGATATTATTTTCTCAGAAATTATCTATATACAACAACAGTAACATAAAATATTGAAAAGGGATTAAAAAGAATAACCCAGAACAAAATGTAGAGGATTAAATTCGAAGAAAAGCGATCTGGCACAAAGAATCCGAAGCCACTGACTAATTCTTTTTGGCTTTCATACCAGTAGTTTACTACTGCTGCATTTTTAGTATTTATACCATTTCTTACTCCATTCCAAAATACATACTGACAGAGTAAACATTTACCTATATTTATTCTTATCTGCTTTTTCTATGTATACTAGACAGTGTAATATTTTTGGGTGCATTCTTTAATTATCTTTATCTTTATCTTTGAATGAATTACTCTCACAGTTTTCAATTTTTTATATTTTTCTTTATTTATGGAGTCATTAAATTTGATATGCAACTGTTTAAATTTAAAAAGATTACCATATCGTATCTTGATTATTTTCAAGGTACAATACAAAAAATTCATAACTTGATCTCTAAAATTAAAATGGCATAAAAGTATAAATATTGTTGTGTGATACATTGTTAAGATTCATTATAATAAACATTTTCAAAATATCAACTTTTCAAAATTTAATTATCCTTAATGAAATATATTAATGATCAAATATTTTCCAGTCAACTGGTAAATGTAAAAGTCAAAGTGTGCAGTTTGAAATGTGACGGAGGGAGTATATAATATGAAATCGTGTAATTATTTTTTTATATTTAAAAAGGTGAAGTTTAATTACATGAGATAGAGAAAAACACCTCTCAAAATATTTTATTTTTTGATTGATCGGATTATAATGTCATTTTATTTATTAAAATTATTGAATGAAAAAAATAATGGATTTAGGCATTAGCTAAAGCTAGCTGGAGCAGGACAGATGGAGAATTGTTATGGACTACAGGGAAATGACAACGCGGTTTGAATACTCCAATAATATTATTGTTCTATTTACTTTTTCAAAATCAAACTTTATAAACTTTAACCGTAAATATAAATTTATATATATAATAAAAATATCATGTGATATATTGATAAATTTATCTTAACATCTATTTTCTAAGTATTAATTTTTTATACAAAAATATTATATGTAATTGGAGATATTGACGGTCAAACATAGTTATTGAAAATCGTAAAAAAGTAAATAGATCAATAATTATGGTACGGAGGATGGAGTATTGGAGAAAAACAAGATTATGGGCAAATTCAAATTATTGATTTTGTTTTTGTGGATATGAAATTCAATTTTAGAAAATAGGAGTATAAATATTCTTGAGTGATTGGTGGGTTGATTTCTTTATGTGCTAGTGAGTATTTTTCATCTTTTAGTGGGCAAGCAGTATGCACTTTAGTCTACGAGTTTGCACTAAAATTACTAAATTGCCGACGAATTTTTTTTCATTCCTTTTTGGGTTCAGACATTTAATTGTAGAAAATAATTATAGGTTTTGTTCTAGGATTTTGGATTGGGTTTCCGCTTGAAGGAGTAGAAATGTTGGGATTGCAGTGGGTCGGGTTTTGGTGGAGATTTTTTTTTTTTTTGTGATAATGATTGTTTTTTTTAGTTTAAAATGGTACCCTTCATATTGCTAATGCTGATGAGAGTTTTGTCTGTTACAAAATTGGAAACCA
>JAULKM010000010.1:15817297-15828694 GCA_032355605.1 Rubia tinctorum | reverse complement strand
CATAAAAGTAATTTCCAAACCAAAAAACTACAACATTTCCAAGTCTTAATTACATGACGAAGAGAAGAATTCAATGTAATTTTCCAATCTAAAAATGGTTCAACATTTTATTCCTCACTTTATTTTCGCAATTGAACTTCGACGTCCATTGAAGCATAGTACTTCTCAATTTCCGGTTACAATTAAGAACATATAAAAAAAGAAAGAGAAAGTAGATCAATAATTAAAAAGCTTCTAACAAAAAACTGGCATTGTTGTTGGTTGTATGCAAACAGACCATATGTAATATAATTTTTAAGAAATAAAAATGTATTCCTTAATTTTGAACATTAATAAAAATTAGGTGACTAAACTATCACAATAAATACAATTAAGAAAGAAAATAGGTGATTTGTTTATACTTAGAATTTCAAGCCTCAAGTTTGATGCTTTTCATTGTCTCGCTATTAGTTTACAAGTATTTGGATTCTTATACTTATATCTGATAAAATATAAAGAGCTTTATTGCTGGTGCATTGATATCACATTAATGACACATCTCATCAATAATGAGCGTTACAATATATAGGGGTACAACACACCAAAATCTATCCGGAATAGGATTCTAAATCTATAAGAAAACTAATTATATAAGGTAATTACCATCTATAACATTTCTTTACAAGGGAACATATTTCTTATTTCCATATGACAAGGTGTTGATGGGTTATTAAATTTTTTGAAATTACCACAAAAAATCCAAAGTCCTAATTCCATTTGCTTTTCCAGTAAAGGGTACCCTTTAAAATTCATATAATGAACATTTGAGAATGTATCAATAAATATAATAATTGATGTTTTGCTTTAGAGTCTTTCATAAAATGGCACACTATTTTCACAAGTAAAAGAAAATGTATTCGTATAAAAGGTTCGAATTTGTAAATAATAAAATTTTGAAATAATCAAAACACAAACTGAATGACGATGATAATTAGGTACCTTTCTCAGATGGTAATTTTCTAGTCTCAACCTGTCAATTTCTTCCTCCAGCAGCTTGTCATAAGCCTATAAATCAAAAATAAATAAATCAAATGATGCTTCAATAATACTTATTTTTTTAACGATTAAGATAAAATAAATAAAAATTGAAATGATTAATAAACCTGTTTCTTAGCCGTAGATTTTGCTGCAGATATCCGATTCTGTATTTTTCTTCTTTCTTCCCTACTCATCGTCGCCTCCAGTATTTTAGCCCTCTCACCACCGACATTTTCCGACCAACCTATGTTAGCCGTCTTTCTCTCCATGTGGATGTGGTTGCTCCCAGATGCTGCACCCATATGTTTCATCGGAGGGGACATCGTTGTTGACTGAAACGACTGCGAATAGCTGTCTGAATGGCGGTTGGACCGAGGTTGATACGCCGGAGACAGGGGTATGGTCGGCACATTTAATACCACGGAGACCTTACACGTGTCAGCAGGGGCGGAAATAGGGGGAGCGAGGGGTGCGCCATCCTCCCCTACGTTCCGCCGATCAAAGAGTTTGATGTATTATTTTAGAAAATTTATTTTCAAATTAGTCTATCCGCCCCCTCCTAATATTTCAAATATTGGGGTGCTGTGAAATCTGATCCTAAGGGTGAATGTTTCTCTAAATTAAACAATGGAATGATAAGAATCAGATGATTTGCAGAAGGAAATTCACAGAGCCGCCAGAGTAATAATACGAAAAAGAAGATGAACAGTTTCGTTTCATTCCATTTTTAAAAACAAAGGACACCGTTTTGGTGGTTTCCTAGTTAATAGTTATCCTACAGCTTATTTCCTTCCTTTCATTTCTCATCCAGATTTGTGGAATTGTTTTTTACACTAATGGTTCCTAGTTACTACAGTAATAGTTATCCTACGTGGTATGCTTAATATTTTGTAGATTTTATTTGTAATTTTTATTCTGTGAAAATATTTTATTTTTATCAGTTTTAATGATAGCAAATTCCAGTTTATATAAGAGGCTATCTCTTGAAAAATGGCCTTTCCATAATTCTTGGAAAACCTAAGGTATAAACTTCAAATTAGAACAAATGAAAAATTTCGGGTAGCATTAATAGTGTCATAACTCATAAACTTATAACTACTGCACGTTGCATAATAATTTTTTAATATAACAACTAAAACCTTTTAATTTAATTATTATTTTAATTAAATCTCGTCTTCCCATAAACCTATGGAAAGATGGTATTTAAAAAAATTACCATTATATAAATAAGTGATTAATGATGATTTAAAAAAATCTAGACTTTAACAATTAATGTATCAAGATATATTTTAATTTAAATATTAAATTTATATTATCACGCACTTTTTCTATCTCAAATTATATAATTACTAATTATAAAGTATAACATTTAAAAAATGTATAAACTTTTTTCTGTTAATATGATAATTAATTTAGATCGATAGTTTTGAATCAAAATTTAATATTTTTTGTTTATATTTTTCTAATACAATTAATTAATAATGAATTGCAGACAGTATCTTTAATTTTTTTTTAAAAAATAGATTTAACAGTGTACACAACAATTTTTTTTCACCATTACATCCTAGCCCCTTGTTTTTTACTCTGGTTCCGCCACCGAAAGTAACAACGTTTCCACAGATATGGCCGATGCCCATTTCCATTCTTTCTTCTGCATGCATACGCATCAATGGCGGCATACACGTGGACACACACGGGCCCCACTTCACGCTTCCCAATAAATTCCCCGCAATTTCCCATTTCCAAATCCATCCCTTCTTTCACACTCAAAAATCCACTCTTTCTTCTTCAAAATGGCTGCTAATGGCAATGGAGATGTTGATGACGTCACTGACCAGCCATGGAGCTCCAAGTATCTGATCGTGAGCCCTCAGAATGGCGGCGTCCGGGACCTGGCCGGATTCCTGCTCACCAATAACGCCCAGCACGCCGGAAAATTTCTCCAGGCTTCCGACGGCGGAGTTCTCGAGGAACAACGGCGGCAGCGTTGGTTCGGTGATTCCGATGAAGATGAAGACGATGACGGCGGAGAAACGGCGTACCATAAATGGGTTATTTTTGTTTCGATTTTGGCTAGGAAAATCATACATGCTGTAGGAAAGCCGATGGAGTGGGTTGGATATCTCGTGGAGTTCGTTCTCAACTTGCTTTCCAACAATGGCGGCTTTCTTGGCTTGATCATCAACTTTCTGAGTGGTAAAGTTTCGATATTTGATGTTCTTGGATGCATTGATTGGTAGTGTTTTTTGAGAGGTGGCGATTCTGGTTTGCGTGTCAAAATCGAGTTTTGTATGATATGATTGTGTCACCTTAGCAGCCTATCACTGTAAATTGAATCGTCCAGCCAAAATTGAGTTTTATATGATATGATTGTATCAACCTAGCAGTTTTTCACTGTAATTTGGATTTGATCGTGTCACCGTAGCAGTTTTTCACTATAAATTGAATATGGTTGTGTCACCTTATTGGGTTTTCACTATATAACGGGCTGTCATGTTAGAACAGAGTTTTAAAGGATATGATTGTGTCACCTTAGCGAGCTCTAACCGTAAATCGGGTTGTCGTGTCAGAAATTAGCTGCGTACCATGCATGTTCTTTATTTTTCCTTGTTGGTGTTTCCAATCAATGTTCACATGATCACAATCAGAAATTGTTACATTTGCGATTTTCCTCTTTTAAAATCTGAGCTTTGTATGATGTGGTTGTGTCACCCTAAGCTAAATTGGACCTTGGGGGTGAGAAGTTACATGCATAGCATGTACTATGTTCTTTATTAATCCTTGTTGAACTTCAAGTTTTATATGATATGATTGTGTCACCTTAGCAGGTTGACACTGTAAATTGGATTGTCGAGTAAGAAATTACATGCATAGCATGTTTGTTCTTTATTTTCCCCTGTTGATTTTTCCAATAAATGTCATATAAAAATCATGTCATTGTTGTCGCTGAGAGTAAATCAGATTGTCGTGTTAGAAATTGTTATTTTTTGATTTTTAAAGACGTTCTCCCCTGATCAAAGGCTATGAATGTCAGATAAACTAGTGTTGCCCCAGAGAGGGTCAGAGACTTTCATCAGTGCAATAGGGCATCTGGATGGAAGAATCGACCTATATAAGGGTCGAGAATCATTTTCTGAATTGTTTGATGTTCCCGGAATACTGGAAAACGCGGTGCAACTCGAAGCTGGCAGCCAGGTTCTGATGGATCTCTGCATCATGGCTGCGAAGTTGGCTTACGAGAACGCCCTGGTTGTTCAAAATGTTGTCAATCTTCACTGGAAGATGCACTTTGTGGACTTCTACAATTGCTGGAATGGTAAAGATAAACACATATTTCCACTCATTATGCCTTCATAGTTTTAATTCTTCTTGTTGATTTGAATGATGCATTTTGTTGTTGATAGATTACCAGATGGAGAATTCCACTCAGGTGTACATAATGTGTGATAAGCCGAAAGATGCATGCTTGATCTTGATCAGCTTTCGGGGCACGGAGCCATTCGCTGATGATTGGATAACTGATTTCGACTACTCGTGGTATGAAATCCCCGAGCTCGGAAAAGTGCACATGGGATTTCTTGAAGCATTAGGTTTAGGAAGCAGAAAAAACACATCTTCATTTCAAAAAAACCTCGTGATACTGAAGAACTCTGCGAGTTCAGATGCTTCTTCAACCTTAACCGGATCAGATCATTCCTCGGATGATTCTGAGCGATTCCCTCTGATGGCGGAAAGGACAGCGTACTACGCTGTCAGAAGCAAGCTGAGAAGCCTTCTCCAAGAGCATAAAAGCGCGAGATTTATCGTGACTGGCCATAGCCTCGGGGGAGCTCTAGCCATCATGTTCCCTGTCGTGCTGGTGCTGCAAAACAAGCAGGAGGTCCTGCAAAGGCTGCTCGCTGTCTACACTTTCGGACAGCCTAGGATAGGGAACAGGAAACTAGGAAGATCCTTAGCACCACAGTTGAGCCATCCAAGGCAGAAGTACTTCAGAGTAGTCTATTGCAATGATCTTGTTCCTAGGTTGCCTTACAGACAACAAAACCTTCTTGTACAAGCATTTTGGAGCATGCCTCTATTACAATAGCCTCTACATCGAACAAGTAAGATCAAAATCGTGTACATAGATTTCCATTTCTGGTTTATGATCATATTTTTCGTGTCTGTGTTTACAGAAAGTGGACGAGGAACCAAACAGAAACTACTTTGGGATCAGGTTCCTGGTGCCTCAGTACATGAATGCAGGTTGGGAACTGATCAGAAGCTTTATTGCGGGCTATATGTACGGGCCCGAGTACAAGGAAAACTGGGAATCGACGCTGTTAGGGATCGTGGGGCTCGCGATACCAGGTCTCGCTGCTCACAGCCCTGTGAACTATGTTACCTCTGTAAGACTTGGAAGAGAGAGAACACAAATGTCGTCTTCTTTATAGAAAGCTGTGTCTTTTGGAAGAGAAATGATCAAATGAGTGATAAAAGAGTCAGTTTTGTAGGTCTATGGTCATGTTCTGGTTGTTTATTACAATTGCATACGTTAATAAAAGCAAGAGCTACATTTTCTTGATAAGCCAAAAAATCATCTGTCCATATCATTGCCAAACACCTAGCACAGCAATGAACTCATATGTTCAGACAAGAAAACAACAATGTGAGTCTCTTCAAACATGGTTTTTCAACTCAGTCAAGATGAATTTCTGACAAAACTGAATGAGGAATTTCAGAAACTTGTTTTCCTGTAAGAGAACAATCAAGATGAAATCTTTTTACAGACCATGTTGAGGAAATTACCGAATCTAGAAGCTAATTCACTGGCTTCTTTTCGGCTTATTCACACCAAAGATGAGCAATCTGGCTTCTGCTTCTTCTGATGAAAGTCCAGCTGGTGATGATCTAAGCTGTTCAAACACGTCTCCAACAGCAAATTTACGCTCTTTTTTCTTCGAAAACCAAACTATACATTGCAAACCAGCTTACCAGATCAATGCCATCTGCACCAAAACTTTCATGAGCTAGCAATGCTTTTCTCAAATCCTCCGCCATATCTCAACCTTTGCAGCAGAACTTACGATTACTCGAAAAACAGCAGAAAGAGTTGGTAGTTCCTGAAATGATGAATGTCTTGATTGCTTCATGGCTTTCCAGACTGGTTGATGGAGAAATGTGATCAAGAACAAGAAAAGCAGTTGTTTAACCGACTTTCAAAACCTCACAGTCCCTCCTTCACTCTCTCCCGCCAATGTTACCTACTGGAGAAAAATTTGAGCAGAAAAGCCTTGAGTTTATTATTGGTCAAATTAAGGAAATCTTCCTCTTTCATTACATAAAAAAAAGTAAAAAACCATATATATTCACATGTACTCGACCTACCTTTTTTCAACACAAGAATGTAATACTTATGAGGGACTACTCAAGATTCTCCTCAATAATAAAACCCATATTAGTAAGCCAAGCAATCACTAAAAAGATTAGTAAAAAATTTACAAAAAATATTCCCTTTTGGCAAAATGACACTAGAAACAAAGGGCAAAAACAGGATCCATATGCCAAACTGGCATTTCAAACTGGGCAGAATATCCTACCATAGCAAAACATCAGTTTCGATATCAAATATGGCCAAAGCTCACTAAAAACATCACCTCATAAATAAATTTCCTTTTTTCACATTCAACTTTCTTGCCCACTTAGTTCCTGTTGTACATATCCACACCAAAACTACTAAATTTGCTCTCATGAAAGATACCTCTCTCCACCATTCCCTCCAACCCTCTATATCCTCTGCCTGATTCTTTGTCTTCCAATTTTTCCGACCCTTTTGGAGCTGCAGAAAAGGTAAACAACTTCTGGGCCGTCTGAATTTTTGTTTTATCAACTGGGAATTGTCTGAAAGTCGTGTTCTTTTAGGTTTTGCTGCTTTATTGAGTTGGGTTTTGGCTTTTGTTGTGAAATCAGCTGATAAGGGAATGTCTGGTTTTCATATTTTAGGATTATTGGTTAATTTAATTTTACGTTTTCTTGGTTTTGGGAGCTGATCAGCGGCTAATTCTGGTTGGAAAGTTACTGAATAGTTGTAAAGACTGTTTCTTGGTTGATCTGTATGAAGGAGTGGGCTTTTCATATGTGTGGAGTTTTCAGTTTCCTGTTTCTGTTTGTTTTTAATTGTGATTAGGTGAACTGAATAGTTGACTGAAATTGATTGCAGGGTAAACCTTCACTGAACTTTACCGAAATGGCTCAACTTGGACCTGTTTCTGCAGTAAATATGAGCAGGCAGAGTAATGTATGTAGCCTTATAAGCTCGCGATGTGCTCCGAAGGGTGTCCATGGTTTTGGTTCAGGATATACGAATTTACTTTCTTTCGGTGGTAGTGATACTATGGGTGATAAATTGAGGTTTCCTGTGTCAAACTCTGTTGCCATGAGATCAAAAAAAGACGCGGGCAATTTGAAGGTCTGCGTTTAGAGTTTGTTTGCTGGATTATTAGTGATTTTGAGAAGTCGTGATTCAAAATGTTGTTGACAGTTTAAATTATTCGCTGGTCTTGCAGGTAGTTTGTGTTGACTATCCTAGGCCAGATATTGATAATACTTCCAACTTCTTGGAAGCTGCTTACTTATCCGCATCATTCCGGGCTGCCCCACGTCCAAAGAAACCATTGGAGATTGTGATTGCCGGGGCAGGTAAAACATCAAACTTTTTAAATCAGTAGTCTCTCAGTTTCCTCATGCATGCTTTTTATTTACTGCCAACAATTGAGCTCCACTCTTCATGGCCTATTTGTTTTATTTTCCAGAGCGATCTTCATTTTCAGTGGCAAAAACCCGCAATCTCCATTTAGAAGGAAACTTGTCTGATTCTGATTAACTTTGTGTTGTTCATACTTATAGCTGTCATCCGGTTGTCTAAATTATGATATAATGGTTATGCTGTGCCCATGCTTAAGTGCTGAAAATTGTATTTGGTGTGTATGATGGATTGCTAGAAATTCTGTGATTCAAACAAAATCCCTGTATCAGATTTAGCATTTGTCTTGCGAGATGGTTTGAAGTATTTTGTTCTTTTAGCAGAATTTCCAGAATCATTTTCATTACACTGGCATAGCCAACAAGACATTTCAAATAGTTCAAGTTCGTCAAACGAAAAGTCATTATCCAGCTGTCCAAATTATGATATTGAGGTTACTTTGTGCTCAGATCAGCATGTGTTTTGCAAGATGAATTTCTCTATAAAAGCCGATAATCTATAATTGTTGCACTTAATTAGAAATTAACCAGTTTTCTTGCTTTGAACCCTCTAAAATTTTCTTCATTTCATTGGATATATGCACGGGTCTGTACTTGCAGGTTTGGCTGGTTTGTCCACTGCAAAATATTTGGCTGATGCTGGTCATAAACCCATAGTTTTGGAAGCAAGGGATGTCCTGGGAGGGAAGGTATATGTAGATGCTCTACTCTTTGACCTTTTCTCATCCTGTTTTCCAAAGGAAATCGTGTGTGTATGTATATAGATGTTTTTTCTTAGAATCTTGATCTTCTGTTGTAGCTCACTGGGACTAAGTTTTCTGGTTATGGTCTATTTAAATATTAAAGCTTAATTAAAGAAAATAGACACTGTTCGTGATTCGTATTTATCCATCCGAAGCACTAAAGCTCTGTTGAGGCCATCTTCTCTAGATTCTCTGTGCAGGCCTTTGCAGTTTCTTACCTTTATAAACTTGACATGTATTTTCCACTGACGAAGATTCGTCTTTGCATTAGATTGCTGCATGGAAGGATGATGATGGAGACTGGTACGAGACTGGCCTCCATATTTTCTGTAAGTTCAGTTGTGAAGATCGTGTGATATTAGAATGAAAGATTGAGTTCATCCTCTTCCATATTCTCCAGTTAGCAACATTATTAATCCTTGATATTTGAACTTAGTTATGTGAGTCAATGTTAGGTTTCACTGTCTTAGAGGGACCTCCATTCAGTTTTCTTCTATTAAAATGAAGTTACAAAAACAAAATCAGACGACCCTTATGTTTCTTTCATACAAGTATTGAAATGTGTGTTGATTTTTTACTTTACTTGCAGTTGGGGCCTACCCAAATATACAGAACTTGTTTGGAGAGCTAGGTATTGATGACCGCTTACAGTGGAAAGAGCATTCTATGATTTTCGCAATGCCTAATAAACCAGGAGAGTTCAGCCGCTTTGATTTTCCTGAGGTTTTACCAGCTCCTCTCAATGGGGTACTGGCAATCTTGAAGAACAATGAAATGCTTACTTGGCCCGAAAAGGTCAAATTTGCCATTGGACTCTTGCCAGCAATTCTGGGTGGACAGTCTTATGTTGAGGCACAAGATGCAATAACTGTCCAAGACTGGATGAGAAAGCAGGTATTAGTCTAATGTTCGTGTTGGATCACATTCCACGTAAACTGTAGCACTGCAAATTAATGTCTTTATTGTCTACCAGGGCGTACCAGATCGCGTTACTACTGAGGTATTCATTGCCATGTCCAAGGCACTGAATTTCATAAATCCAGATGAACTTTCAATGCAGTGCATCTTAATTGCTCTAAACCGATTTCTTCAGGTTGGATTCTCTCTATTTTTTAATTGATTTTCTGTTGCACTGGACTGTTATTTTAATGATGCTTAGTTCTTGATGAACAGGAGAAGCATGGATCCAAAATGGCATTTTTAGATGGCAGTCCTCCGGAGAGACTTTGCATGCCAATTGTGGACCATATTAAATCGCTAGGAGGAGAAGTTCATCTTAATTCAAGGATACAAAAGATCGAATTGAATGAAGATGGAACTGTTGGAGGGTTTTTGTTAACTAACGGATCCACAATAAAAGCAGATGCATATGTATTCGCAACTCCAGGTAAGCTGTTTGATCAGTCTACTCTCCAAGTTCTCCTTTTCCAACCCGAGTATCATAACAATGCTGATTCCCCATTGTCCAATCAGTCGACATTTTGAAGCTCCTTTTGCCCGAGGACTGGAAAGAAGATTCATATTTCAAGAAACTGGACAAACTGGTTGGAGTTCCAGTTATCAATGTGCACATATGGTAAGCGATGGTGCTAAATTGCTCAAAATTTCCTCCATTTCCTTTAAAACAGTGCAGCATTTCATGTGATTCTTTTTGCACGATTAAGATCATAAAACAGTGCTTGCTCTATGATGTTGACTTTTATCTACTTTCGATTGCAGGTTTGACAGGAAACTTAAAAACACTTATGATCATTTACTTTTTAGCAGAAGTCCACTTCTTAGTGTATATGCTGATATGTCTGTCACCTGCAAGGTATATTTGTCCAAGATTCATGTTACATTTCGCTTAGTTTTTACCACGCTGATTATTCTTTGATGAGCAATGTAGGTGTTGTAAAGTTTGTGCCTTCCTGCTATGCTCATGCGTAAATTGAAAATTTGTGCAGGAATATTATGATCCAAACCGATCGATGTTAGAGCTCGTGTTTGCTCCCGCAGAAGAATGGATCTCCTGCAGTGACGAAGAAATCATAGATGCTACAATGAAGGAGCTCGCCAAGCTATTTCCCGATGAAATTGCTGCTGATCAGAGCAAGGCGAAAATCTTGAAGTATCATGTTGTGAAAACCCCAAGGTAAGGACTTTAACAAGGCTCAAACTTTCAGTTTCTTCAAGCAATGAAGCTGAAGCGATCATTCATTTTCTAGGTCTGTTTACAAGACAGTCCCGGGCACAGAACCTTGTCGGCCCCTGCAAAGGTCTCCGGTTAAGGGATTCTACTTAGCCGGTGACTACACAAAACAGAAGTATCTAGCTTCAATGGAAGGTGCTGTTCTATCGGGAAAGTTCTGCGCTCAAGCGATTGTACAGGTAATGTTTCACTGCTCGGAACCATCTATCGTCATGTTTTCGTATAATTCATTATCGTGTTTTGCAGGATAATGAGCTGCTTCAAGGTTTAAGCGAGAAAAGGATGCCGAAGGAGGTCACCATTGCCTGAAAAAACAAGTCTTTTACTTTTACGGGTTCCACACACGAAATGCATACTTAATTCAGAAAGTAGATCAATGACTGAGATTGCACTGAAACTGCAGAAATCTTATCGAAGAAAACCAAAGCCGCGAAAGCAAATCAAGAAGAGATCTTTCCATGGTCTCCATTCGCTGAACCGGAACCAATTCCAAGAACCTTGGAAATCGTAAGCTTGTCTTTCAATCTTTGATCCAGATTCAGAGGAATTTCTGTCATTGGTTGGTGGAAGTGGAAACTCCTGTTTCAAGAAATGCAGCATGTAGAGCACAAACATGAATATTATCAACTGCAGAACCTCAATACACATGACTAATCATCAAATTATGCAAAAGGGTTCTTCTATATTCTCACAATGCATGCTTCA
>JAULKM010000010.1:15764622-15802299 GCA_032355605.1 Rubia tinctorum | reverse complement strand
ATCCCATGTTGAAGCAGTCACACTCTCTTTTGGATTCCCTGTGGACGAGAATCTAATCATCAGTTCTAGGAATCAGAAATTCACAAGTCTAACAAACCTTCAGGATCTGTGGAACAACACAAATTAGGCTGTTTCTTTTACCGTCTAATGTCTGTGAGTCAACAACAACAAAATCAACCTTTCCAAGTGTGAACCTATAGTTCCGTGCTCCAAACTCTTGCTCATAACGCCTGATCACCTGAAGAGCGACAGATGCATAAATAACATGCAACAGAGGAGTAGGTAACAATAGCATATATAGTGGACATACCTCAGGCGACTTTGAGAGAAAAGCAGCATAGCCAATGTCATGATTTCCAGAAAGAAAATACACTTTGTTATTTGTACTTTTCTGGAGCGTATTCAGATCAAAAATGTGTTTAAACCGGCTTAGGGATTCCTGCCATCTACAAAACAATGATACATGAACACTTCAAAGAATACATAATTCTTAAGCATCTTCAGAAAAATTAGATTTGTGAACTCCATACTCGTTATTGGACAAAATAGGGCCTCCATCCATATAGTCACCAAGAAAGAGAACGGCATCAGGCTTGAAAGGCAAAATGGATGATAAAAATGCCCTGCGCATAAACACATCAGTGTAGAATTGAACAATCTCAAGAGCCAATGATTTCGGGGGAAGATTAAGGGAGGTCTTATCCATGAGCTGCACAACACGAGTAGAAGTTCAGTATGCAGAATCATCGACAAACTAACCAAACCAAACCAAACCAAACACAGATAAGCAACAACAGATTGCGCGAATAACCTGTGGATCAGCAATAACTGCGATCTTTACATAATCAACGGTATCATTCAGCCCCTTCACCTAAAGAACAGAAAGACAAAGTGATGATGGCCTATCTATGCAACAAGAATAAACCATTGCCAACAAAAATTCTGTGTAGTCTCGCAATTTGTCACCAAGAATGCATAGCATTAAGAAACGTGTTTTCCGAAGAGCTATCACCATTGATGCAAACAAAGATCATATGTCATTTGCAGAGCATAAGATAGAATTCAAACTCCAAAAGACATCAAAATGAACTGAAAAGTGCTCTCTATAGCTCTACTCATCCATTTTGTGCAGACAGACTATGCAACAAGACTGAAAAATTGCAGAAATAGATGCACTATATTCGACTACCAAAACATGAGCTTGTGGAACACAAATCCCAAAAGCAAAAAGAAATGCAGATGACGAAATTGACTCTTCTGGGTCTGATATATTTACCTGATGAGGCCAAGAACAAGACCAAAGAGAAGGCACCCAGAATGCAAACATCTCTCCATAGAGAATGGTGAAAGCCCAGATAATGGTCAACCAAACAGTCAACCTCAACATGGCTCTTCTCAAATCAAGATTTCAACTTTCTTTCAGTTCTTGAATTTCATCCATAAAAATTTCAGAGATCTCGCAGTTCCCTCAAAGGTACGAAGTCAAAACACTTCCATTTGGTCATCTTAAAACGGCGTCGTATCATGTTGTCTTATATTCTCTGAGCTTTTACCTGTTGAAAAACTGCGTTTTACACAAAATGGCCATTTTTTGAAATTGTGGGTTCCCTCCATTTATGGCTCGACAACATGTTTGAGTCAGTTTCTACCTTGATGTTGTTGTATTGGAAATTATGGAGTTGGAACCCGTCAGATGCTTGTTAAAATGCCTGAACCAAATTTACTTGGTAGTTTTTAGAATAAATGAATTTTCCTTTATGCATGTTAATGATCGGATTGGCAAAAAAAATATTTACAATAGGAGGAGTGATGAAATAAACCCTCATTTTAACGTTGATGGTTAAAATAAACTCGACAATCTAAGATTTTTGTGGCTAAAAGAGAACTATACTAGGTAGCATTTTATGAAATACTCCTTGTTATATAACATTCTTTCAGATTTTCCCTCTTGTTCAATTATGGCCAGTTTCATTTCTCAGCCTTATGCCATGTTTTGTCTGAAATGTATGCTTGCAATATGCATTCTTGATTTTGAAAAGAAGAAGAAAAGAGAAACTTTTATGCACAACATGTTTGCTCACAAAACTATATTGGGATTGACATTGACATTTACATTAACATGAACATTAACAACAAATGTTCTGAAGTTGTGTTTGCACTTCTTCTTTAGGTGGCTCTCTGTTTGAAGTTACATCCTCGAGCCAGTTCACCACTTCCATGATACTCGGCCGCTTGAACGGATTCTGATTCACACACATACAGGCAATGTCAAGAACCCGAAGCATCTCTTCCTCGTACCCTTTTTCACGCAGAATAGGATCAAAGATCTCAGTTTGCTTCCCATCACTCCTCATCTGATGCACCCAAGCAACCATATCGCGCGAAACTTTTGGCTTGAATATCTCCATCGGCCTCTTCCCTGTCAGAAGCTCGAGCATCACCACTCCAAAGCTGTAGACATCCCCTCTCAGCGTTGCCATCCACGATTGGCTGTACTCCGGGGGAATGTAGCCTAGCGTGCCAACAAGCTCCGTCGTGACATGTGTCCTATAAGGCAAGATCAGCCTAGAAAGGCCGAAATCTGCAACATGAGCTTTGAACTTCTTGTCGAGAAGGATGTTGCTTGACTTTATGTCGCGATGAACTATATGTGGCTCGCATATCGTGTGCATGTAAGCCAATCCACATCCTGCATCGTGGGAGATCCTCAGTCGTGTTGGCCAATCGAGTTGAGAAGCTCCATCAGATTTTTCGTGCAGCCAGTAATCGAGGCTACCATTCTCCATGTAAGAGTATATCAGTAGCCTGAAACCGTCGTGGACACAGTAGCCTTGCAATGCTACCAAGTTTCCATGCTTTGCTGTTGATAATGCTTCCACTTCTGCCTTGAACTCCCTCTCCATCAGCCCCATGTCACCCGTGAGCTTCTTGATCGCGAGCTGAGTGCCATTCGATAATGTTGCTTTGTAAACCAAACCAAATCCCCCACAACCAATGATGTTAGACTGGTTGAAGTCATCTGTGGCTTTCAGTAGCTCTGAGAAAGTGAGATCCTTGATCCCATCTGTGTTGTTAGGGAACAAAATGACCATCCCATTGTCCTTTCCAAACTCCTCGGATAGTCCATTGTTGGAGTCGAAAGATGCTTCCATATCATCCTTTCCTTGATCACTCTTAGGATTCACCCTTCTCTTGGAGAAGATCCAGAATGCCACCATGGAGAGAGTTATTCCAACACCGAAGCAGATGCCAAGGATGAGTCCAATCATGATCTTCTTCTTGGGGCTTTTTCGCGCTCCTGAAGGACTCGCGCCTGATGGCTTAACAGAGCAAGAATGCTGAAGAAGACGCCCACACAATCCATCATTGCCTGCAAAGTTCTCCACGGGAAAGGTATCAAACTGACCTCCTGTAGGTATAGGCCCTTCAAGATTGTTGTTTGCTACATTGAATGAAGATAGAAAATGTAGATTTCCAAGTGAAGCTGGAATTTCGCCAGATAACTGATTACTCGACATGTCGAGTATCTCCAAGTTAGTGAGATAAGAGATTGTGTTTGGAATAGTTCCAGAAAGATTGTTGTGACTGATGTCCAACACATGTATGAACTTCAGGTTTCCAATCTCAGACGGGATCGCTCCGCTAAGGTTGTTTGATTGCAGGTATATAGCTGGAGGAAGGCTGGACAACTGATTGTACTGAAAATTGGAAACATTGTCAGGCTGAACAAACACTGGCAGCTCCAAGTAACTCTCTTCCACCTGATTGTTCTGCTGGCTCGCGAGTCTTGGAAGTTCGGTAAGTTTCACTGGGATGCTCCCTGTGAGGTTATTCACAGACAAATCCAGGTAAAACAGGTTTGGGAGAGTCCCGATCCAGCTTGGAATCGCGCTTGTGAGCTTGTTGAAGGATAAGTCGATAACTTCAAGCTTTCGCAGATGAAGCAGCCAGCTCGGAACCTGGCCCGAGAACAAACAACCACCTAAGCCAAGAATGTGAAGATTCTGAAAGCCCTGAGGGTCAATCAAGCTGTAATCTCCTGGAAGTGTCTCATTGAAGAAATTCTTGGACAGGATCACTGCACTGAGGTTTCTGCAGCCTGTAAGAACTGTGAGTGCACCAGTTACATTTGACAAACTGTTGTTGGATATGGAAAGAAACTGTAAATTCTGCAGATTCTGTATGCTGGGAGGGATCTCTCCAGTGAGCTTATTCGTAGCGAAGTGAATCGCTATCAGAGGTGTGCAAGAGAAAAGGGTTGTTGGTAAGGTATCGGTGAACATATTATTTCCTAGGTCAATGGTGTTAAGGTTCTTGAGCTTGGAGAAGTTGAATGTGGAAAGGTCGCCGAAAAGAAGGTTCACTCTGAGGATGATCTCTGTAAGGTTTGTGCAATTCGCGACAGAAGTCGGGAGAGTGCCATTGAACTTGTTCACATGAAGGAGGAGCTCTCTCAGGCTGGAGAGAGCCTCAATTTCTGGAGGGATTGCGCCGGTCAGCTCATTCGCATACAAAGCAAGACTGGTGAGATTCTTGAGGATGGAGATGTTACTGATGAGTGAACCATTCAGGTTGTTGCTAGGAAATAATATCTCTCTTAATGATGTTAAGCTGTATATTTCTTGTGGAATTGGACCTGACATGAGATTGAAACCTGCCCTAAAAACCTCCAAATTCATACAGCTTCCAACATCTTGTGGAATAGAGCCATTGAAGTGATTGAAAGAGAAATCTAGCTTTGTGACTTGAGAGGAAATGACACAGATGAAAGAAGGCAAAGAGCCAAAGAAGCTGTTATTGCTGACATTGAAACTCACCAAGTTTACTGCTTGATTCATCAATGGAACCTCAAATGTCCCATTGAAGTCATTGCTGGAGAAATCCACCTCCTGGATGACCCCCTGAAACACCTCCAAAGCCGGTATCTGCCCCGACAAGCAATTATAGCTAACATCAATGGCATGAAGCTGATCAAGAGAGGTCAACAATCCATCAGGCAAAGTCTCGGACAACGAATTCCGCGAAAGCCCAAGCTTCTCCAAACTACTGAGCCTTGTAATGGAATCAGAAATGATCCCAAGCAGCCCTCTTGAGGAAAGATTCAGACCAATCACTCTGCCATTAGAATCATCACAAGAAAAACCTTCCCAAGAAATGCATCAATCAGAATAAGGGCTCCAGTTGAGAGGATGATATGAAGGTGTGAAAGATAGGTTGCTGGCAAAGGATAACAAAGAGTCACAATCAAGAAGATTGTAGGTGGCGCCATGACAGGTGGGCACAAAAGTTAATCTTTAACTGACTTTGGCTGATTCTTTCAGACTTTCTCAAAGTATACTTGAAGAAAAGGTGAGTCTTCAACAGGTTAAAAGGTATGAATATGAAGAATACGTTGCTAACGATAGTTTAATATTTTACCAGTCTTATTAGATTCGTTAATATAGATTCCTTGATATTTGTTACAATGAATGATATACTTTTCATCTGCATTGTTCCTCGGGTAAGTCGACAAAATCCTTGCCAGCCATTATGCGAGAATTCAACCTACCACCTGGCCTCTTTGAGTTGATTTAGTGTGTGAATGTAGCCAAACGAGCACAAATCATTATCCGACTTTCCATATATTGTGCTGCCTTCCTAGATGCAACCATAACAACCGTGGAGAAGTATGTGTGGACATTCTGTATTGGTTTGTTGTAATAGAGGAAAGAGAGGAAAATTAGTATAAATATTATGTTTAAATTTCAAGAAAGAGCTGGTTTTAATTTGTTTTTTTCTCCTTAGTGGATGTATTCCGGTTATTGTTAGTGATGCACTCGAGCTTCCTTTTGAAGGAATAATTTATTACCACAATCGTTAATACAATTTGTAATCTAAGCCACCGCGCAACGC
The DNA here is from genome assembly GCA_032355605.1 of Rubia tinctorum. NCBI lineage: Eukaryota > Viridiplantae > Streptophyta > Magnoliopsida > Gentianales > Rubiaceae > Rubia > Rubia tinctorum. The sequence continues at coordinate 15,796,407 of JAULKM010000010.1, read as the reverse complement.
GCGATGTTACCTTACTTGTACAATTCAATGGCCAAACAATATTTAGATTGTTCCAATTTGAAATTGAAATCAATATTTTTAAATTATTTATTATTTATTTATGTTTCAAAATGTTATAAATCAGCACTAAGTTTTGTCTTAGACTATATCATTCTATAAATGATAATTTGATATGAATTCTATTTCGTTGGATTTGGCTTAGTTGTTTTGATTTAAATGAATGAAATGAGTGATTAAATTGAAGGACTTTTACCCCAAAAAAGAAATTATGCCAAAGTCATAAAAATAATTAAAAATGAAAGTGTGTCATAAAAAAATACAGAGGGAGTATAATTAATGAGGTGATTTGAAATTTTTATTTATTTATTGTACTCCATTGTTCCTCTATTTGTAGCACACTTTCCTTTTTGGGTTGTTTATTTTATATTGACACACTTTTCATTTTTTGTAAGATTCTTTCAATTTTATCTACTCATTCTACTTTTTATTTTCTGCATTCAATTTCATTCACTCATTTCCAAACACTTACACCAATGGTGACACTAATAGGGGAATGGAGAGAGTATCAGAGTTTTTACTCCCTCCGTCTTGGTATGTTTGGCTCTCTAACTTTAGTTGTTATTATTTTTACAAGTTGAAATATGTGACTAGGGAGAGTAAAAAGTTCAATTGATGGTTGAAAATGAATTATATTTTGTCATAAAAGCAAATGTGTCACGGTCATTTTGAGCAAAACATACAAAAATGAAAAGTGTATCCAATATAAGAAAACAAAGGGAGTATAACACTTTGAAAAACTTTTAATATGTAAAATAATGTATAAATATGTATAAATATGATAATTTAACTGTAAAAGCTAGTATTTAAAATGAAGTTTTTTATTATTTATTTATCCTTTAGTCCATTTTAAAGGAAACTTTCGTGAATGATTATGTAAAAAATGAAATAATAACGTTGCTTCTCAAATACCGCTGCTTTTTATTATTTATACTCCGTTGCTTCTCAAATAATTAGGGAATATTTTAATAAAAATAATACTCCCCCGGTTGCCTAATATTGACACCAAAGAAATGACACATTTTTTAAAGTAAAATGATTTTTTTTCTAAAAGTATAATGAGTGGAGGAGTATGTATAGGGGGAATAAAATGTAAAATGTGTGGATAAAAACAATCTAGTATTTATCAAAAGAGGAAAGTTCCAATATAAAAAATCATTTCAAAAAGGAAAGTGTCTATATAAAAAATAGTAGGGAATAAATAATTAGGGTGTATTTTAATTTAAAAAATATAAGAAATAGGAAGTGACCATACGGCCTAGAACCCTCTTCCTTTTCTGGTTTTTCCATTGTGGTCCCAATTTTGTTTGAATTTCCAAAACATTCATCCATTATTTATTTGATGAGCAACTTTTCATGTAGTTTGAATGACAATTGAACGAAAATGGTAAAATCCTTAATGGACCAAGTCCTAGCTCACCCCACTCCTAAATAGAAAAAATAAGAAAATTGCTTTAATAATTCTACATATCTTACATAAGTGGCAATATAACATTTTGATAATTGAAAATATAAATATAACCCTATATAGTAAAGGTAGGTGCAAATATACCCATTCCGGTCATGTTTAGCCTGAATTATGTGAAAAGACATTTTTACCCCTATGGAAAACAAATTATTTTTTAAAAAACTTAAAATTACAATTATACCCTTTCTTTGTTTCTTCTTCGATTTGTGGCTCTCAATTTGCTGTTTTCTTCTATTTGGGCTCTCGATTTGTTGACTTCTTTGATTTGCTTCTTCGATTTGCAGGGTAGCGTCGGTCGGGGGTGGAGTCGGGTGGGGTGGCATTGGAGCAAGGTGGCGTTGGGCGTGGTGGGTTAGGGTTTTGCGGTGACACCGGGGGCTAGGTGGTGTCGCGACATCGCGATGGTGGGTTGTGTCGCAATGGTAGCAGAGTGGAATGGAGTCGGGCGGGGTGGGATGGGTGGCGTCAAGGATTCAGGATGGTGGCGGAGTTGGGGGTGGTGGGTGGTGGTGAAGTGGCGATTCGAAACAATATCTGTAGGATTCGAAGCAACTCTCACCGCACCAAGAACACATCCACTCTCTACAACTCTTCCTTGGCATACAATTTCTGTAGGATTTGAAGAAGCGAAGAAGAAATTTGGTGTCGATGTGTTCGAATGGTGCATTGTCAGTGTGCAATGTCGTTGCCTGAGACCAAAATTCCGTACAGTGAGCAGGTTGCGCCACCCATTGAGGTTCTGAGCATGTGGCCCTTCGGTGCTTTTTTTAATGTTGTGTGGCGGAGTGGCACCGGAGGAGTGGCGTCTGAATGGAGCGACAGAAGAGGTAAGGTGCAGTGGCTGTTGTTATCGCGGACTGCTCCGGAGGTGAGAGAACTAGCGGTGGTTTCATAGAAAGGGATTGTTGGACGGCGGCGGCAGAATGGTGGGGAGATAAAACGCGGCGGAATTTTTATGTAACTTAGGAGACAGCGCAAAAAATTAAATTTTGAAGAAAATAATACTTAAAACAAAGCTCGGGTGGGGCCCAGGGACAATAAAGGGTAATTTTGTCAACTCAAATTCTGATTTTAACACAAATGGTATTTTGGATATTTTACATACAGTCAATGCTGGAAATAAGGTCTGAGGGTTATATTAGAACTTACATTAACTAGTTAGGATTATTTTTGCACTAAAAATTATCTGAGAGTTATATTGGTATTTAGTCAAGTAGGTAGAGTTATACTGCAAAACGATAAGCATCACTTCTACTTAGCAGTTGGGCGAGCTAGGATTTGGTCCATTAATTATTATTTTTTTGATATGAATCTCCTTGCAAAAACTCTTAGTTACGGAATTTTTTTAGAAGCACGTTAACGAAGGTTGATCGAAGCACCCTCTTGATATTAAGAAATACATATGAAATCTAATCAAGAACACAACTTTAAGATCTTCACTAACACAATGGATTAATTCGCATGAACCCCAGCTCTAGTTGCACCAATCCCTCACTAATTAGCCCACAATATTAAGGATATGGCTAACTTAATTAACCAGTGGGATTAAGTAACAATGAAGCGCTCACAAGCAAAGAGTAATAACTCAAATTCTTAAATATATGATTGATAGAATTGGTAAGTTTATTTAAAAAATTAAACCATCCCCTATGAAAATGTCAATAATACAAAGAATAAGGACTTGGTAATTCCTGTCAGAAACTGGAATGACTTATGAAAATTTTAGGAAGCTAAAATCATATCTAACTAAAATACCCAATTTAAATCTAAATGATGACCAAATTCATCCAAGTAAATCAATCCAAATATTGGATGGATTCTTAAAGGAAATTTCATTATCTAAACTTACTAAATCTAATCCAATCGGAACTAAATATTTTAAACCCTAATTATAACATAGCCGAAACTCTTATAAACCAATATGGCTGAGTTTATGGGTTGTATTCATAATAATAAAAATTAACTCAAATGGACAAAATACAATAAAATCGGAGAAACTGACTATGCTGGCGATTTACACACAATAAAAGCGTAACAGCCACGACCATGAAATGAGCACGGGGTAGGCCAAAGAGAAAGGTGACCTTGCAATCGGTGAAATGGAGCAGCACCGTGGGTGAGGAATTAGCAGAAGCTGCTAGTCAGGGGAAAGAAGATTTGGAGGAACGAATGAATGAGGAAAACATTTGGTAATGTATGCCCAATCCTGAATCAAGCTATGGAGATGGAGGAACAGACTCAGAAAGGTATGGATAAGGGTGGGAAGCTTTGGGTTGATATAATTGTTGGGAATCAGGTTCATTCGAATGGCCTAAAAATTGACTATGTATCTCCCATGATAGTTGATGGTCAAATTAAAGTAGAAATTAATGAGAAAGATGTTGAATCGAAGTTAGAATTCTGGAAGAATGCTTTAATCATGTATGTTTTGGATGGAGAATTATCAATGAATGTTGTTAAGAGATTCATGATCCAGTATTGAAACTTTATAGCTTTGCCAGATCTTTTTTACAATGAGGAAGGATACTTTATTATGAAATTTAAATTCAGGAATGATAAGGATGATGTTTTAAGAAGATGACCGTATACTACCTATAATAGGGCTATGTTTCTTCAGGAGTAGGAGATGAATTTTTCATTGAAGGAAGATATGGCAAGAACAGTACCTATTTGGGTTAAATTTACTCAATTGCCACTTTGTATTTGGGGTGCAAAGAGTCTGAGTAAAATAGGTAGTGCTTTGGGCAAACCTTTGATCACTAATGAATGCACAACTAACAAGCTAAGAGTTTCTTATGCTAGATTGCTGATAGAGATTGACATATCACAGAAGGTTCCACAAAGCATTAACATCAGGGATGATGAGGGGAATAAATTTAAACAGAAAGTGGAGCTGGAATAGAAACCCTCATCTGTGATAAATGCCAATTGGGAGGCCATAGATGTAGAGAACCAATACCTGAAAAGAGATTGGTTCAGAAGTGGCAAGTAAAACAAAGAGTTGATAAGTCTAATGGAAGTCAGGGAGAAAACAAGGATGAGGTAGATCAGAAGAATGTCACATAGGTATCAGGGTGTAAAATGCAGGCAGCAAATGAAAAATCAGGGAGTGGATAACAAACAGTGAAACAATGGGAAGTAGTGCGGTCAAAGAGCATAGGGAATAGAAAAGTCATGGAAGGAAATGAGCAGGATAACAGGAAAGGAATGTTTGCTGAAACCAGTGGATTTGTTTCTAAAGGGCAGGAGATTTGGAAGGATATACCTGATCCCTATGGAAAAGTTCCATGATACTAACCTGGAATGTGAGGGAGCTTAATAAATCAGCCAAATATTGTGAGATTGGCTCCCATCTCAGAAATATGGATTTTAAATCGGCTGTCTTAATTGAAACTTGGGTTAAAAAAGAGAAAGCATAACTGGTGAGAGGTAAGTTGGGGAAGAAATGAAGTGTAATAGATAATTACAGTGCACATCCAAATGGAAGGATTTGGATACAATGGGATGAAACTAAGATACAGTTGAAACTGGTGAGTTACAGTGAACAAATGACGCATGTGGGAGTATATGATGATGATAAATTACTAAACTGGTTTACAACAGTGTATGCTTTGAATCAGTTGAAGGATAGGAAAAGGTTGTGAAAGGTCATAGGGAAGTTGCAGGATAAAACACAGGGGGAACCACGGCTTGTGATGGAGGACTTTACTAATGTGTTATCAATGAATGATAGAATTGGTGGGAATGAGGTTCTAGCAAATGAATATATGGATCTGGAGGAGATGATGGATGCAACGGGCTTGTATGAGTGTGATAGTGTTGGTGATTACTACACTTGGTCAAATAAACAAGTTAATGGAATCATATTCTCAAGGATAGATAAGGCAATTGGAAACCTAAAATGGTTCCAAAAATTCCCTGATGTTAAAGTTGAAGTCCTGAACCAGGTATCTTAGAGCATGCCCTACTGAGAATCAAATTGCAGGATGAAAGCCAGGAGTGGAAAAACCAGTTTAAAATTTTAAACTGCTTATTGGAGGATAAAGAAGTTCTGGGAGTTATATAGAAAAGTTGGCAGTTAAACTGGAAGGAAAACCAATGTATGTAGTCTGGAAGAAACTACAAAGATTGAAGTATGAACTGAACACTTATACAAGGAGAATGCCAGGGGTAGAGATGACTTATGTGTTGAACATAATGAGCTTAAAAATCAGAGCATGGAGAAGAAGAAGATATGTAAAGTGATCAGGTGCATTGGAGAGGTTATAAGGTGGAGTGAAATGGATGAGAAAATAGCAAGACAGAAAGCAAAAATTGATTAGCTCAGGCTCGGGGATGACAACAACTCTTATTTTCATGCTTCAGTGAAGTTGAAAAATAGATTGGCAGGAATTAAGAAACTAGAAAGAGAAGATGGAGTACAGTTAACCAGTCAGGAGGATATGGAGAGGGAGATACTGAATTTCTATCATGAACTGGTAGGGAGGAATGTAGAAAGTCTAAGGGTTGTGGATGTGCAAATTATGAGAGCATGGAAAACTCTGAGCACGGAAGGAAAGCCGAAACTGATCAGCAAAGTGGCCGAGAAGGAGATATGGGAAGCGCTAAATGGTATAGGGAACCAAAAAAGCTCTGGGCAATGATGTATACAGTGCAAAGTTCTTCAAAGCAAATTGGAAAATTGTTAAACAAGATGTGATTGTAGCAATAGAGGACTTTTTTTGAAAATGGAAGACTCTGTAAGGTTGTAAATAATACTCTTGTTACATTAATTCCAAAACATCAGGCATCAAGAAAGGTAAATGAGCTGAGACATATTTCATGATGTATAACTCTTTACAAAATTATCTCAAAAGTCTTAACCACTAGGCTGAATGGAGCGATAACTTAGATAGTACATGAAAGTCGGGCTGCATTTTTTCGGGGAGAAATGTGCATGATTATATTTAAATGGTTTATGAACTCATTAGGGGGTACAATAGAAAAGAAAGAGGAGCAAGATGTGTGTTTTAGATTGATTTACAGAAGGCCAATGACACTGTTGATTGGAAAGCTTTAGAGGCTATTTTGAAAGAGATCGGGATACCAGGTACTTTCCTATCATGGATTATAACTTATGTCACTACTGTATCTTATCAGTATGTAGTAAATGATAGCCCAACAATGATGATTCAAGCAAAAAAAAAAGGCTTGAGACAAGGAGACCCCCTCTCCCCCTCTTATTTGTTAGTTTGATGGACTATGTACACAAATACCTATCTGAGCTTGATGGAAACGCTGATTTTGAATATCATGCAAAGTGTGAAAGATTGAAATTTAAAAATCTTACATTTGCTGATGACTTACGGTTGTTGTTAAAAGGGAAGGTGAAGTCAATTCAGCATTAATGAGAGCTTTCTGCAAGTTCACAAGCTCAACTGACATGAAAACAAACCATATCAAAAGCAAAGTGTACTTTGACAGCACTGATGATGAACAGAAGAGAGATATCCTGAGGCTGACAGGTTTTGTGGAGGGAGAATTACCTTTCAAATATCTTGGAGTTCCATTGTTTAGCGGGAGGTTAACAATACAGGTTTGCAAGCCTTTAATTGAGAAAATGACTGAAAGATTAAGACACTGGAGTGAAAGATTTCTAAGTTATGCAGACCGACTTCAATTGATTAAAAGTGTACTTTTTGCTGTGGTGAATTATTAGATGGAGAGTTTTCCTTTACCAAAATCAGTACTGAAACACCTGGAAGCTTTATGCAGGTCTTTTCCATGGAGTGGAGGGGAAATAATTACCAGAAAAACTCCAGTAGCATGGGATAAAATCTGTGATAAAAAGAAACAAGGGGGCAGAATATCACTTCCCTTAAGGAATGGAATGAAGCAAACCTGGCTAAAACACTATGGAATCTCTGTAGGAAGTATGACAGTTTGTGGATTAAATGGATCCATGAATACTTTATTGGAGAGCAACAGGTAATGGATATGGTTTTCCTTGGATCATGTTCATGGATGCTAAAGAAGATAGGGAAGTGCAAAAGTAAAGTTAGGGAGATTGAGGAATGGTCAGAGCAGTGGGGGGAAGAACAAATTTAAAGTGAGAAAGATCTATGATGCTTTCAGAGGCGAAGGAGAACCAGCAACATGGCATAAATTTTTTGTTGATAATCAGGCTAGGTCGAGGGCCAGATTTACCTTATGGATGTGTTGTCACCAACGTTTGCCCACAAATGATAAACTCAGGAGGTTTGATGTAACTGTGGAAGAAAAGTGTTGTTTCTGTGGGGAAAAGGAAACTATTCAACACTTGTTCTTTGAGTGTGGGAAATCAAAGGAAGTATGAAAATGTGTGTTAAGCTGGATGCATATTTTGAGAGATCCTGGAAAGTGGGAGATGAAAAGGAGTGGATTGTACAAAACAGCAAGTCTAAAGGCTGGAGAACACAATTCATTAAACTGGCAGCAGCAGAAACAGTCCATACCATATGGAAGTGCAGGAATGAGTGGATTTTTGGAGCCAAAACATGTAAACAGAATTTGGTGGAAAACATTATAGATTGTATTGTTTACAGGGCTTGGATGAAACCCAAGTTGAAAACAAAATGTGTGCAATTTTTTTATAGGGGAATAAGGGAAGATGATCTAATCTTGTAAAGTTATATGTGCAATTTTGGTAAAGAAAGTAATTTGTTTCCAAAAAAAACTAAAATGATCACGCTATCTCACTTAAAAATCTAGTGGGAATAAAATATAGTGTTATTCTCCTAAAACCCTAATAATTACGAAACCATACTTCGTACCATGCATTTTCATTCAATTGTCATTCAAACGTTGAAAAGTCGCCCAGTTCAAATAGTTGATGGTTGCTAAATAGAAAAACACGTTGTAAAACATCATGAATCACCTCTATTTAGTTGTGGGGCAAGCTAGGATTTGGTCCATTGAATTTGAAATTTACCATTTTCATTCAACTGTCATCCAAACACTGAAAAGTCACTCGGTTTAAATAGTTGATGGGTGCTAAATAGAAAAACATATTGTAAAACGCCATGTATCACCTCTACTTAGTAGTGGGATGAGCTATGATTTGTTCCATTGAATTTGGAATTTACCTCCATTCCGTTGGATTTGACATCATAGTCTTATGTTATTGAGTTGAGGTGGATGGAATTGAGTTTATAAAAAATAAAATAAGTTGATGAAATTGAAGAAATCTTGTCAAAAAATAAATAAGTCAAACCTATAGAAACAGCTCGAAGATAAAAGTGTATGAAAGTGTGTTAAATCCAACGAAATGAAAAATGCAATAGTTATTAGGTTCCAGAAAAAAAGTTTCTAAATAAAAGTTTATAAAAACGTAGTTTTAATCTTTACATTAAATTTTCTCTTAAAGTAACTTTGAAAAAACAATACTAAGGCTTTTCATTTACTCAATTTTAAACGCTTAATCGTGAAATTAGAATATGTGTAGTGGTGGTCTCTTAATTTAAAAATACCACTTTAGAGAATGAAAATGAGCACAATGGGGTCTCTAGAGTAGTCTCTTAATAAGAGACCGCCCAAAAGGCTCCATGCAAGAGCCCATTTAAGAGGCAACTTTGTCAGAGGGAGTACTGCACGCATGCAGTGCAAGAAGTCGCCCACATGCTGCCCCTTTTTTATCTCCTCCAAGGACACGTGGTGCCCTCCCACTAGGCCACGTGTCCCACTAACCTGCCCTGTTTTTTAAATTTCAGATGGGACACATGTCGTCCATTGGTTGGGTCACGTATCCCGTCATTTGGTTTTTTTAAATCTTATTTCAAATATATATTTTTAAATATGCAAACATTTTTAAAAACATGTAATTTTGTTCTTAAATGTGGAAAAACAATATATATTTTAAAAAGACAAAAAGTTATTTACAACGAACGACGATATATAAAAAGAAACAAAAAATAAATTATTTAATAATTTTTTTAAAATAAAATTCAATTCATAAATTTCATATTCAACTTATTTTGAATTGAAAATTTTATTTAGATTAAATGTTAATGATAAAATTAATATTAGAATAGAAAAAATTAAGTAGGATCCATGAATAATACAGAGTGGTCTCTTACCATTGTGAAAAAAATGAATGATTTTTTAAATAATCTCTTAGGAGTGAAAAGAGATATCGAGAAAAATAATATGTTTAATAGTAAGAAAAATTATATGTTTAATAGTAAGACACCGCGATTTTTACCACTGTATTTGGCCTTGTTCCTTAAAGCTAATTAAACTAAAATATGGAAGGGGCGTAGTATGCAGATGCTGTTTCAAAAATGGAGGGCAGGGAGAGAAGTGGTCCCGCTTGTGGTGTGCATAAGAAATGACATCAGCTATCACGACTTTTAGGTGGCAATAGCAAAATCAGTGCTAGTGCTTCTCCTCTGTTCTCTTTTCATCCTTCTTTCCGTTCCACGTGAATTAAATATCGTGAGTCAGCCTAAGCTTTAAACATGTTTCTAATAACTTTACAGAGATTTATTACTAATATTTTTTAGTGGCTTTTATTCAATTTTATCTCATCATTTTCTCACCATCTGTAATCTGTAAAAAATTAAAAAATAAATATTTAAAAATATTTTTAAAATGAAAAAATTAATACTCCCTCTGATTTTCTAACATTGGCTTGGTTTGATTACAAAAAATTTCAAGTCATGTTTGACCATCAATAACTTTAATTGCATACAATGACAGACGTCATGTGTGGTGTCTTTGAATTCTCCGTAACATGTAGTTTCTAAAAAGTAAAATTTTATAATCAAATTAAAGTTAATTTATCGATAAGAAACCAAAGGGAGTATAGTCATCGAATTGAAAATTATAAGCATCAGCAAAAAATAGCAAAATATCAACGGAAAAAAATATCAACTAAAAACTGGACCAAAAAATACACTCCCTCTATTTTTCTATGTTTGACACACTTACCATTTTAGTATGTTTTTCTAAGATTGTCACTTTTTCTTTTATGGCAAAAAGTACACAATTCTCAACCACTCATTAAAATTTTTACTCTCCTCATTCAATTTCATCCACACATTTCAACTTGTAAAAAAATAACACCTAAACCTATGGTGCCAAATATAGAAAAACAGAGGGAGTATAAATAAAACAGCAAATAATATATTAAAAATCAAATAATTATCGACAAAAAATTGAAAAACGTCGACTATAACTAACAAAACATCAACTAAATATCATAAAAACATCAACAAAGTTTCAATTATCAATTTTTATAAAAAAATATAAATATCAACCAAAATCTAAAAACATCAATTCCTATCACCTAAACTTCACTCATAAAATGATAAAAGTCAACATCAAAAAAACACTACAAAAAATCAATTATGTCACCCAAAACTACAAATATCAACTCGTATCACCTAAAACTCATCGAGAAAATGAAAAACATCAACACGAGAAGAAAAAATGGCAAAAAATATCAACCCACACAACTAAAAAAATAACAAAACATCGACTTATATCAAATAAAACTCACGCGAAAAATAAAAAAATATATTTCATTTTATTCCATTTTATTACACCCGAAATGGAGTATACTGTTTGTTGAATGGTGTAATAATGAAAATACGTGTTATTTATATATAAAGGGACAAAGGAAGTAAACATTTTATTAAAAAGATAGTGATCGAATCAATTGGTCCTTTGCAGCTATGAAAAAAATATATTCTCAATTTGTTGTGCAGAATTATTTTATAATTAATGATAATCCATACTACCTCTGTTTTTTAACGATAATCCAAAATTAGTTTTTTAATACTCCTTTCCACCCACTAGCATTTTTTGTGTAAAGTATCCCACTACTGCATTACGCTGTAGCAATTTTTAAAAATAAAAGCTGTATTTTTGTAGACAGTTGAAGTAAAAAAAACAAAATAAATTACATACTGTACATAATTTTTTAAAATTTTATTGATTAAAATTTGAAAACTTTAATATGTTATACTTTATTATTTATTTTAATTTTTTATGACACGCTAACTTTACACTAAGAAAAGTGTAAAATGGTGAGTGAAACAATTAAAATATCAAATTAAAGGAAAGAAAATAATAAATAATAGTATAAATATAAAATATGTCAATATAAAAAGAAAACAACCAAATAAATAAAAAAACTACTTTTTGGAGTAGTATGTCAATACTTTGTACTTCCTCCATTGTAGATCAAATTGTTCACTAATTTTTATAGTGATATTATTCTTTAAAGTTTGATCGCATATTTAAATAAATATGTTCGTATGAGATATTGCATATTAAACTTTATTTACCATCAATATACATTGGTAAACATATGAACAAATTAACATATTTTTAATAATATAATAACAATTACAGTGTAATTTAAAGTAGGATATAATGAGTACTCCTTTCATTGAACTATTTGTGACACTATAAATATAAGTGTTTGGATTTAGGTGAAGAAAATGAGTGGATGAAATTGAATGTAGAAAGTAAAAATTAGAATGAATGGATGAATTAAATGGTTTTTTTCCAAAAATAAAAATACATTATTTTAAAAAATATCTTAGTAAAATAAGTGTACCATAAATAGAGAACGGAGGAGTATGAAAAAAAAACACAGAGGAATGCTATTTCTGCTCTGGTTAAATTGTGTGTTTAATTAAATGAACTGGCCGGAAATATTAAAGTACTGGGTAGAGTGATGAGTGCTGAATTCCATTATTCGGCTGACTCTATGGGCTACCTACCCTTACCCTATACCCGCATCTTTCTCCTCGGCTTCCACGCTTGTGAATTCATCACTATTTCCGACTGCCCACGATAATTGAAATTTGCACTATTTCGATTCACTCAATTTGGCACATTTTTAGATTATTTTTATGGGTTTAACATAAATTCTTTTTTTATATAAAATTCTTTTAATTTTATGCAATCATTCTAGTTTTTTCAGTCTAAATTCAATTTCATCTACTCATTTTATTCATTTAAATAAAAAAATCTAAGTCTGTGGTGTAAATTCAACAAAATGAGGTAGTATGTTCCCTTAAATTTGACATATTTTTATTTTCAATATATTTTTTAAATCATCACATTTTTTAAACAATCATCTTTAAAATATTAGAAAACCCTTCCAATGGCGATAACAATAAGTAGAATTGACATTAAATCTAACCAGCCTCTAGCAACGATTAACATATTGCAAGGATATCTAAATTATATGTCAATCACACTGATATTCTGCATTATTACATATTAGAGATCAAATAAAATTATGTTCACGAGACTTCCTAAAAAAATTGTTAGTTAAAAAAACTTTCTCTAAAATTAAGTTGTTGACCATGTTGGGTTTGAGACATTTTGTTGTGTAAACTGAGCCGAAAATTCCACTATGCAATCGGACCGGGAGGGTTTGCCGGCAGATGAAAACACAAACACTAATGGGTCGGTTCAGTTAGTGATTGTGCGAGACCGGGTATTTGGTAAGTAGCCAAAAAACAAAACAAAAAAGGTGATTAATTTGATTTGGGTGCGTGTGGTGGGAGTGGAGGCAACGTCGGTAGCCGTACGCCTACAGTTTCTGGTCAAATCTGGAGGGAGCGTCATCCATCCTACTCCCTCCGTCCCAGATTAAATTGCCCACTTCACTTTATGTCACTATTCAGTGTCTAACTTTGACCACATATTTGAATATATATATATATAAATAATAATATTATCATATATGATATTGTTCAATTCGTTGTAACAAGTAGTTTCCAAATATCAACTTGTTATTTGCCGTTATTATACGTAGGTAAAGATATTAACGGTCAAACATGTTTCTCGAAGAGCGTAACAATGATTGCTGTGTAATTTAAGCTGGGACGGAGGGAGTATCCATTTTTAAAAGTATATAAATGGTTATTTGATTGACATCTAAACTTATGATACCTCATTCCCACTCTAAATTGCTTATTTATTTTTTTAGAGTCAATCTTTAAATTTTTGATCCCAAATATTAATTATTATATGAATAATAAAAATATTATGTTAGATATTGTTAGATTTCTCTTAACATCAATTTTTAAATATCATTTTTTATGCGGCATTATTATAAGTAATTAGGGATATTTACGGTCATACATGTTCATTGAAAACCGTGAAAAAGTAAATAAACAATTTAGAGTGTGACATGTTGATTATATATATTACAATTACCGATTTTTATTCACAATATCAATTAGTAATACTATGTATTAATAATATGTCTTTTGCGTATATGTTATTGTTTGAAATCAAGTTAGAGTTCGATTTTTTAAATACGGTATTTTCATAAATTATGGAAAGACCAAATGCTCAAGTGTAATTTTATAACAAAAGATGAAAAATTTGTGGGTAAAATCAATTAAAATCCAACCAAGTTGATCATGCTAAAAATTGGTGATCACGCTAGAAACATTGCTTTAACCTGCTAAAAAAATCGTGATCAACTTATATGTGAAAATTATTTTTAACTGTGTAGAAATATTGCATATAAGTTGATCACGACTTTTTAGCTATTGAGAACTTCGGAAATCTTGCTCAAAAGATGGTTGAAACAGTCAGGCATAAAAAATTTCACTTGTATATCATCTTATTGAGTTACCACTAATTATACTATTTGCAACTGCTCATGTTGAATGCATTTTTTCAGCAATGAAGATAATCAAGACTGTTTCATGCAGCAGAATGAGAGATGAATGGTTGAAATGTTATGACAATGTATATTGAGAAAGATATTTCTATTGGAATACAATGATATGATTTTGCAACGTTATCAATGTACGCAAACTCGTAGGATGCAGTTGTCTCTGTATGTCACTGGTTCTACTTCTAGTATTTCGAGTATTCGAAAGTAGTTTTTTAGTGATTTTTCGTACTTGTAAAAATATAATTATTTTGTATTCATCTTGTTATTTAAAGTTAAGTGCTACAATGACCCTGACTTTAGTTTGAAAATGCAAATATAACCCTGCAATCTTAGAAAGTGACAATCTAACCTTTGATTCCGTTGACTTTTTAGTCAATTTTCTGATGGCCTGAATTCGTGAAAAAGATGATGTTGCCCTTAATTTTTTTTTAAAAAAGAAAAAGCTGAAAACCCTCCCATTTTCTTTCCCATGTTTAATTTGTTTTCTTTCTGGCGGAGGAGGGAGTCGGGAGGGGGGGGCTTGGGGTGGCGAGCGGGGAGAGGAAGGAGGAGGGCGAGCAGGAGTCTCAATTTTCTGGCGTTTGGTTGAGCGGCGCTGGGGTCTGCGCTGGTAGGTTTCCAGGGGCGTGGGTTGGGGTAGGTGGAGTGGGTGGCGAAGATGATGGTGGAGGTGGTGGCAGGTGGTGGGTGGCGGAGGTGATGACTGGTGGTGGCGAAAGTGGTGGGTAGGGTTTGAGCAAGGCGGAGCAGGTGGTGGAAATAATGGCGGAGATGGTGAGTGGCGGAGATGGTGAGTGGCGGAGGTGGTGGCTAGTGGTGGCGGAGGAAGTTTCCGGCGGGAGGGGTGGGGAAGGGATTGGCGGAGGTTTCCGGTGAGAGGGGTGACAGTGTGAGGGTAGGGGAGGAGTGGTGGCAGAGGTTTCTGGCGGCGGAGCAGCAACAGTGAAGAAGAAAATAAGGGTATTTTACGTATCATTTTTAAGCTTTTAGTCAAGGGTATTTCCGTCATTTCATTTCTTGTCATTGCCGGAATTGCATGGGTCAACGGTGGAATTAGGGAGTTTGGCTATATCGGTACAATTTTTTCGAAAGTTAGAGTTAGATTGACATATACAATAATTAGTTAGGGTTAAATTGACATTTTTTGAGGTAGGGTTAGATTGACAGTTTCAACCTAAAATTAGGGTTATAAATATATTTAACCCTATTATTTAAGTGTTATTTATTTAAATATGTCAACTTTAGTGTTCGGAATTTTTTTTGTATATCAGCCCCTCCTGTACTGTCCTAATTACGCGCCTAAACATATCACCTAGTACGTTCTAAAGTTGTAAGAGATTTTCTCTTATGATCGAATATGGCGAGTATATATTTATGATGATTTTACATATTTGTGCTATGTATAGCTCATTTTCAGTTGTGATTTTTTTTTAAACTTTGTTTTAATATTTTTATTTTAAAAAAGTAAAGTCAGAATTTTATCACCAGAGAAAAATTTTCATGTGTAGTTTACCAGCGGTGCCACTTTATCAAAATATATAGTCACCCTCCGTTTCTCTAACAATGACTCATATTTCTTTTCGAGATGATTTTTTAATACTGCCTTCTTCCCTTTATGACAAATTTTAGATTGTTTTCATACATATAATTTACTTTTTACTCTTCCATCCATTCTCCACTACTAATTTTAACATTTCTAAATCTAAATGCTAAAAATAAATGAACCAAATCTAGTTAATCAGAAGGAGTACTTGAAGTTAGATTAGTAAATTTAACGTGAATATTTAGTTTATCTTGATATATACTCTCGCGTCCCACTAATAACTTTCTACTTTTTTTGTTCGTCCCATTAGTAACTTTTTATTTCTAATCTTTCTGTACTTAGTCATAAATATGTGGTCATAATTCTTCTTCTTTTTTTGAAAAGAAAAGTTGTATCATTAACAATCAGAAGAGGTTACAAAGGGTGGAGTTGTACTCCATGAAGAAAATTACTTGAACAACTCTTTTGATATTGCGCCAATTGGTCCGCAATTGAATTTTCCTGTCTAGAAATTCATCTAATTATTGGATCACCAAGGATCATCATCAATGATCTTGTGTCATTTATAAGCATGCCAAAATCATATCTATCTTTCTTTTGTGATTGGATAGCCTGAATTACTTGTTGAGCATCACCCTTAATTATTGAGGGGAAAATGAGTTTTCCTATGCAACCTTTGATAACCTTTGTGAGTGCCATCACTTCTACTATTGGTGTCGGGTACTTACTCCTTATACATATAGACTCTCCATATACCCATTCACAATCGAATGTTTGAACGTGCCATCCTAAGTAGATTCATTTTTCTGATGTAGCTGCATCAAAGTAGAGAATAGTTCCTGATAAGGGTTCAACAACAGCTTGGCTTGTTTCACCACTTTGAGGACCAATCTTGTGCTTTCCACTTTTAATTTCCTTAATCTGGGACAGAGACTTTTGAATGACTTGCAATGGTCGTAAGTCATGTCTTTCTCCATGTAACAGCTGGTTTCGATAGAACCATAAGTGATTTAACAAGATAACTACAAGTGACATTTTATCTGTCTAATTCAAGGATCACGTCTCTTAACCAGAGGGTTGCTATCGGTTGCTGATGTGAGTATATCTAATTATGGATGTCTGCTGCAAACCAAATTTAATGAGCTAGTGGACAATGGAAAAGATGTGTTACGCAGATGTATCTTTCGATTCACATATGAGGCAGAATTTCTCTGCTGGGCATTTCCTTTGAATCAGGTGCTTTGCTGTCGAAATTTTATCTTTGCATATCTGCCATATAAAATGACTTATCCTTGGGGGAACTGTCAATTTCCAAATCTTGCTCCACTGAGTTGACGGTCCAGCACTGCTACCAGTCATATGACCTGCATTGTCCAAATAAATGGAATTAACAGAAAGTTTGTAACCTGATTTTATCGAGTAATTACCATCTTGTGTAGGTTGTCAGGTCCATGAATCTTCCTGTTGATTATTTGGTCTAGGCATTGTAAGAATTAACTCTGCTTCTTCATCATTGAAAATCTCTCTTATTAAAGCAGATTTCCATCTAGTCTCATTTCCTTCCAACAGCTTATCCACCAATATATCTTCTGGGTAATCCTAAGACAAGGAAATTGGTTTTGCTGCCCCTATTCTCGGCATTGACTCTAAACGAGATTGATTGGAGCTAAAAAGACAAAAATACCCCTCGTTTGAACAATGAATTTTTAAGGACTATTTTATCATTACTAGTCCAGCCGTTGCTCAACGTCACCGCTCACCAACGCGCCAACGACGCGCCACCAATTTCATCACTGCCCCAAACCTAACCCAACCCAGCCACCACCAACCTCACCCCCCCACCCCACCCTCCTCCATTCGAGCCAAACCCTGTCACCACCCATCGAAACCCAGTTCTCGCTGAGACCCTTCACATCAAACCACGTTGGAGATTCACTGGAGCAAGCCACCTCCCTGACCCACCATCGAGACCATCATCGAGACCACCGCCGAAAGCCATTGCGAGACTGATGCTCGAGCTCCAGCTTGTCAATTTTGCAGAGTCACTGCCACTCAAACATTGCCGATCCAGGATCTCCGCCTTTTGTCCCCTCTTGATTTCAGTCTCCGCTACAGCTCCATCCCGATGTGGAGAAAAAGAGATGTACCCGCTCGAGCTCCAGATGGCTGTATTTATAGAGTTACCGCTGCTCGAACTTCGTCGATAACCTATGCCCTTCGTCTCCACCTGAATTCAATCCCCGCTCGAGTTCCATTCCAATATGGAAAAGAAGAAGAGAAGTCCCTGAATGGCTCTTTGATTTATTTTTTTCTTCGAAAAACGGTGAGGTGGGGTGGAGAAGAAGAGAAGTCGGCAAGGTGAGGGTGGAGAGGAAGAGAAGTTAGCAATGGATAAGAAGAAAAGTCGGCATTTAGGGTTTAGGAGAAGAGGAGAAAAGTATGGGTATAATAGTCATTATCCCTTTTGAAATTTTCTTTTTTCCCAAAGGGACAAAAGAGTAATTTCTTCATATTTCAACAAAAAATTGGGATTGGGTAGTTTGACACTTTCATAAACTATCTAGGGTCATTTTAGTACTTTAAAAAATCAGAGGGTTATACTAACACTCATATCATAAATATAGCATCATTTGAGCCATTTTTCTCTAAAATATAACATATCATACTACCTCTATTTCGTTGGATATGACCTCATAGCCTTACGTGTTTGGATTTAAGTGAATAAAATGAGTGGATGAAATTGAATTTAGAAAATAAAGTAGAATGAGTGGATGAAATTGAAGAAATCTTCTCATAAATGGAAAATGTGCCAAATCCACAAAAATAACCAAAAAAGGAAGAGTAAAGTGCATTCATACCCCAGGGTTCTTTGTTTAGTGCACATATACCCCTCCCAATTTTTTGAAAGTGCACATATTCCCCTATAGTCAAAGATCGGCGTTTGAAAATTTGAGAGGTATATGTGCACTAATAAAAAATTGGGGACATGAATGCACTTTATTCATAAAGGAAAGTGGTTCACATCAAATAAAACAAAAGTAGTATATATATATGTAATTACAATATCTTCTAACTCACTGTTAAACTTGTGGCTTTGGTATAAATACAATGTTGGGACCAACCGAGACAAATCCAATAATTTTGGGAACACTTTGGTGGCCATTTATTTAAGGAGCCCCTAGTTCTAGTTATTAAAGTTCAATGGCACTATCACACTTATTGGGGGTTGATTTGAACTTTTACGTAAAAAAAAAAAAACCCCAGTAGAAGCATAGGAGGATATATAATATGCGAAGGATAAAATCGTCAAAACACAAGAAAGAGAATTAATTAGCTTGCGATGAAGGTTAAGAAGTCAATTATTAGATTGAAGTAGCATAGATACGTGACAACAAACATGTGGAATTAAGTACTCATTCTGTCTCAATTCAAACTGCAATTTAACTATTCATTTAGTTAAAACTTTTTAACCTTGACCCCAAAATTAAATAAGTGTATATGTATAAATATTATTGAGTGATACCTTATTAGATTCGTTGTGACATATATTTTCAGAATATCAACTTTTTACTAATTTTAATTGTCCTTAGTAAAAAATATTAAGAATCAAATATTTTTGGAATCAACTGATTAAAGTCAAAGTGTGCAGCTTGAATTGAGACAGAAGGAAGGAGTAAACAAAATTAAAGGGAGGGAATATCTTACTCTACACACTGAGAGCGGAGTATAATTAGTTGGTGACAACGATCCAAACAAACATTTTTAAATCAAGAAATGGTCGCTGCAACACATGATGGGGATTTTTATTTAATTAATCTGACACTTTTTTGTGCATAACATGTTTGCTTAGCTACAAGTCAGCAATCAATTGGACTAAGGAAGGTCGTGGCCCGTGGCAATGATCCCCCAACAACGCTAATATGATGCCAGTTTAAGACTTTTTGGACCAATTAGACTGTGTTTTCCATTGATATTAACATAATATAATTGGGTTGCTTTTATTCCATTTCTTATAGATTTTATAATTTGAAATAGTTGGATTTGTTTAGATTATAAATTAAAGAAAATGAAGTACACATCAAATATTAAATAAGAATGTTTTGTAATAAAATGTGAAGCGGACTTATTTAGACGAAGGGTGCTTAATAATTAGCAAAGTCCTATTCTCTAAAATTTATCTGAATTGAATTGAATTGAACTGAATTAATAGTACTAAAAATAAGATTACCGAATATAGTAATAATATGGTTAAATTAAATTAAATTGAAATAAATTAAATTAAAATATAGATACACTCTGAAGAACGAGACCATTCTCCAATTTCATGGCCGGTCAACGTTATGAAGTCAAAGACAGCTGAACAGTAGTATGTTCATAATTGCTTCATACTTCATAGTGTAGTGATCACACACACACCCAATTTTTTCAAAAATTGGTTACATAATCGGTTACATAATTAGACATTGTACTCTATAAATTAAAAATCATCTGATTTGTTTTTAAAAAATTATGTTAGTGTGTGGAACTTGCACTTGCACACACTGGTTGCTAATGTGTGGAGTATTGTTTGTGCAAATTGATAGCAACCCATATTTGGTTCGTAAGAGGACAATGAAAGAAAATATGAACAGACGATAAATCAGTCGGAGCACAAGTTTGACAAAATTGTTTCACCACGCTTCATTGTTTTTATAGTATTAGGAATTTAGGACATACTGTCCCAGTTTTTCTATTTATGGCACCATAGGTTTTAGGTGATTGAATTTAGCTGGGAAAAAAAATGAATGGATGAAATTGAATATAGAAAGTAAAAAGTAAAATAAGTGGATGAAATTGAAAGAATCTTTCCAAAAATGGAAAGAGTGCCAAATAAAAGAAAATATCCATCCATTTATAGTAAGTGTGTCATAAATAACCAAACGGAGGAGCAAGTAACATGGTTCAAAAAGAAAATTTCGGAACGAAGTTTGTAAGAGTTATAAATCACATGTCATTATAATTAATGCATGTGAATACATTTGAAATATTATATTGTTACCATTCAAGTATTGTGATGATCGACTAACGCTTTTAGATAAGTTGGTGTTATAAGATATTGGTGCACATATTAACGATGAATATTTCACTTGAAATACAATTTAACTGTAGATGATGCCAGGCGAGAGGACGGGATTTCACGATCACCAAATAAACAAAGGGGAAAAACTCATTTTGAGGGCTACGTTGATTATAATTAATTATATCGAGAGATTTATGGGATTGTATCTTTCTTATTATCATTAGTTTTAAGGATGGATTTTTTTTATCAAATTATGCACTTGTTCTGCTTTGAGACTGGTATGAAAAATCATTCTAGATGCGATTTCTTATGTTGTGTCGAAATTCTTCTATAGTTCATTTATTTAAACCATCTTTCCATTCAAAAATATGTGTTCTTAATTACCGTTCTTTTTAATTTACCCTACTCCCTTTGTTTCATAATTTAACTGCTTATTTTCTTAACTTTATCATAAAATTAAATTAGTGTATAAATAAAAATACTATTGAATGAAACTTTTTAATATTCGTTATATCATATATATATATATTTTAAAATATTGACTTCTTACAAATTATAATTTCCCTTAATAAAATATAGGTAAAAGTGCTAAAACAACGAAGGTAACAATATAATCCTGAGAAATTGGAGAATGCAAATCTAACCCTATGTTTTCGTCGAAAGTGTCAATCTAACCCCGACAACCTGAAAGTGGCCGGAATTCTCAAATCTTACCATTATGCCCTTGGAAAAAATAAATTTTCAAAAAACCTGAAAAAACAATATTACCCTCAGTGGTTATTAAGTATTAACCTAGAGTTTTCATTTTTTTTTCTCCTTATTATCCTTTCTTCCTTTCCTACTCAACTTTTTCGTCTGTCCCAATGCAAAAACTGAAGGTTGGTGGTGGCAGCAACGTCCCAGGCCGGTTGTGGAAAACTGGTGGCAGTGGCAGCAAAGGCCAATACCAAGTGACGAAACCCGCAAATGGGTTCATCTACATGGAGAGGGTGGAAATGAGGCTTCCATCCGGGAAAATATTACTTGATGCAGAGCTTTCTAGTATAACATACTCATGATTATTATTATCACTACATTTTGTATGGAACATATCTGGATAATGGAGCAGGATATCCTAATAATAAAGCAATTATGAAAAGGTTTTTGGTAAGTACACGTGTCATAACAGCTTCTTTTTTTCTTATCTTTGAAGCGAAGTTAATGATACAAAATATTTTTAAAAAAAAGCGAAGGAAATTAACCAATCAAATTGAAGAGAGAAGAAATCCAATTGATTTCTCTTCAATATGTACGATTACAAATGAAATTTGTTCAAAATAAATTTTAATTGCTCCTCTGTCACAAGTATACCTTAATTTTTAACAATTGATTTGAAAATGTTTGGTTTTTAATACTATATCTTTCATTAAAGATAGTTGAAAACTCGTGAAAATTGATATTTCGAATATATATGTTATAACGAATATAACAAAGTACCAATCAATAATAATTAAAGTAGGTCTCCTGACAGGTGGTCCGTCCTTAAGTTATGGACAATCCACTATATTGTTGAACTTATACGTTGCATTTGTTAAATTAAACACTAAACTTTTAAATTTAAATAAAATAATTTTAAAAAATAATTTTTTATGTAATTTTTAAAATATATTTTTAGATTCAAATACACCTTATTACCTTTAAATGAAAAAATTCTCTTGTTAGATCAATTAACAGTTAGACCTATCATGAAAAATCTTGTTTCAATAAATTTTATGGTCAAATTATAATTATTTATGTACTACGATACATTTCAAAGTCTTTTTAAAGTTATAGGGACCTCACTGCAATAAATAAAAAAACAAATATCAAATTACATCATTAATTACATCAATTATAAAATGACCACGTCTAACGGCTAAAACAAGACTTCATATAATTAAATTTTTAAAAAATATTTTTAAGTTAAAAAAGTAATAAACTTATGGACATGCTACTTTTAAAAAATATTCTCTAATTTTATACTTTTTACTAGTTTAATTTAATAATCAATTTTTTTTAAAAAAATAATAAATAAATAAATAAATATTTAAATTACATGTTAAAATGTAACATAGTCGTACTACCAATATTTCATTTTTCCTACTGTTTGCATCTTCATTTTGAAACTTCAACACTAACACAGAAATGTTTTCTGACACATTCACACGAAAAAAAGAAGGTTGAAAACATGCACGGCAGCATTTGCCGCAGGTTTGATTTAGAGGCAAATTAATTAAGCTTTATGAAAAGGGCAGGAGGGAGGAGAAGTCTTTCAGAAGGAAGTGATTCAAAGAGTGCAATCCAAGTTAGTTACAAAAAAAAGGCATTATTTTGATTATTCTTTTTTTTTCTTCAATTTGCATGAAACTCAAGTACTCATTATATTCAATGAATTCATGATGATGATACATGTTCTACATTATACTCTTCTTTTAATATTGTCACACTTTCTAATTCGATTATTTTTTAAAAAAATCATACCTTTTTATGATAAAAATAAATAATTTTATTCAAGTCATTAATCTTTTCATCTTCTTTTTCCATCTTCTTCACACATTCTATAAAAAATAATTCAACTACCCCTCTGTCCCATTTTAACTTGCAATTTTTTAATTATTTTTTGTTTAAAATTGTTGAAATTTGATCATATATTTAAATAGATAAACGAACAATATATCATCGTATGAAAAATTATGTGCAAGTTAAAGGAGACGGAGGGAATAATAGATAAAATTACGAAAAAATTATGTGCAAGTTAAAGGAGACGGAGGGAATAATAGAATATCAGTCGAAGGGGATGCAGGGCGAATGGAGCATTTTCACTTTGCATCTTAGAATGGAATGATGCATAGAGTACAAATCAAGTTAGTAGAAAGGGATGGACTGAAAAGCTATCGGAAACATTTTGAACCTTTTCTTAAAGATTAACTAACACAAGACAAGGGTTTCAACGGTAATGTTTAAGAACCTTTAATTTCATTTTTTTAATCTCTAATTACCAAAACCAGAAAAACTAAAACAAATTAATGGCTCGTGATTCATATCTGATCAATAAGAACAACACGATTTTTATTTTGTTCGTAGGACGAATGGGCAAAACTTTACAGGTGAATTCACTATCACACATATTTATAATATTAAAAATCACACACACATATAATATATATATATATATATATATATATATAATGAATTATGATTTTCAATAATCACGTTATACTCATGTTTTATTTGTTTTCTTTTTAAATATTGAATATCCAAATTTGTCGATTGTAATGTAGAATTAAGTAAGTTTTCAAACCATGGAGGCAATTTCACTGTGTGAAAATTAATAGAGCTGCAAATACTCTAAAGCAACTATTCGACTTAAATTAGAATCCAAACACAGGATATCATAATATACGTGGAATAAAAAGTTATTCTTAAATTTCTTTCCTGAAAAACTTCTAAAATAATTAAATTTCGTTAGTATATATAACTCTCATATAATTCCAATCATTTTCTTTTCCTTTTTTACTTATCATTCTCCACTAAAAACAAAATCTAGTCATAGATCCACTAATCGTGGATCATTTTTTAAAATTAGTATAACTAATAGGATAATTTGATATTTATTTTTATTTACTGTAACAAGATCCTTATAATTACGAAAACTTTTTAAAATGAATCACAACTTATAAACAATTATAATCTGACCTTAAATTATAACAATAAATTTTGTTATGATTAGTCAAATCATTAGTTGATATAATAGGAATGGGAGAACTTCTCAAAAATAATTTCATTTGGAGCTATAAGTTATATTGATCAATTGAAATTATAGTAGTGAGATTTTTCTTCCCCATTTACGAGTTTACTATGACAATTTTTTAATTTTAAACTAATCATTAAGGTGTGGAAAAACACTCCGCACAGATGACAATAATTGAAATTTATATCAAATCTAATTAGTCTTTACTTAATCTTTTTTCTTTTAAATAATTTTATTTTAGGTGTTGGGAAAAATGTCTGGCAGACGATGACAATAAGAGAATTTGACATTCAACCTAACTAGGTTTTTAAAAAAGAAACACCACCTGTTATGGTGGGGTTTGACGGACCCCTACTTGTTTATTAATATATATAAAAAAAATACATACATGAGGGGACATAATAACCTTACCTCAGAAATAAGGCTACTGAAACTCTAAAATTTATACAATCAACTTAACTCTAATGTCCTAAGAGTTTCGGGCACCTCAAAAACGAAAACGTGGAATACAATTGAAGGAAAAATAGAAATGAAATAGTACAACCTTATAAAAAATCTATCATGTTCTAAGATAGGGGAACGAGCTCGCATCCATCTTCACTCGGCCTTTGATATGAGGAGGCAAACCTGCAATGCAATATACCTTATTTGCTTGTTGAAGTGAAGCTAGTTTAGCCAGAGAATCTGCTACTGAGTTGGCCTCTCTATAGATGTGGGTGAATGTGAAATCAAAATGTCTCAGCAGGTCCCAAATCTCTCTAATCATATCTAAGCATCTCCATGGAACTTTGAATTGCTTTGTGATAATCTTTACCATCACTTGAGAGTCTGAATCTATTTCAAGCTTATGAATGTTGAGATTTCTGGCCAGTTTCATTCCATGTAGAAAGGCCGATGCTTCTGCTTTAATAGGAAAACCTGCATTAACATGTTTAGCAGCAACATAGATAGGGATCCCTTTATGATTCTTAATTATACATCCAACACCTGCTATTCCGACACTCACAAAAGATCCATCTATATCCAGTTTATACAGTTCAAGCAACTTCCACTTAATAACTTGGACTGGTTTTATGATTTTAAAAGTTGTGGTAATCACTAGTTTAGGATCCATTCCAGTAAAGTCCCACTTAAGGTTCTGTTTATAAGAAAGAAGAATGTAATTAATCTGAAGTAAAATGTGCTTAAACATCAATCTCATATTTGGTTTGATCCCTTCAAAATGATATTTGCATCTTGCATACCATTTAAACCAATCACAATGCATGGGATGATCCTAATTAGTTCTAGAGAAGCTACGTTCAGAAGAGTTCCAAAAAAGTAATATCTATCCTATAGATAATCAAAGCTACGAATATTCAATTTTAGCAAAGAGTGTAACAAATCTCATAGCTTTTTAATCTTTGAACAACTATTAAAATTGTGGTGAATAGATTCATCAGAGTTAAAATAAAACAACACCTTGATGGGATGTTGAATCCAAAGCCTTCCAAAACATCTGGAAATGCAATTAATCTTTTTTAATGTTTCCAGTTCCTGAATTTCATTTTATCAGGTAAAATTGGAAACATAGATGTTAAAAGTAGGGTACTATTGGTTTCTTGTCCCTGACTAGCTCATAGGTGATTTTAAATTGATCTGACCATTATGAGTTAACTTCCAAACCACTTTATCATCATATTGAGGAAATAGTTTGATTCCCTGTTCCAAAAATGAGATGATTTGATTTGGAAGATAAGGTTTGATGTGTTGGATTAAATTTTCTTTGTATTGTACAAAATATGCTAGTGAAAGATCAGAGAATGGAAGATCAATCCTGTCATCCCATTTGTCAATAATAGGACCTGTCTCAGCCCAGCTGGAAATCAAGAATGAGACATCACCTTTACCAATTTTGATTTGGATGTTTTCTAGGGCTAAAATATGAATTTCCTTATTTAATAACCAAAATTTTGAATTTTTGTAACTTTCTGGGATTGACCACATTTTTTAGCCCATCATGAACTGCCTTCTTGCAGTTTCCACCATAGTTTGAGGGAGAAAATTTTAATTTGAGTAAGTAAGTTTTTAAAACCCCACCCATTTTCATTAGTTGGATAGCACAATTTTTTCATGCCCTCCAATTTCTTTTATTCTGATTAATTTCTGAGTGTGAGGACTAAAAGAACTTAGCCAATGTTTTATGTATCTGGTTAATAATAGATACTGTTGGCTTTAATACATCTATCAAGTGTATATGTATTGAGGAAAGGACATGTTTTATTAAAATTGATTTACCTGCAGGTGAGAGAGTTTTATTTTGCCATTTTTGTATTTTAGATTTAATTGAGGTGATCATACCTTGAAAATAAGTATTTTTAGATCTTCCTGTATATATAGAGCAACCTAAATACTTAAAAAGTAATGACCATTCACACATTTTGGTTTCAGTTTTAATTAATGGAATAATTCTTGGAGGAGTATTTTTAGAAATGAAATAAGAAGATTTTCAAAATTGACTTTCTGACCAAATGCTAATTCAAAGGACTTTAGAAAATTTTATAATAGTTTTAAGACCAGCCTTTGAATAGTTCAAAAGGATTACTATGTCATCTGCATAAGATAGATGAGTAATTTTATTCATCTGATTTGAAAGTTTGTAATAATCTTGATTGGAATATCTGAAAAGAAATTTCAGATTTCTGGAAAATGATTCAGCCATTAGAATAAATAACGACGCAGAGAGAGAGGGTCCCCTTGTTTAAATCCTCTGGTGGATGGGAAAAACCAACCGATTTCCCATTTATTAAAATGGAAAAGAAAGCAAATTTGAGGTTAAGTAAAATTATGTTTATAAAGTTATTATCAAAACTCATTTGATTTAATGTTCTAGCAATGAAGGGCCATGAAACCATATCAAAAGATTTCATCATATCGAATTTTAGAATCATGTTATGTCCTTTGGTTTTGAAATGGAGAAAATTGATAAGTTCTTGTAGAAGAAGAACATTATCTGCAATTTCTCTTCCAGCCACAAAAGTTGAATAATTAATTTATTTTAAGGATATATAAACTAGGTTATGTTCTCTAAATCTTATATGTACTTTATTTCAATTAAGTTCAAATCAGTTCAATTCAGTTTAGTTCAAATTAGTTCATCGAAAATTTAATTTGATACGCTTTAGCTCACTTTAGTTATGTTATACCAATTTTCAATACACTTATTTTTAGTTCAATTCGGTTTAGGTCAGTCCAATTCAATTCAGTTCAAATCATTTCATTTTAGATAAAGTTTGGAGAATAGGGCCTAACATGTCAACCGGACTAATCATGTTTACTATTAGATATTAGGGATCCTATAAAATTTGTAATATCGTCATTGGAATATTAACATCCCTCCCACGAAAATCATGATTATTTGGCAGAAATAGGCGTTTCATGCATCAATATAACTACGCCAAACAGGGATTTTCAACAACTATAACACCATTTGATCCAATGCACGATCTATGTTGTCCAGATTGTAAACACCTTAAATATATATATATATACAAACACATTTATTCAATAAAATAAGCAGTTAAAATAAATCAATTTAAAAAATTATTGTTTTACCGTTTTCCCATGATGGGAAGATGATGCATTTTTTGAAAAATAAGTAGATTTTGAGAGAGAAAACATATGCTGGTACATATGAGTTATATTGATGGCGTTCTTTGATGGGTGCTATGATATTGATTTATTTTCATGAGTTGGATGTTTTCGGTGTTCATCAATGGATATGAGTACGATGATGATGGTGGTTTTGAAGTTTTGAAGATCGACCGGGATAGTTAATCGAGTTATACTGGTTGATTTAAATGTGTATTTGTATTGATGTACATTGTAGTTTGTTTTTATAAGTTTGAAGATCTATTGATTTTTGAAGATCAATCTGAGTTTGAATGGCAGTATGATATTCCTGCATGTTTTTTTTAAAATTCGAAAGAGGTAAACTCCTTTAAAAACCACCATCTAAGACAATTTGCAATAGACAGCTCAGCCAATGACAGCGGGTTAAAATCACCGCCGAATGAACCTCTTTAACTGTCGTCAATACCTTATTTATGTACTAGTAATTATATATATTTTTATTAATATAATTAATTACTACATTTTGAAATAGAAAATTACCAATCTTGTGATAAAGTTGGTTTAAACATTAAATTATATTACAATTAACATCTATTCTATGAGAGTTTACAATTAATAAATACTATAAACATTAAAGAAGGCATCTAACTTGATAATATGTTCTTTTGTAATTAAAAGTTAAAAAATAAAAAGTGTTATTTTAGACCTTCTAATCATTAGATAGAGTAGTTTTATAATTAATGTAATTAATAGAGTAATTTGATATCTATTTTGATTTGTTACAATGAGTTTTCTATAATTTTTTTAAAAAATAAATATATTTCAGAATATGAATAATTATAATCTAATTCTAAAAGTTATCGAAAAATATTTTTTAAATTAATTTAATTGAAGGTGGTCTAATATGAGACTTCTCGTGTTAAAAAAATTTTCAAAATATTTAGTTCTTTGCACTTTATAATTTGTAATATTGTTGAAACAAATTTATTTTAAAACAAATGAAGAGAATAACAAAAGATAAAGTATTTCAACGAACTGTCAACACAGTTATATATATATGAAGTACAATCAACCAAATTGCATATAAACATCATACTCTCTATATAAAATAGTCTAGGATACATCGTCATTTGAATATTTTAAAACACAGTGAAGTCTTCAAATTCCACTCATTTGAACCACCATCAAACCACCACCGCCGAAACTGGAACTACCACAATTGCTTCTTCATGGACTATATTCA
This sequence comes from Rubia tinctorum, assembly GCA_032355605.1. Taxonomy (NCBI): domain Eukaryota; kingdom Viridiplantae; phylum Streptophyta; class Magnoliopsida; order Gentianales; family Rubiaceae; genus Rubia; species Rubia tinctorum. The sequence continues at coordinate 15,766,986 of JAULKM010000010.1, read as the reverse complement.
GTCTGAAAAAACATAGTAGGACCCCGACCACTACCACCGAAACTAGAACCACCACAATCACACCTTCATGGCCACCTGCAGAAACCATAATGGAGACCATCAACACGGTCCCTCAACACCGGATAATTTCTACCAAGAAATCGCTCAAACATTCACAATTCTTATTGAAGGTGTGATTAAATTATATATGAACACCATACTCTCTATATAAAAATAGTCTAGGATACATGGCCATTTGAATGTGTTAAACCTAGTGAAGTTTTCAAACTCCATCCATTTGAATAGCTGTTGTTGCACTACCATCGAACCACCACCACCAAAATCGAAACCACCACAATTGCACCTTCATGAACCGCCTACAAGCTGAGAAACTACGGTAGGACCCCGACCATCACCACCGAAACTGGAACCACCACAATGGCACATTCATGACCACCTGCAAAAACCACAGTAGAGACCATCGACACGGTCCCACAACATCGGATAATGCCTAACACAATTCTTACTTCATAGAATATAAAACCCACAAATAATTATGGTTGTGTGCATTGATATATAGTGAGTACAAAGGGTATACAAAACCTAAACAAATATGGAACAAAATATATACAAAACCCAATCAGAAAGGATATTTATTTCTTCTCCTGATTCTAAATTAGTTATATCTCTATTACTCCCCCCCCCCTAAGTGAAGTGTATGAGTGGTCGCAATGCAAAACTTGGAACGTAAGAACTCAAACTGAAGACGAGGTAACCCCATTGTAAAGATGTCAGCAAGCTACAATTATGTAGAAACATGAGCAATCTTGAGCTTGCCAAACAACATCATCTCACGCACAAAATGATAATCAATATCAATGTGATTGGATCTCTTATGCGAAACTGGATTATGAGCAAGAAATAGAGCACTTTTATTATCACACAGCAAAGTAGGAGGAACACGAGTCGATACACGTAAGTCCCGAAGAATATTCATCAACCAAGCTAGTTCTGCAACAGTGTTTGTCATAACACCTTATTCTGATTCTGAACTAGAACGAGAAACTATAGGTTTCTTATTGTCTCTACAAGAAACCAGGTTGCCACCAAGGAAAATGGCACAACCATATGTGAACCTACAAGTCTCAATGCAACGATCCCAATCAGCATCAGAATAACTCAGAACTGGTAAAGTAGGCGAATTTGCAAGAAAATGAAGACAATAGTGGCGAGTACCACGCACACAGTGCAAAATTTGAGTAACGGCTTGGAAATGGTCATAAGTATGAACCTGCATATGCTGACTGACCGTGTTGACAACATAAGAAAAATTGGGACATGTAATCAACAGATACTGTAGTGCACCAACCAAAGAACAATAAAGTGTGGGATTCCCGAACTGCTTACTGGAAGAGCTAGCAAGTTGTGAAAAAACTACAAAAGGGATGGAAATTGGCACCGAATCCTACATTCCAGTGCGCAATAAAATGTCCTTAACATATCTGGCCTGACCAAGGAATAAGTCGTCGGAAGTACGAACAACCTCCAAACCCAAAAAATACTGCAGAGTGCCAAATTCGGTAATCTTGAATTCCCGATTAACCCAATCAATAAACTTCTGAATGGTACGACCATCATTATCAAAAAAAATAATGTCATAAACATAAACCAACAAGTAGAGTAAAGAGGCACCCTGAGAAAATACATTTAGAGATGAACCGAAGGAACTGCATACAAAATCCAGGCCAATAAAAATAAACTAAAACGTTGAAACCAAGAACAAGGAGCTTGTTTCTAACCATAAATAGCCTTTCATAGATAACAAACATAATCAGGACGCATCGGGTCTTTATGTCCAACAGGCTGCTCCATAAAAATAGGAGAGTCAAGAACGCCATTTAAAAATGCATTCTTAACATTAAGTTTTTGTAAAGGCCAATTACAAGTAATAGAAAGAGACAAAACAGTACAAACAATAGATGCATTCACCATTGGATAGAATGTATGATCATAATCAAAACCAGGTAATTGCGAAAACCATGAGCAACTAACCTTGCTTTATACATGTCATTAGAGCCATCGGCTTTATACTTTAAATGATAAACCCATTTTGAACCAACAACATTTGCATTGGAAGGACGAGGAACTAAGTCCCACGTCTATTGAGTGCAAAGAACATTCATCTTTGAATCTATGGCAGCAACCTGATGGAGATCCAGATACGACTACCACCACAAATGAAGACATTCCACGTCTTGATCAAACATTCAAGGTTTTTGTTCGTGATCCTCTAAGCAACATGGTTGGACCTATGACAAGGTCAAGAATGAAGCTTAGAGATGATGCATTGAATGGTTTGATTGATCGCCTTCATAATGAAGAACT
>JAULKM010000010.1:15745273-15755920 GCA_032355605.1 Rubia tinctorum | reverse complement strand
TCCACTTTCTCATCAAAGGATCTCATCTGCACTGATCCCATCATAGCAACCAAATGCTGATCCAGAAATTCAAAATCAGAAAACTTCCAATGAGAAACGGCACACGAATGCACGATCAAACAATGCTACATTCATCCATCTACAAGCAATAACTACCAAGCACAGCACACTCACCAGTCACCGCAATCAATCTAATGGCAATGCTTGAGCATAGAGGCACTCAGAACCACTACACGAGAAACAACTGATAACTCAAAACTTCAAATCATCATTTTAAAAGATGGAACTAACCATTCAAGTAATCAAGTCCAAATCAATATCCCAAGTCAAAGCTAGTTCAAAGCATAGTCAATCCAGTGATTCAGTACAAAGACCATCAAGATCCAAACTTTATGGTCCAGATCGAAATGCCAGACAACATTAACTCAAAACAGAACGAACCCACATCAAAATACCAGAATCAAAAGCAGTACTCGCATCACAAAACCCAAAAGCCACGTTAACGATAAACAAGACAAGAGAGGATTAAAGAAGCAGCAAAAAGAGCCGTATATTTTATCTTCACCTACCTCAAAAATCAGCCACTTGATAATAGTATCCAATAAAGCCACCGACTAAAACTTGAAATCAAAGAAATTGCAGCAGTACCATAAGAAGTAGCTGAACTTTGAATAAGCTTAAACAGAACGGAATTTTGGAAGTTGGGAAAACGGGAAAAGAAAGGGATCCTCGTATATATAATTGGTAATGATTGACGGCGTTAACAGTGGCCGGCAAGTGGAAGAAGACGAAGGTTCTGAGAAGCAGCCATGGCTGATTTGTCAATCATATTTTTCTTCAATTATTTGAACGTGAAATCTCAGTTATTGTTAAATAAATTAACTAAAATATGATTTGGTGCGTCATTTTGTGCAATTCATTTGTTAATTTTTTGGGTCTTTTAATTCATTGAGAAAATAGAAAAAATAAGGAGAAAGTCCTTTTGCGGTGGATGTGAAATACAAATCATATGTCCGAGGATAATCGTGTATTTCGTTACGTCCCAAGTAAAAGTATGTAACTTTTTGATGATTTCTTTCCATCAATCCGTAGATGTATTCCTGAATTACAAGGAGGACCGAATTCCAGTAACATTCTACTATAATTCAAACTTTAAAATGTAAGATAATATATATCCCACTTTTTGTGGAGTTAACTAACCAATAAAACATATATAAATTGTACTAGTATTGGAAATAGAGTCCGTCTCTTGACACACGATTTTTCCTTATGTCATGGAAATACCGAAGTTTAAAGTGCAAATTATAAGAAATGAATATAAAATTTCCGGGTTGCATGAATCGGGTTATAAACTTTATACACGTTGCATAATAAAATTTTAATATTGCAATTAAGATCTTTTACTTTTAATTACTCTAATTAAATTTTGTCTTTTCATAAGCATATGAAAGACAGTTTTTCCCAAATTTTTGCCTTGAAAATACAATGCTATATATATCCTCGACGTAGAATATAATTTACCTTCTTCGTATATATAAGAGTGGAGTGCATGTATAACCCTACATAATTCACGAAAGTGCAAATATAATCATGTGATAATTGGAAGTGCAAATATAACCTAAGATAGTTAGTGTATGTGCAAATATAACATTTTCTGACTGTTTGATACTGGATTATGTTTTAAAAAAATTATCCCTCTGTGAAAAAATATACAAAAAGGACTGAAATGACATTCATACCCCTAAAACTCTAACTCCATCATCTTCAACTTCCACCCATAGCTTATCTAAATCCAACTTTGGATAATAAAAATCCATCTTCATTATCATCGAATCTCCAAAGGGATATTTGGAGTGGTGGCGCCGCTTCATTATCAACTCTCACCAGTCCGATCTTTATTTTGGAGTGGTGGCGCTGCTTCATCATTTTCAACGCAGCCTTTGAATTCAAATCTCCCCCAACTTGGGCAGAGGAGATTTGGAGTGGCAGGGCTAGGTTGGAAACGGTCCAGGGCGGAGGCGGGGCTAGGCCACTTGCTCGGATTTAAAGAATTAAGCCCCGGTGGGTCTGGTGACTCGGAGGTTTGGTGAAGTTCAACATTTGAAAGTGATGACGTCTCGGCGGTCTGGTGTCTCCGGCTGCTCATGAGGTGGTGGCACGGCTTCTCGAACTACTGGGCTCACCGGTGTTGACGGAGCTCGCCGGTGCTGATGTCAACTCGCGGTGGCTCTACTTCTTGGGCTGATGGGCTCATCGAATGAGGGAGAATGATATCGTTCTCGGAGTCGCTGCTTTCATAGTCATCATCGTCATCTGGGATGGCAAATTCCAGGTCGAAGAAGGGCCAGTCGTTGCCAGATTCATCGTCAGAGGAGGAGGAGGAGGAGGAAGAGGACCGAGCGGCGGCGGTGAGTACAATGGTGGTGGTGGAAGAAGAAAACGAGGTGGCGGAGGGTGGTGGTGTCGCGGGCGATGAAAATTCCTCCTTCGCCGCCGGCTGCGCGCCAGTATTTGAGCAAGCTGAATGCTTCCATAGTCGAAAGCCAATATTAGGAGCGGTAGCATTTGCAGATTTTACAGTAATAATTCACTTGTTTAAGAGTGGCAGCATTAGGGTTAGAAATAATTCACTTGTTTGACTGTGGTGGTGGGCCGAAAGGTGGTGGTGGACCGGTGGGGGCGAAGCAGCGGAGGGGTTGTTTGGTGGTGGTGTTCAGGGGCTGAAAGTAGTGGGTCAAAGAGTATTTTTGTCTTTCAATTTTTTGTTTTAGACGGAAGGGCATTTTGATCATTTTCTGTCGGTCAATGGCCGGAAATGGTCAGTCAATGCCGGAATGTAGGCTTTAGGGTTATTTTTGCGCTAAAATTTATCTCAAGGTTATATCTGCATTCTTTTCAACTATACAGTGTTATATTTGTATATTTCCATATATATAAATGGCTAACCGTGACTCGAATAAAGTTGATAAAAATGTGATGCTTTAACATATTTTTATTACTAAACAATAACTAATTAGATCAAACTTTGCAAGATTATGTGCAATGCACACATAATGTCTACACCGTTTGAAATATAGAGTACTGGCTTTAACAAAACTTCACCATTTGAAATGTGGATTTTAGGTATTGAATATAATGTGCCTATTTTTTTAAAATTTTCAAAAGTAATAGTGCTCCACTCTTTGTGGTATTTCCATGGTGCATATAATATAGAGAGAGTTTCATGTGCATAAGGTTATGAATAAATCTCTTGACTTTTTATATTAAAAAATATAATTTTATTTTTTTTAAAAAAATATTGTATTATATAAGTTAAAACAGGTAATAATGTGTATTTGAATGTGAAAATTTTTATATAAAAAATGCATTATAGAATGTTTAAATTTAGTATGTAATTTAACAAATGTAGTGTATAAATTTAAAAATACAGTGGTCTGTCCATAAATTTATGGACAAGCTACCTGTCAGAAAACATACTCTATAATATATATACTTGTTCTAGTTGAATTTGCACAAATTCAACCTTCAAAATTGATTACAGTCTCTAAATTAATAATATTTTTAGTTGTGCATATTGAAAATTTAATAATATGATAACGAATGTTACTGGATCACGCATAATAATATATATAGTCTTAAGTAGCAATCAAATTTTGCTACTCTATTAAAATCAATTAATTTCAAATAAATAAATAATGATTTGTGCTCATTATGTACGAGTTACTATACTGTCACAATGTGAAAGTAATCCATGCCAATTAAACCCAAACGAACTTATTCATCAGAAAGGAGCTAAAGGGCGACGCCCAAATGGTTGGGAATCGTTGGTCTGCAACAAAGTAATAGAGCAATTGCTCAAATTCAATTGAAACAGGCATGTGGGAGTATAAATGTGGGATTATGGGGTTAATTAAGGGTTATCTTGATTGTAGAATTTATAAAAATGACGAATTGAGCGAATTTATAAAAACATTCTTTCTCTTCTAACTCTCTTGAATTCAAGGTTTATTTTGTCAAATTGTATGGAATTGGATTGGTAGTGACATACTCCCTCCGTCCCATTACTTTTGTCCCATTTACTTTTTCAATATATTTGACCGTCAATATCTCTAGTTACATACACCAATTCAGTATAAAAATGATATTTAGAAAATAGATGTTAAAATGAATATTACAATATCTCATAAGATATTTTTATCATATATATATAAACTTACATTAATAGTTAAAGTTTATAAAATTTGACTTTGGAAAAGTTAAGCAGCCAATAGTTGTGGGACGGGGGAGTATATACTCGTGGTGTGGTAATTTGCCGTGGATGTGTGATCCAATGATGGCCCGACTACTGAATGCATAAAGCCCAGTCCAGCCCAACAACAAACCAATTTTTGACAAATTCACTATACACTCCGGTCTAAATCTCGATTCAGATCTTACGATTCTACTGGCGAAAACAAACAACGATTCCGGGACCCAAATCCCGACCATACCCAAAAATAAATAAACACAATCCTTCGAGCGATCCCAATCCTATAAACGTCTGTCAATGACTAGTGTTTTGGGGTAACCCATCACTCTCTAAGAGTGAGTCATCTTAAGTCTCAGCATTATACACATTGATGCAAGTTTCATTTAAGAAACTATTACAAATCCCCTTCATTGTCCCCTTACATGGTGCCAAAAGAATACTCCTCCCACTAAGAAACGCGGTTATACAATTCACACTTCTACAACTTTCAAACTACCTAGTACACACACACACACACTCTCTAATGTGTGGAACAGCTCAACTCATTTACCACGACAATTTCTTCATCAACCCAACTCCCATGACTCCTTCAAAATACACAGCAAATCTCAGGGTCTCTGTTGCATGTATCAGCTATACGAATCAGATCATCTTCACTGCCAAATAGCAGTGATCAAATGAAAGAAAGGCAAGAAGGCGATTACGCTGGAAAAAAAAAACCACCTCCACACCGACATGATTCCAAGACATTGCACTTGTAGACGAGACTTTCCACTTTCACCGCAACAGATGCAAAGCAAGAGTCCAATCACGACTCAAGAGCTACCCATTTCAAAACAAACTTGAATCCAACCGACACACCACACGAGGAGTGTTTCACCATATCAAACCACACACAGAAATGGAAGAACCCCGGAAAAGATATGAAATCCTAACCATCCAGAAAGTGGGATTAGGAGGTAAGATTCCCCAGAATAGAATTACAGACACAATTTGCCAACTTTACACATAATTCATTCCATGATTTTCATTCATCAAAAATCAGCATGCCCCACCAAGATGACGGAAAGAAACCGCAATGCAATGAATCAATCAATCAGACACAAATAATGTTACCCCCGAGCAAGAAACTGATCAATCCAATAACACCATCAAAAAAATATGTACGATTCAGCAACTCAGTTAGCCATTTGCCACCAACATTCATCAGTTCTTTCTCCTTTGCCTAACCATATATCCATGCAAGATAGCAGAAAAGAGGGGTGAAATTACAACAGCAAGAAAAACAAAGCAAAATTTCTGTTTTTCTCAATATGAAAATCTTCATTGAATCATTAAAAAAAAGATAACTTTCTTCTTTTTCCCCAAAAACTACAACTACTTAGTACCAGAAAATCAAGACGAAGAAAAATGCGGGCGCGGGGGAGGCAACAATTGGTGGGTCAAAGAGGAGCTACCGGTCAGGGCGGCGGCGGTAGACGGCGGCGGCAGCGCCGTCGGGAAGCTATACTGCACAATAAAGGGATGGCGCAGAAGCTGCGCCGCCGTCCACCGCTTCGCCGGGTCCCTCTGGAGACAGCACTGGATGAAATCCCGGAACTCTCTCGAAGCTTCGCGCGGCGCCTCCGGCGGCTCCGACATGCATATGGCGCACATCAGCGTCGCCCAATCGCCGCCCCTCCCGACGGCGAAGGGGAATCTCCCGAGGTAGAATTCCAGGATGCTGACCCCAAAGCTCCAGATATCTCCGGCATAGCCGTCGTACTTGCCGTGGTTGAGATCGGTGTTGATCCTCTCCGGCGACATGTACGCGATGGTCCCGACGGCCGAGTTGCAGGGATCCATGGTCTGCGCGAGGATCCTCGAGACTCCGAAGTCGGCGATCTTGACGGCGCGGCTGGAATTGATGAGAAGATTCGAGGGTTTGATGTCCCTATGGACGATCTTCCGCTTGTGGAGATAATACATCCCGGAGAGAATCTGGCGCGTGATGTCCGACAACGAGGGCTCGTGAGAGACATGGATGCCTTCCAGAGATCCCTTATCCATGTACTCCAGAAGCACCTGGATTTCGCCGTTGTGATCGTTCATGTCGTGGCAGCGCACAATATTGGTGTTGTCGACGTCGCGGAGGATCTTGATCTCGCGACAGATCTGGTTGCGGACGCCGTCGTCGTGGTGGCCGTAGATCACCTTCAGCGCGTAGAACTTCCCAGTGCGGCGGTGGAGGACCTTATACACCGTGCCGCCGCTTCCCGACCCGATTCGGTTGACCCGTTCCAGCTCGGAGAAGTTCATCGGCGCCGGGCCGGCGGAGGAGGGTGGGGGAAGGGGGAGCGGCACGGCGAGCTTCGGGTCCCGCTGCGGGAGAGGGAGGGTGAGGTCGACCCTGCGGCGGGAGCGGGGTTTGGCGGTGGCAGATGAAGGGGAGGAGGTGGTGGCGGAGGAAGGCGGAGGAGGGGGTTGGAGGGGGCGCATGTTGTTCGGAAGGTGTTTTGATGATTTGTCTGAGAGGAAATGAAGGGGAGCAAGAATATAGGGAGGCAAAAAGAAGGGATTTTTTTCTTTTCTTTTCTTTTGAAAATGAAAATGAAAATGAAAATGATGGAGTCGTGATATTCTATGTATTTATATTGGCTTGTGGAAATGAAAAGATATTTGGAAATGAAGTAATAAATAAAGGGGAACAAAAAAGATTGGTTTTTTGGGTATGAATATGAATGAGAGAGTGTTTATGATGGAATTCTTGGCCCCTCACCTCACCTTCACGACTCTTCACTCTTTCCCTCCAAAAAGGCGATTGATACTCGCTCTCAACAACCCATACCAGCTGGGAGGTAAGTTACGATAGTTCAGTACCAGGATCAGTGGGTCAGCTCGTACTCGGTGCGCACAAGGGATCCCCGACTAGCGAAAATTTTTCACATTGTCGCTGCCGAGCTTCGAACCGTGAATCTCTCCAAATCAAACCTACTTTCCAACCACTAGGTATCCCGCGGGCAGTGGCGGAACCAGGAGTTCTGGCAAGGGGTGGCTGACGGCGGAGTGCGGCATTTTAACGGCGGCATCGGGGCAGTGAGGCAGGGGGCGGATGAACCGGGCGTGGCGGTGGCGCTCCACAAAGTTGCAATTTCTGTGCAGTGGAAACGAAAAACAGAAATTGGGGCATCTATCAAAAACATAAATGAGGATTTAGGACTTGGGTTCGACTTGACACCCAATCGGCCCTTCTTTTTTTGAAGCCAGCAACATCAAACGACGTCGTTTTGCTTAGGCGGGAAACAAAAAAACAGAAACCGGGTCGCCTTCTCCGGCTTCCAATCGGTCGAGACTCGCCGGAATTTATTGTTTACGAAGGGGTGGCGGAATCCATGGATTCCGGTGACCCTTAGCACTAATTTCCGGGCCGCCGGATCCTAGGGGTGGCGCCAGCACCCCCTCGCCACCCCGTGGTTCCGCCACTGCCCGCGGGTGTTACTCTTCACTCTTCCCTTTCAATCATCTCATGGGAAGATATATTTGATTTAATTTTTTAAGGAAAATTTTCAGTAAGTGTGAATATATTGTACTTTATAGTGTGTCACTCTCTCATCTATCACTTTTTTTTGTTTTTTAATTCAAAATAGTTAAGAATCTTAAATATTGTATTCATTGTATTCTTTCTGATATACTAGTTACAACTGATCGATTGAGAGGTTGTTGCATCAAAGAAGATAGTGTGATCTGCCCAATGTTGTCATCGGTGGAAGTTGCATTACATAAGCATCTTGAGTTTATTTAATTTGGATATCAAACATATGTTGTGTGTTGCAACTTGTACATGAAATTTGTTGGGCACATGTTTTCATTCTTATGAAAATTGTTGTGTGTTGTACATGAAATTTGTTGGCACATGTTTTCATTCTTATGAAAATTGTTGTGTTTCGTATTAGTGAAATTTGTCATCGTCTGGAGTTTTTCAGAGGAACATTTACAAAATTCACGATAAAATGTCCGAAATTTTTTTGCCATCAGATTCATCAACAAAAAGAAATCACTATTAAATGGTAGTTCGACGGTGATGTCTGGTTAGATATTGGCAAAACAACAAACGATATAAATACATGACGTAATTAAGTGAAAGAATATATCAATATAACCCTACTCACTTGAATAAGTGCTAATATAACATTCAGATAATTTTTATTGCAAAAACAACCCTACACACTTAATGTAAGTGCTAATATATCCCTAACACACCATTTCCGACGTTGACTACACATAAAATGACTAAAATGTCCTCTGAACTAAAAGCTAAAAGTGTCGGGACAGTTTTACTCTTATACCACCACCCCCCCCCACCGGTAGCCGCCGCCACCACCCCCTCCACCTGGCCACCACCGCCAGCCCAACCCTTCGCCACTCCCGCTCCTTCCCCGCCACTACCAGCCAGCCTGGCCCCTCGCTATTCTCGCCAGCGCTGCCCCGGTCACTCTCGCCCTCGCCAGCCCCACTCCCACGCACCGCTCACAATGACAACTACCTCTCCTGTGGCCCTCTCTCCTATCCCAACACCACTCGTGGCCCCGTTCACAGCCACGTCTGCGCACCGCACCACCACCTCACCCCCGACACCAACACTAAGTTCAACGCCACCCTAGTCCCGCCGCCCCTGTCGGATTAACTAGTTCAAGGATTTGAGGCTGGCAGTTGCAGCTTTTTGAAGGATAATTTGGTCAACAATTTTAGCTTTGAATGAAAGTGAGCTGCAGTTTTTTAAGCCCAATTTTGGTCGACGATTTGGTCAGCTCTTCGAAGGGGTTTCGAGGCCGGAAAAGGGAGCTGCGGCAGAAAAGAAGAAAAGAGAGAATATCGTTTAGGGGTGAAATTGCAATTTCTTCTTTTTAATTTTTTGAAGGGGTAAAATCGTCTTTTCAATCAATTCCGGCTTTAGATAGCCGGAATGGGTAAATTTGGACTTGCATCAGGTTATATTTGCATTTTCAATTATTAAAAGATTATATTGCTCTTATATCAATCAATTAGGTAGGGTTATAAAATCGAGAGTGAAATACATGGCGTCAGTGAATGATTTAACAACCCGATTAGCAGATATCTGACACAACTCTTCTATTTGAAGAAAGAAACTTGACTGATCATATGGAACTAGTAGCACATCATTTGACTAAAACAAAAAGAAGTGGATGTAATATTATAACAGAAAAAGAAGAAACAAGGTGAAATGAATGGATTATTCCGTCTCTGGCATATATCTACACAACTCCCTAGATTGCTTGCAACCAGTAAAGTATGTTGATAAAACTAACCTATTCTGCTTCTTCATCCACTTCCACCAGCCTTCCTCTTACCCATTTCTTGCTCACATTTCCTAATTTTGCTTTTTCCCTATGCTGCACTTTCAGTCCATTCACTTGAGATTTGTCATCTTCAACCCTTCTGGTACCGCTCAGCCTTTGATCATGAAGCTGCTCCAAGAAACTGGGAGCTGAATTAACTTCTGTGCCATTCACTATATTATCAGAGTCTCCATCATCATCATCCAGTAAATCTTGAAATGCAGATTTCTCATCGAAGTTACTAGCTCCTGGTAGAGTATGAGCACCGTTGATTTTTCTTTCAACGATTTGGTTAGTATCAGGATGATCAGACAGAGAAATACTTCCATTGCTTGAGAACTCTTCGTTTCCTTCATCTATGGAGCTTATAGACTGAATAGCTTCAGCAATAAGCCTCCTAGTTTCAATCAGTGATGCTCTAGCGAGGGGGCTTTGCTTGGCGGCTTCTTCAAGCGCATCTGCTGCCTTCTCCGCTTCAGCAATCAACAACCTGAGACATTTATACTTTTTTTAAATTTTATTTCTGAGCTTTCAAATCAATTCAAACATGTAACTATATGGAAATAAACTTACTTTGCCCTAATCACAGCTTCTGTTTTCTTTCTCTCAATGGCTGCTCTCTCTGCTCGGATGCTTTTTAACATCTCCAGCTTTGAACTTGCCAAAGGATCCTTAAAAGGGGCTGTTTTGCTCTTCCTCTTTACTCGCGGAGTTTGGCTCTTGGATCCAGGATTTCCAGATTCATCATCTGAATCAGATTTCCGCTTTGATTGATTTCTTCTCCTTGTTTCACCATCACTGCCTGATGTTGCCCTTGGCTTCTTATCAACTGCCTCAGTTATGCCATGAAACTTTACCAGACCAGCGCGAACTCGAGTCCGATACGACTGGAGAAAATTTAAAGGAAAGACCTCCAACTTTAGCACAGCAGAAAACTGTACAAGAAAAAGAAATGAAAATCTTGATTTCTAGTTTGCAAGTTCTCACAGGATCAGCCCATTTGGCAGCTATAGATTCTGAAATCTTTCTTCTTTGCTCGAGCGATTTAGGCGCTCGTTTGCT
>JAULKM010000010.1:15723533-15733570 GCA_032355605.1 Rubia tinctorum | reverse complement strand
GGATGATGGAGATGAACGCCACCGCCGTCCTCCGGCGAGGGCTGGACCCTTCTGCCCTGAAAGCCATTCCCATAGTTCTGTTCAGTGCTCAAGAAGAATCATCATTGGAGGGAATGGAGTGTGCTGTTTGTTTGTCCGAGGTTTCAGATGGTGAGAAAATGAGATATTTACCGAAATGCCACCATGGATTCCATGTGGAATGCATAGATATGTGGTTTGAGTCTCATTCCACATGCCCTCTCTGCAGAAACCCTGTTTCTGATGTTCCTGATTCTGATCCAAATCTTAATCCACCAATGATGAACAATGAGGCTCTGAATTTCCCCACAAATGTGTTGTTTTGGGGGGATGAGACTAATGTAAGCACTCCTCCAGGTGCAACTGTCAGTGGGCATGATTTCGGCGCGCCATCCACGAGCGATGGATCATCGAATGGAGCGCTGGTGATTGATATCCCGGGGCACAATGACGAGGATGAAGCGCAGAAATCACCATTGCCTGCAACAACGCCTGCGCGAATGAGGTCGTTCAGGCGGCTCCTGAGTAGGGATAGGAGGACGATGATTAGTCCACGAAGCGCGGTTTCTGGAGATGGTGATTTGGAGCAGCAAGGGAGTTCTTGATGCAATGTACATTGGTAGAATGATAGGATTGTTTGGTTTTATGACATAAGGCTGTTCTGAATTTGATAGTCTGTGTACATTAGTTAGTGTGTTCAATCAATGATGTTTCTTGATTCTTGATGCAGATGTTAGCGTAAACTGTTTCTGCTGCAATTTTTCTACTCCCTCCGGATTCTCCGTAGCAATGGCTCTTTTCTTCTGAAATTCTGTGAAGGCATTTTGATCACCGATAACTTTAATTTCATACAATAACGAACTATAAAATTTTACTTTTTGGAAACTACATGTTACGGAAAATCTAAAGACACCACACAAGACGTGCATTATTGCACGTAATTAAAGTTATTAATGGTCAAACATGCCATAAAAGTTTTGCAGTCAAACGGAGCCCGATTTTCCAAGAATTAATTTTCACTAAGGTACAAAGTAAACAGGACCATAGGGTTGAGACTTAACAAGAGGAGAATTGTTAATCTACCTAAGATTAACATAAGGTGTCCTACTCCCATCCTCCGCCCTTCCGCCGCCACCATGCAACGGCCCACCGGAAAACACCCCGTGCCACCGCCGCTCAGCCTTGTTCTTCTGGTCACCATTCTTCAACCATGAAAAAACTGACCTTTTCCATGATTTCTTCTTCTTTTCTGCCTCTTCCAAGAACTGCAAATGGACAAAGAATGTGAACCAAGAAACATAAAAATTGAACATAACTGAACTGAATAGAACTTAACTGAATCAATAACTGGGAAAGCTGTTACTACCTTAGGATCAAACTCATCAGCTATCTTCATTTCTTTCAACTGGAAAATGAAACTAAAAAGTGAGCAAATTCATATAAATTGGGGAGAATTATTCCAAAGGGAGAGGAGAAATAGTGAAAGTCAACTTCCATAACATGCACTCGTGACTCCACTGTTTTACCTTTAGTTTCTCTGATTATTGTGTCTCCAAAACTGGGACTGGCAGCAGCAAATGCGATGATGTTTAATTATAATTTGTCACCCTGCCCCGTTTTTCTTAAAATAGTCACATTTTTTTCTATTTTAACTTTTTCAGATCGATACTTTCTTTTATGATAAAATGAATCATTCGCATTACTTCATCGATCTCTTTTACTTTATACAGTCAATTATCTCCAAACGTTTCAACTTTCATAAAAAATCAATTTTTGACTTAAAGAAGTAGTATTGATTAATGTCGTTGGGCTCTATCCTTGTTTTGTGCCCTACACAACAAACAAGAACTGTGTAAAATGTGCCTTTATATTGAGGTTTGACTGAATTTCAGGAAGGCAACTCCACTTGCATTTATGTTACATTTGAATTTTTCTCCAAAATTGAGCTGTGTATAATCAGCAGATCTTATCCAAAATAAGATTTGAGATTTTTACACTTCTAATTTTAACTTTAGATTTTTTTTCTTTTATTTGAAATTTTCACCAAAATTTAACATTGTATAATCAAATCTTATCCGAAATAAAATTTTGAGATTTTCACACTTTTAATTCTAACTTTAAATTTTTTTTTTCATTTGAATTTTTCACCAAAATTTAACCGTGTCTAATCAGCAGATCTTATCCGAAATAAGGTTTTGACATTTTTACATTTCTAATTCTAACTTCACGTTTTTTTTCATTTGAATTTTTCACCAAAATTGAACAGTGTATAATCAGCAGATCTTATCCGAAATAAGATTTTGAGATTTTTACACTTCTAATTCTAACTTTAGATTTTTTTTCCATTTGAATTTTTCACCAAAATTTAACAGTGTATAATCAGCATATCTTATCTGAAATAAGGTTATGAGATTTTTA
This sequence comes from Rubia tinctorum, assembly GCA_032355605.1. NCBI lineage: Eukaryota > Viridiplantae > Streptophyta > Magnoliopsida > Gentianales > Rubiaceae > Rubia > Rubia tinctorum. Next base: position 15,731,134 of record JAULKM010000010.1, on the reverse strand, counting down.
CACTTCTAATTCTAAATTTTGATTTATTTTTTTTAAACATAACTTAAGGTTTAAAGTGCCAATATAACTATGTAAAAGGAGAAAGTACCAAAATAACCCTAAATTTATTATAAAATGTGCATTTATAACATTTTGCGGCGTAGACTCGTCAATTTGGGTGTTGATCGAACATGAAATGACAAAAATACTCTTTCCCCGTAACAGAATTATCATTTTACCCCTTTTAATCCAGGAGTAAAATTATCATTTTATTAAATTTCAGCCAAATCTCCTCTTAATAATTGAAGTCAATGGCGCACAGAGTTAGATTGACACGTAAATCATAAATTTAGGATTATTTTTGACACTTTCTCATTTTGCAATGTTATATTGGCACTTTCAACATAAAATTTGAGTCATTTTACCACTTAACTTTTTGAGGTTTTTAAAAAAGTACCGTTTGATAGTCAGATGTACTCAAAACATTTCCAGCATTCGTAAATGACACAACAAGAAGTATGATTTAGATCAGAGAAGTAATCTCAAACATTTGCATTTCAGCAGCTAGTGACAGAATATAAGATTACATCATAGTCCATATCAGAACTCATCATATCATAGGGTAGTGATCGAAAACTATGACACACGAGAATGTCAGAGTTGGAGCAAAGGCAATGACATTACAGCTCCGAATATGGAAATCAGCAGGACAAGCCCCCAGGTCGGAAATGATTTCCTTCGGTTTCTGACATCCACAGGCACCTCCTCTCTGGTGGCGTTCGCGCTTCCATCTGTTGAAGGAATTCTTCTTCTTTCTGCTGAGCTTGCGGAAACGGGCGATGCCTTGGGATCGCAGGCGGGCTGCTCAGACAACGACTCTTTGTACTTCTCCACGTATTCAGGAAACATCTTCCTAAATGTTGCGCTGTTTATAAGGCAGATGAGGGTAAGCATAACACGCCTAACAACAAATTCCTGCGCTAATAGAAGGAGAGTAAAGGACAATTCAGCCGACTCACATTTTACAATTGAAAGCTAGAGAAGATTTCGCAAGCTTCAGCTTCTCAGCGGGAGTAGATGACACGGTGCCGGTGGTAGGACTAGTACCCATCTGCACAGGAAGGGAAGGTTGAGGTACTACGGAAAAACGGATAAAACTTTCAAGCTTTTCGAACTTCATAGATTAAAACTCACCATGAATGAAAGAAGTCCAGTCAAAATGCTGCATTGAGAAAGAGAAACATCAGCACAAAAAAGGACCTTCAATCAAATAAAGACGCGGCGTTTTATGTAACAGATGGCAAGTACCTTGAAACGGACCACATAGGGTTCCAAGTTTCAGGATGGACTGGAGAAAAAACAATAAAGTTAGAAGCATATAAGCAGTAAGAAGTACACAGCAACGAGAAGGAAATATTCATGAAAAGGTACAGTAAGGGACAAAAGTATCATACAATCACTCATAGAAAGACAGATTTTTGTCTCAGTGGCAAATCGTCCATTTGGAGTTGTCATGCTGAAACAAAGACAAACCAAACAAAAGGTTCAGATATTGCTGAAAGGAAAACCATAAAATTTATCCAAGCAAAGTAGTAAGAGAACTCATATCATACGTGAAGCCCGGGGGTTTAAAAGGATATTCTGGAGGAAACTTAATCTTCCCATAATAATATCCACCTGCACATCACAAGAATAAAAGCTTTTTAATATAAAATCTCATGATAAACAAAGATTGCCAGCGCCAACCGGGCAATGAACAACCTAAGTCACTAACCTGCAAAAGGTGTTCCTTCACTCCCCTCCAACACATAATCTGGCCACGGAATATTTAGTCACGTACAAATGTATTAGTTTAAAAAGTTAAGTGAGAGGATAGTACAACAGTCATATCTTATCATATAGAGAAAAATGGCAGAATGATCAAAAACTGATACACTGTAACAGAGAAATCAACTACACCTACGATGGTAATAGAATGACATAATTTCAAAAACAAAAAATGCAAGCAGATACAGGTAGTTAGCAAATTGCAGACAGTCCAGAACCAGACATCCCAATTAATCACCAGAATTCACCCCGCATTTTTGTATTTTTTATCGACAATTAATCAGCTCAATTATATAGTAAGCTATATGTATTACTGTATAAAAACAGATAATCAAGTAAATCAAGAGTCCCAAATTCATTAGCTGGGTGAAGATACCAACCAAACAAAAGGCTCAAGAGTCCCAAATTCATTAATTTAAGAGTCCTGCAGTACTGATTGTAGTTTTAGTATAGAAAATGCAAATCATGCAACCCCTTAATATTTCTGTAGATCAAAAGTATTCAGTCTATAGACATAGCAGGAAACTTACGCCACTCAAGGATGTCATTCGGAGAAGGCCGAGCTACAATATGTGAAACTGGTTCCTGACATTCAAAGGATATAAAGTTGTCCAATTAGTAAACTGGAAAAAGATTAGCATGGCTTCAAGTACATTCAAGTCTGACATGTTACGTTAGGTATGAATTTGTTGTTAAACTCAGCATACTTTAGGATGAACATTGAAATTGAATGACTGTACAGGATCATACTTAACAAAGTGGGAAATAAAAGAATAAATGAAAAATTGGACAGCTGCAAATTTGCAAAGAGTAAGTTAGTATCATACTTTACAAAGGGCTCTGAATTCTTTCTGGAGGCGCTTCACACAGAGCTTGTCAGCCATCCTCAACCATACAACACAAACACAGTTATATTACAGGAAAAGCACCCAAACCCAGTCTTTTACTTTTTATACTAGCGATGCACCAAGATAGCCTGTAAAAACATGAAGTTTGCAGAAACGTAAGGAAATCATGACCTTCAAAGGATAAGGGCATTATAAAATCTTCATTAACTACAAAAGATCATTCTAAAACAACAATCATGCACCTATAATATCTCTAATCATCACAAAGAAACAACATGATCTGAATAATAACGACAGAAGGAAAAGGTAACCTGGAAACATTTGTTAAAATTTCAACACAGCTAAAAATGTTGAATTTCTTATATCCATCCTGATTAAGCCCACTGAACAGCAACTACCCATAATAACAATGATTCTTCAAAGAGAGAGGCACGGAGACAAGTAAAAGAGCTAGAAGCTCCAATCTCACAGGTGAAATCGACACATACATACCATTAACAAAATCATCAAGAACTTATCGAAATTTGAAACTCAACCCTACATCGCAACTCACGACAACCAGAATCGACATCCATATTAGCTCAAACCAAAGCTACTCAAGCTCCCGACTTCGCCTTTCTACTCGTATCCTTGAACCAACTACTAAGAAGCAAACAATCCTCTATAATCTATAATCAGTTGAGCTATGCAATTAACTAGAATAACAATTAAACCCCAATCAAGATAAATTTAATTTATCAAAGCCCAACGTGAATTCCAAAATACACCACTCCCAAGGCATATATGAACAAAAAGAAATCCCTTCCACAAATCCCCAAATTACAGAATCCTATGAGATCGCCGCAATCATCGATCAAACGTAAAATCAAAATAAGAAAACACAGAATTCCTCAATCACCTGATGCAAAGCAATCAATTTCGTGCCCTAACTCAAGAACTCGATCCTGACTGCGGAATTCCACGGACAAAAACCCCCAAAAAAAATCAAGTAAATATATAAACGATGGAGAGAAGTATACTAATTACTAATTGCGAAAACTGAGGAATTGAATTCAGGAATAATTGTAAGAAATTGGGGAAAAGGCGGCCGCACCATTAAATTCCGGGAAATCAAAAGTGCCAATTCTGCGTTATCGAACAACACACACGCACACAGTGCTGTCACCTGGGCTACTTCAACGTGGAGCGCGTGAAAAGACGAAAGTAGCCCTGAAAAAGGATGCAAGTTTGGCACCCGGCAGAGGATAAAGTGGACTTTTCGAGCATTTAATTATTTTTACCTTTTCATTTTATATTTGGTGGTAGAGTCTGTATATACGACTTCCCATAAGTTAGGGAAAAAACAAGGTTTAAACTGTAAATTAGAATAAATTAATATAAAAAATTTGGATTGTATTAATCGGTTCATAAACTTATATCTACATATTGTATAATAAATTTTTAATATTGCAATGAAAACATTTTACGTTTGTATCAACCCGTCTTTTCATATGCTTGTGGAAATACCGTGTTTTCCCAGAATTTGTCTTGGTAGTTTATCATGAGCAAAATTAATTAAGCCGTGGTCAATTCAACCGTAGTTCAGATTAAATCAATTAGTACGATATTTTGCGATTAAGTTTGAAAATGCTGCAAGTTTTGCATTTGTAACTTTCGATGAATGAATCGGCGTAAGTGTCATGTCACGTCAAATTTGTTTCCAATTGTTAGAGGTGAAACAATTGTCACATCAAATTTTACAGTTTACATGGGATCAAATTTTACAGTTTACATGGAATTTTAGGTGTTTGAAAATGATTTAAGTGGTTATCAAATGGAAAAGTAACCTTGGAGAAAAGTATTTGTTTTAAAATAACGAAAATTCAATGTATGTGTCTCGACATCAATTTTTACAATATTTAACCTAACTAATACCATATTTTGAATCTAATGTTAATTCCGGAATATTTTTATAAAAAAAAAAGAAATCGCAACACCGTGTTACAATCAGTTTCAATTATTAAGTGCATAATCCTCCAAACGCTAGGTTATGTCATAGTGTTTAGGATTATCGATAGTTCTGTCTAAACTGCCGATAGTGATTCTCATTCCTTTCCACTATTTATTTGTGCACCACATCGCAACCATATTAACTGATTGTTTTCAAGCGGTTTACCAAACAACTAAAACTGCCGCTCACCAGTCCAACACAATTCAAAGTATCAAGGAATATTTGATGCCCTATTTGGACCAGTCCTCCTTTTGCCCACTGCTCTTTCATCTGCACCTACTACACGTATAAACACAAACTTGACAAAACTTTTTCTGCTTTCTTAATCCTAGATTTCTACCTACTACTTTCGTCTGCCCAAAGAAAGGCTCCAAACTATGTGTTCCATTTCATAATCAAACATTTAAATAATCTCATTATGCACATCCATTTTTCTTGTCTTTATTGTACAAACCAAATCACGTGCCCGGTCACATTACTCCATTTGCAATTTGCAAACTAACTGATCTTCTAACTAGGAACAAACACCTCCCTGTAATCTTAGTCAAAGGTGAAACAATCATCACATGATTATGATCCCAACTTCCCTTTATATAATCCCACAAAATCTCACCATCTCTCTCCTTCCCACATCCATCACCATCAACATTCTTATGAGTCCTATGAACCGATGAAGAAACCCACAATGGCTGCTGCTCCTCCTCCTCATCCCCGTTGTTCCCTTCCCGTCATCAACATCATCGTCCCACGGAGCAGAAGCAGCTCGCCTGCTTCGGGTGGACCAAACGACAACCAGGAACACGCTGAATGGCTTGCATCAGAAGCAGAGGATTCCCTTCAAGAAAGCTGTGGGAGACAATGTATCTAAGAAGAACATACCTCCTAGTACTTTTAACCCTATTCAGAATAAGTAGACTGCAATTCTTTAGTTCGACTATGATAGCTTCTTATAATGCAGCACACAGTTTTGTACTGGTACTTGTAATCTATTCTATTCAGTATATGCTATGGTGTTTTCCTTGCTTCACTGCAAAAGCTTGTTTCATCGGTATATTTTCTTCCTGTTTAATGCTTAAGAATCTACTATGCACAACGGTATGAAGAAAGCTAGGGATCAAAATCAGTACATCGTTCAAGAAATCGAGTTACACAAACAACAGTGCAACTTAATGAGTTCCTTTTCAAATTAAATTGTGTCCATACTATCGGGCATATTTGTAGCTTACAATTTCAGTGGAAATCGAAATTTCAGGGGCTTCTCCTTGCTAAAAAGAACTTACATATATGCAAACTAAACCTATCATATTGTATATAACAAGAACAGAGATTGCACTAATAAGCTTTTCAACCTACCTTCCCCAGAAAATTCTGGAGCTCTGGAGCACCATGACAGGTTGTGGAAAAGCGGTTAAAATTTCCTTTTCTTTTTGCTTCTCGAATCGTTACCATCTCCGGAAACTTTGGTGATATTTGCTTCTTCTTGTGACCGCTTTGAGCCCGACTTTCTGGGATTGCTCTTTGATCCTTGATGAGCCAAAAAGGGTTGATTAAGCTTAGGTGCAATGTTAGCAAGGCGACTGTCGATCTCTTTTCTAATGTCTTTCATCTTTTCGGGCTGTGATTTAGGCTTAGCATCAGCAAGAAAGCCCTTTTTCCCTGATGCTTCAGTTCCTGATGGTGGTGCAAAGAAATCAACAAATTCTCTGTAAGCACTTTGCTTTGAATTTTGTCTTGACTTCCACTGGTCAGGACGTTTAGCATACCTAGCACATCAAAGAACACATTAAGAATTAAACAATGGGCAATAAAAGAAGCTCAAATGACCAGAGATCGAACAATCCGAAGTAGATCTTCTATTCTAGTAAGGAGCAAGAGAAAAACGACTTTGGCTTACCCCTCGACATCAAACTTCTTCAGGATGTAAGGTCCCTGCTTAGTATTGGTAAGGTCCTTTTGTACAGGTAAAAGTTCGGATACAATTGTCTCCCTCATCGACAAATTAGCAGCACTATAGCATTTATCAACAGTGAAGGAACCAGATGGATGCACTGCTAGCTCTCCAAAATGACCACGAAACCTTCAAAAATTAAAAATAATGTAAAGGAAAGGCCGTAAATAATTTTGCAAAGACACATTCTTTAATTGGTCAAGTTATAACCTAACTAAAGGGTAACGTACTTAGCCATCAATTTCTGTTTCTGCTTTGATGAAGCATTTGAGCTCAGAAATGCCTCGATAACTCGTGAGCCACTGGGGTCTTTTGACGCTTGAAGGGCCTCACTACTATCTAAAGATGTGATACTAGCAATGTAGGATCCTATCGCATCCTGTAAAACAAAAACATGTCTCCTCCATGTAAAAAAACAAAGTAAAGATGATTTCAGTTGTCTCTCACACTGCAATTACACTACACGGTGTCACAATGATATAAAACCATAGAACTGAACAAAAAATAAATTAAGAGAATAGCAAATTATATAATAATGTTCTCTCTTTTTGGTGGAGTCCTGCAACTCAAATTTCACACATTCATATCATGTGCGAATCATACAGTAATTCTTAAAACAAAGAATAATACGTATAAACTAATTGTATTCATTTGTCAATAAGAAAAGGGAGGGGGATGAAATGGAAGAAGAATGTACTACTAGTTACTAGTATAAAGGGACATACAGTTGGCAGTCTGAATATCGACTGTAGCATCAAAGAACCCAACAAATGTATCTTAAATCCATGAGGCCAGCTCCAGTTTGGTTTATCTCCGCTGTAAAAATAACTGTCAAGAAACAGTATTCTCGGAACAATGCATCTAGGAGACTCATCCTTTGGACAGACAGCAGCAGCAAGGGCCTGAGAACACTGCCAATCCAAGAGAAGAGCGGCTAATTAAACCAAACTACTGAGATGGCACCACTGTAGAATTAACTGATGATACAAGTTACAAACCTCATTCTCAT
>JAULKM010000010.1:15710275-15720760 GCA_032355605.1 Rubia tinctorum | reverse complement strand
CAAACCTCATTCTCATGGCTCTGAAGCTTTTGACATGCAGCAAAGAGCGAAGCAACAACTCCAGATCTTCCATACTCGAGAAGATCCTTAAACTTTGAACCAAGGTCCTCCCAAATTAACTCCATCTAACACACAAGACATGGTAGAACAAATTTACACAAAAAAATTGGAAACAGTTACCAACTTTACAAGAATATAAAATTTAACAGCAACATACAAGGAATTACTAATTAATATGCAGCTAACTAAAACAAAGAATAACATAAATGTAGTAGAAGTCTAATAATAAGCACAAATTACATGACTGCACTAGATAAATATGTCAGGTGATGATGGATGTTCATGATTATGGAAATCAAGTATCTGTCTGTTTAAGTGTCACTGAACTCATGTTACTAAGAAAGAATATAAACACGAAAACAGTAAGGTTTCCATGGTATACCTGATCTTGAGTTCTCACATGAGAAATTAATGCCTGAACAACAAAGTTCCCACATTGATCTGATGACAGAGAAAATAATGAATCCCTGAAAACTTTCAGGAATAACTCCTCATACAAGGTATCCGGGGCCACCTCCAAGACAACCTGTACACAGCCAAGAACTCTAGACAATCAAATTCTGGAAAACCCAACTCCATTGATCTCAAGTCAAAAGGACATCTCAATGTGAACACTGAGAAGTTGTCTTGTACTGACAGCAAGCAAATTAATCAAAATGAAGGGTGGATGAGTCCAAAATGCGGAATTTTTTTTTAGAGATATCACATTACCTCCATTAGATGACTGAATGCAGTTTCACCCAATAAACTTAGAAGATTCTGCACTGCTTTGACTGATATTAGATTACCTTCAACGGCATTCCCACTGCTGCACCCAAGAATAAGTGGAATAACATGCAACAGAAATTGATCTTCGCCGGCTGACAGTTTCAACGCAGTCTGCCATTAGGTGTAATAACAGGAATGTGAGTAAATCAGCAGCACCAATTGTAGTTTAAAAGCTACTAAATGAAGCTTAAAGGAAATGATTACAAACATTAAAATCCAATACTAGGCAAAAGCATCTACCAAAGTCAATTTGTGCAGAAAAAATACCTGGAAAACCAGGCTGCTAAATTGATTACATCGAAGCATGGCAATATTTTTTTTAGCGGAATTCAACATCTCGGATACAAGGAAATGAAGTAGTTCAGGAAATCTGGGCTGAATATTCCGCAGGTCATTGTTGTTCTGATGAGAATCTCGAGCGCTTAACCTTTCAGCTAGCACAGCAGTTGACTTGGTGGAATGAAATTCGGAAGAGTCTAAAGGCACTCCTCTACAAAGACAAAGAAGGCTCCGAAGAACATGAGATCCATGACAGTTGCATATTATATCAACCGGGTCGACCACAATTGTCTGGCAGAGTAGGAGAAAAAGAAAAGTTGTAAGATTAAACAAATCTAGCAAATGGTAACAAAATGTACAGGAAACCTAAAGAGGTCCGATCTACATCCATTCCCAGATAGCATCAGTGTACATTCATAGAATTTTGAGGGAAGTAAGATAATGGGACATCGACAAGGACCATCATACCTTACATATAACATTAACAGTCTCCTCAATCAGAATGTCATTCTCACTGTCTTGAATATGCGAAGCCAACGCCTTGAGTGCCGTTTCAGCAACATGAGAACCGGACCTATCCATCGCAATATGAACAAAGCTCTTTGAACAGTTCTTCAGAAAGCCACAGAGGTGCTCCACAGAACATCCATCCAGCAGAGCTTGCATAGTATGACTAATGATGTAATCCGTAGCGAGCTCCATTTCTTTCCCTCTCGCCTCTTCCAACGCATTCCCACACACGTTCGCCCTCTCCTCAAAATCAATCTCACCTCCATCCACAACCCTAGCTATCTGCGCAAAATAGCTAGCTGTATCCGGATCAACCTGTTTTCTATATCAAACACAAACAAAATTGAAAAAATCAAAACAAACACCGATTTCAGCTGCCGATTCTGCCATTCAGGTATCAAATGCCACCGAACCTGATCAACGAGGTCTGCGCATTCTCCTGCTTAGACACCAGCTTGTGCCCAAACTTCTCATTTGAAAAGTTCCCCTGGTGACCGGCACGACTTTTCTTCATATCTTTTCTACCCATTTTCCTCTCCTTCCCCATTCTATTACGCACGGTATATTCCTCCTTAGTAAAATCAAAGCTGCAGCTATTACTGTGTTTTCTCGACAGCAAAGCTCTTGCACCAACAGAGACCATAAGTATCACTCAAACCTTAATCTTCAATAAACCCTAAACAAAGGAAAACACGCATTTAATCACTTACAATGCATGCACTACAAAAAATAACATAAAACTAAAATACAAAATCCCTCAAATCCACAAACTTCAATAAACCCTAAAAAATCCCTAGCATGTAAAAACGTGTACGTAATCACGAAATACAGGGACTCCATGAAAAATCAACCAAAACTATGTGAAACAATGAGTACATACATATCATCCCAAATTTTCAGCTGGAAATAAATTGAATAACTGTAAATACAACAAAAATTGCAGGGAATTAAATAAAGAGACCTGAAAATGTAGAAGCTGAGATAGCTGCAGAAGCTGAAAGTGAGAGAGGAACAGGGAGAGCGGTAAAGGAGAAGAACGAAAGAAGAATGACTTTGGACCTAACAGGCTTTGCTTGGAGTATTTTTCTTGGTGAGTGGGCTGTTTAGCCCATTACCTTTTTTTAGTGGATCATGTTTTTCAACCCAATTTTCACTGAATTGTATCGAGCTGAAATCAAACACATTGAAAATAATAAGTGGGCTGATTTGGATGGACTCCAGAGTATGTTGGTGAGTACGATGTAGGGAGTAGTCATTTAGTTTTTAAAAAATCAATCCATTGGTCAAAACCTTATATACTAGTTATATGGTCATTTAGAAACTAATGTGAGAATTTCAGTGTAGTATACTAGTCATTTACTTTTAAAGAAATCAACGTGAGAATTTAAACACACTTTCTCACGTGCAGACGTGTGCTTCATGACCCAATTAAATTAATCCCAACATCGGGTTAATAACCTAACCACGGCTCTGAACCATATTAAATCTTAAGTATCCATCTTAAAGCCAATTGTTAATGTGTAAAGGTGACTCGTGATCTTATATACTCCATATGTTTTATCCAAACTTTCTATATTCGTTTGTCTCAATCTAATAGTATATTAATAGTACTGGGCACCCCATTATGTCGACCCAAGTCCATTGGATTGCCTACCGCATTCATCCTCGTCTACCTCGATGCCACGAATCTCCTCGGCAGTAAATAATGTTCTCATCTTGCGGAATTATATTAGGTCTTTTAATTTAAACTTTACGATCATTTTAGCATTTAACTTTTTTTAATTGTCAAAAATTCAAACACATAAAACTATGGTGACAAATTGATAGAGTCGGAGGGAGTACTCTGTGTATGATTCATAGGATAATGGTGGCTCGCGTAGGCTCGGACTGAGCAAGCAAGGCAGCAGTAAGACCATGAGCGATAATATCTGAATAATCTCTGTGTTGAATAGCTCCAGTCGCTGATTGAGTGACCATGCGATGAGTATGAGTCCGAGGAGGAGAGACCAAAGGAGAGGTTGGATGAGTCAAGCTGACCGAGAAGGCTGGTGAAGAAGAAGCCGAGCTGAGTGGAGACTGAGCAGGTGGACTGACTGACGGAGAGACAAAAGGTGCATGTCGTGGTGATGGTGGCAGATCTGTAGCACAAATGGATCAAGGGGCTATAGTCGGCACAGGAGCAACTGGAGGCAAATGAGGTGCCACATCAGGACCAGGATCAACAAAAGCAGAAACATCTAACACTAAAGGTGGAGAACCGATCGCAGAAGGAAAGGACGGGGCGAATGGAAAGTACTTCTCGTCAAAACGTGCATGGCGAGTGACATAGATTCTGCCAGTAGTGCGATCAAGACATCGAAAACATTTATACTGCGAGTTGTAGCCAATAAATACACACAGAATACTACGAGGAAACAACTTGTGATCGAAAAATGGGAGAACGAACGGGAAGACCCGACAACCAAAAGCATGAAAATTGGTATATATGGGAACCCGACCATTAATAACATCATATGGTGATCATCTGTCAAGAACATGAGTAGGCAACCGATTGATAGTATAAGCGGTTGCATCAAAAGCATCGGGCCAGTGGGAGAGAGGGACATGAGAGTGATACAATATAGACAAACCCATCTCAGTAATGTGGTCGTGCTTGCGCTCAGCCCGATCGTTCTGCTTTGAAGTATATGGGCAAGAAATATGATGATGAATTCCTTTTGTCTGAAAGTGAGAACATAAGCGACCATTTACGAACTCAGTCTCTTCATCACTCTAAAACACCTTGATGGTGGATGAGAACTGGTTCTCCACAAACGTCTCAAACTGGCGATAAACATCCCATAAATCAGACTTTCGGCGCATTAGATAAAATCACGAGAGTCAGGAAAAATCTTCAATGAAAATGGCATAGTAGGCGAAACCATCAGCAGATAAATTGGAGAAGACCCCCATAAAATCACAATGAACTAGATCAAGTACCCTAGCAGCACGTTTATCATTTGTATGAAAAGATAAACGTTTCCTTTTAGCATTTTCATAAGTTTCACAAAGTGTGGGTTTAGGAAAAAATCGATGAGACAGTTGAGGATCCAAAAACACGCAAACCATAAATAACATAATGCGGAACATGACCAAGTTGAGCATGCCAGATTTCAAAAGTCGCACGCGACTTATTTAACTCCACAGTAGACAGTAAAGCGAATGCACCATAGTCTAAGACATAAAGACTATCCTCAATATGAGTGTGACCCAAGATTTTACTATTGAGTTTATGCTGAATGATAAATGAATGATCATCAAAACAGACAACGTCATTTAAATCCCGAATCAATTTGCTAATGGAAAGAATTTTTTTGTGATATCAGGCACAATAAGCACATCATAAATAGGCAAAAACTTAGAAAGCCAAGAATCACCACATGTGTAATAGGGAGTTTAGCACCATTACCAACAAAGACATGAGCAGAACCATCATAGAGTGTCACACGATCAACAACAGTTGGGGACAATGTCATATGTTCTGTGGCGCCAGAATCCAAAATCCACTTGCACTCATCGTGTCGTCGCTGATGAGAAAAGTCGTTATGTCTCGAAATATCACACCGTTGATAACCAAGTTGAGCCATGTCACCAAAGCAAATAAAAAAAATCAGTTAGAAGAGAAAAATCTGCCAAGAAACCGCAAGACGAGTGTATTACATGCACAGGAACACAGGAGATCGTGTCTCTCGCGCGGAGGAGCAGCACGTGTGTCTGGCCTTGGGCGTGTGTGGCTTATGCGCGGAGATAGAAGCGCGGGCGTCTGGTCCTTGGCGCGTGTATCACACGCGCGTAGAGAGAAGCGCGTGTGACTTGCCTTGGCAGCGTGGATCTCACGCGCCAAAATAGTTGCTGAACGGGGATGATGACCGGGACGAAGCTGCCGGTGACGGAGCAGACAGTCGCTATTGGACAATCTGACGATGGAGAAGAAGCAGTTGGAGGAAGTCGCTACTGAAGATGACGAGGAACTAGACCGGAGAGTAAGCCACTATTGAGGATGCCGATGGAAGAAGATCAGAGAAGAAGAGTGGATAGCTCGTTGTTGGCTTGAGGGAAGACCGGGAACAACATTGTTCCGTAGAGACGTAGTCGAAGATTGATGCAAAAAAACACTAGAAAATGCCCGGGATTTACGCCGGAAGTTGGTCGGTAGAAAGGAAAGAAGAAGAAAAAAAATTAAAGATAGGGGGAAATAATTAGGTCTTGGATCAGACTTGTTTTGATACAATGAAAGAGTGATTTTCCGTGATGATTATTATTGATTTGAAGAGAATAAATAGAGAGTACAAAGCATTGCGAACAAGAAGATTTTGGTCTGTGGTCGAACATCGCGAACAATCTCTAACCGTATATAATTTAATTTCTGGTTGGTAAGGTTTCAATAATTAGCTACCGTTTATTTCATTTCCTGGATAAAATTGTTGGAATACAGACAATTGTTTCCCACATTAAAATATGAGGAAAACCACGCATTTAGAAGGTTAGATGTCTATTTTATTAATGCAAATCTTTTGAAATATGCTCAAAAATAATATCCGAGAGCTCTATGATATTTGAGTCAATGCAATAAAATTAATATCTTGCATTCAGAATCGATTGATGGGAAGTGAAAATTGGATTATTCAGTTATATATTTCCTGTTATTAAAGTTTTAAAAACAACATTTGTCCTTTTTTAAAGCCTCGTCATCTATTAAATGCTACTCCCTCCGTCCCAGCAGTTTTGGCCTATTTTTTGGTCAACTTTCTCGACCATGTTTGACCATATATTTCAATTAGTATATAGACTCTAATATCATCATGTGAGATATTGTTAGACTCCTGTGTCTACGTAGTTTCTAAAGATAAAATTGTAATGTACCATTAATATCCGTAATTAAAGTTATTGATGGTCAAACATTGTCTGAGAAAGCTGACCAAAAAATAGGCCAATAATCCTGGGACGGTAGTATTAAACAAACCTACGGTATGTGAATTTTGTTGTGATTAATGATTATCGATACTAATTAACCAATTTGTCGGTGGTCAACAACCAGCTCCTTTACGTCCCACTCATCTCACACCAGAAATTTTTTCACGTGGAGATTTATTGTGTGGGGTGTGAGACGAATAAGATCATGCCACGTACCTAATAATTTAACCACAACTTGATTTTTATTAATGTTTTTATTTTATTTTTGCAAATATAACTAATTTATTGGACGTGTGGTAGAATCTTATTCGCCCACACTTTCACATATAAAAAAATTCTGATCTCACGCGTGGGAAAAGGTGATACTCTTAAAATTCTTGGGAAATATCATATTTCCATAAGCATATGAAAAAAAAATGTAGTTAAATTAAAAATATATAAAGATAAAAGGTTTTTAGTTGTAATATTAAAAATTTATCATGCAACGTGCAGTAGTTGTGAGTTTATGACATGATTAATGCAACTCAAATTTTTTACTTTTGATTTCTTCTAATTTGCAGTTTAACCCATAATCTTTTCATAACTTATGGAATGACCTTTTTCAAGAGACGGACTTTTTTTATATACAATATAATCACATAAAATATAATTAGAATATCATGTATATTTTTAAAAATTCACCATTACATTTAATTAAAGTTATTGATGATTAAATATGTTTTAAAAATTAATAAAATTAAAATAAAGACTTATAAAAAGTTCGTATATTGAAAATATATGTTACGATGAATTCAATGCTATATTATATAAAAGAACGTCTTTATTTATATATTAATTAATTTTTATAATTAAGTTTAATTAGTAATGGGATGCAAGTAGCTAAAATAGTGGGAGAAAAAGTTGGTGACAAATATTAAATGTGTGCGGCTCATTATCACATAGTATATTATTCCACACAACAACCAATTTTATTGCTGTAATTTTCAACTAAAACATACTGTATATCACTAAAACATAACTATTTCAAAAAAAAATCCAAACTATTATATGCAAAAGGCAAAAGAGGAAAAGAGAGGACGATTTACTTCTTTTAATAACAAAAACGTAGGGTTCGCAATTGTAAATTTATAAAATAACAAGAGCTCGCAATCGGCAATCTTAGGAATGAATTTAATTTGGAATCTATTAATAAAGAAAATAAAATCTTTGAAACATTATTGAATGAAAGATAAAATACTTTCGATATTCAATAAGTCTTTAAATACAATAGTGAAACGCTGAATAAAAATTCAAAAAAAATATATTGTGGTGCTGTATTGAGGCATGAAACCACTTTGAATGCCCAGAAAAGCCTATAAATCACGGTAAAATTATAAGTTCTCTTTTGGAAAATATATCACAATCATCATTCTAAAACTAAACACCAGGCTTAACATACAAAAACTCATGTGATATGATTTTACCCAAACTTATGATTAAACTGATGATCAAAATATAATTACTTAAAATTGGAGATGATAGAAAAGTACACTGCTCCCTCCGTTTCATTGAATGCGATACACTTTTTTTGTTATTTTTTTGAATTTGACACCCTTTCCTTTTATGACAACATTCTTTCAGTTTCATCCGCTCATTCTACTTTTAACTTTCTAAATTCAATTTCATTCACCCATTTCATTCACCTAAATCCAAGCAAATAAAGTTATGATGCCACATCCAACGAAACGGAGGTAATGTTTAATCTTAAAAAATTTTTATAAAGTAACACTGATTTTTTTTATTTCAATATAAATGATAATGAGGCGGTCTAACCAATCGAGCAAATTAGTTAAGCTATTGTTGCCAACTCGTCAAGACCCGTCGGTTGCAACAACCAATTTACTCCCTCCGTCCCTCTTTTTCTGTCTTACTTCACTATTCATCAATAAAGTTAATGTTGTTTCAATTGTAAAAAACTATAGATATATATATATATATATATATGAAAATTATCGTGTGATATATCACTACATTCATCTTAACACATATTTTAAATATATATATTTTCTATAATTTATTGTTATACATAATTTAAGATATTAAAATTATAAAATTAGCAATGAATAGTGTGAAAAGATGAAGTAAGACAGAAAAAAAGGGACGGAGGGAGTAAACGTTTTGGATTGAAAGATGATTCCCCGACAGCGCAATATAATATAGTGTTCGTTTGTATCCGTCCTTCGCTGGAAAGTTGAAGAGTTATACTCCTCCATCCAAGCATATTTTAACAGATAAAGTCTTACTCCGTAACATGTTAAAACCGATTAACGGTTAGATCAATTATTTTAAAAAAAATTATTTTAATATATTTTAAGATTAAATTATAATTATTTTATTCATACGTTACGATATGTTTTTAAAGTTTTTCAAAATTATAAGAATCTTGTTGTAATATATAAAATAAATATTTAATTACACATTAATCATATCAGTTATAAAATGATACCATCTAACGATAGGTCGGTATAAAACAAGACTATGGGATTATAATAATCTAGCGAGTGAAGAAACATAAATGTTAATAGTTTAACATGTCCATTATTTCATGGGGTTCTCTAACCTAAATAACATTGTAAATTTATCAATCCACAAATCACGCATGAATTTATACTTTTATGATGTCATCAAATCGAGTTAATAAACTAAATTTTCTTGGTCAACTAATTGAGCTGGAACGTTTCCAAGCCGCGTCTCTCTACAAGCAGCACCCTTTTTTCTGCAAACTTTTTCCCCATTTTTTCATCGGGGCAGATGGCGAATAACACTTTATTTTAACTCATATTTTTGTTATTGAATAAGTATGAGATTTATCTTCACATATTAGTTTTGTTCTTCAACCTGATCGATTAGATCTTGTATTCATGTTGATAACTCGATTTAATTGTTTATGTTGATGTATTATTCTCGATCTGTTTGTACATGTTGTGTGTTCGCAACTTCGTTTGTGGTTTTATTTTTGGGTTTTCATAAATCTAGGTTCGTCAGATCTGTGTTTTTCAAGGTGTTTACAGTTTGGACAACATAGATCGTGGTTGGATCAAGTTGTGTTACAGTTTAGAAGATTCCTGTTTGGCACAATGATATTGATGTGTGATACGCTCTTCTTTGTCAAATGGTCATGTTTTTCGCAGGAAGCAAGTTCATATCTCTGAGGACGATGTTACAGTTTTTTATTGGATCTTTGATCTGTAATATTACAGACGACCAGTCTGGTAGATATGTAATTTAGATATTCTTGCAATATGTTAGGGCATGTACAATGCTGATCTCTTATTTTTAAGAGACTACTCTAGAGACCAAATATGCCCACAGTGGGGATTTCTAGAGTGGTCTCTTAATAAGATACCACTATTTGGTCTCCATGCAAGAGCCCATTTAAGAGACGGAAATGTCAGAGCTCGGCCTGATCGAGTCAGACCAAGGGGCCACCCACATGCGACCCTTTTTTTTGTCCCCTCCAGGGACACGTGGCTCCTTCCCACTGAACCACGTGTCTCACTAACCTGTCATTCTTTTTTTTATTTTAATGGGGACACGTGTCACCCATTGGTTGGGCCACGTGTCCCATCAATTTTTTCAAATCTATTTTTTTAAATTTGTAAAATTAATTTTAAAATATGTAAAATATTTTTAAAATATGTAATTTTGTTCTTAAATCTGGAAAAAAGAAAAAATATATAATAATTTTTGAAAAAATGAAATGAAATTATTTTTTACAACGAAGGGCGGTATATAAAATAACCAAAAAATAAATTATTTAATAATTTTAAAAAACAAAATTCAATTTTAAATATTATAATGTATTATTAAATTGCACATTCAACTTATTTTGGGTGGACAAATTTATTTAGATTAAATGTTAATGGTAAAATTAAT
>JAULKM010000010.1:15690294-15703963 GCA_032355605.1 Rubia tinctorum | reverse complement strand
ACCGGCATCAGCTTCCGGAGGAAGTATGTCGCAAGAAACAGCCCCAAATACCAGAAGCTCGAGATGGAGCTGCCAGTCTCCGGCGTCACCAAAACGTTGCCTGATTCACACGACGAGCAAGATGGGTGGGACAACAACTGGGACGACAATTGGGAAGATGAAGAGGTGGGCATGCCGGCAGCCATGCCCGTCACACCAAGCTTTTCCCCGAGTGGCATTGCCTCAAGAAGGGCAATCAAAGATGCATGGAAGGATTAGGTTCAGTACCTCTTTTTCCTCATACGTAAACTTTCTGTTTCTTGTCGAAACGATGAACCAGTTCTCCAATGTACTTGGCTAAAACATTTTGTCCTTGTACAGAAATAGTACTACATGTTAGGTTTTAATTTTTGTAAGAAATAGTAGCAAGTATTTTGTTATTTTTGTCCACAAAAGAGGGAGGGGATGTACTTTTTTTGTTCAAGCTGTGATTGACATTATGATTCTTGTTTTCTTATTATATATTGGAAAGAGACATTAGTCTTTTGATTCCGTCTTAAGCATGCACCAACATTCTGTATATTTGTTGTTTGCTATTTGAATTTTTTTTTGTGGTGCAATAAAGAAATTTGGTGTATTACTTGGAGAGTAATTTCAATAAGTTTGTCTCTTGTTTTTCCGAAAGTAAATAAGTTTTGGCAAAATCTTGAGAAACACCGTCTTTCCATAAGGTTATGGAAAGACATGGTTTAATTATTATAATAAAAGGTAAAATGTATTAGTTGCAATATTAAAAATTTATTATGCAACGTGTAATAGTTATAAAGTTTATAATCCGATTCATGCAATCCGAAAATTTTATCTTCATTTATTCTTATTTACACTATAAACTTTGACTTTTTCCATGACTTATGGAAAAACCGTCTTTCATAATTTATTCGATTTCTTTAGCGGGTAAACTATAATCAGGGGCGGGTTTAGAAATTTAAATTTGGTGGCTCTACCTCCGGCATAGTGATGAAATTTTGAAATTTTAGGGAATAAATGGGTTCAAAATTAAAAATAAGTGTTTTGTCGTGTTTATCTACAATTCAATTCAGCAAAAAATTGAATGGATAAAAATTAGCTTAGTTAAATCACATTATCAATATCTTGGATACACTTGTTTTTGTTTTTATTCAATTTAGTTTAGTTCGGTATAGTTTGGTTTAATTTAATTTACTTCAGTTCATTTCAGTGTACAAATGATAAGAGAAAACTCTTGTTTTATTTCCAACATTGGGCCATCTTGCATAAGCGATCATTGGGCTAGTTCTACAAAAGGCGAAAACAATGAAGGACAAAAATTGGGCCGAAATTACAGTCTTGTTATGGGTCTCAATCCAACAAAATATTTACAAATCCAAAATATTCGCTAATTGGGCTGATTAGCATGGATGATGGATGAGCTATCATTTGCTTAATGGGGTATTTATATTGATGAATAACGAAATACGGAGTATAGACCAAACAATCAAGGAACATGATAAATTATTTAGTCAAAAATAAGAATTCTGCCCTATTCTAGAGAATGTAAGAAAACAAACACCAATTTGACCATAAACATAGCCACGTGGGTATTTTATATCTACTGTGTATATTTAAATTTTTTCAAAATTTATACATTACGAACGAATCTAATAATACCGATGATGCTACTTTGTACATAATGATGTATTGGATCGGATTTTGAAATATTTTATATTTTAAAAGTATATATTGTGATGAATTCAAAATCTCAAATAATGATATTTGTATCTACGTAACGATAAATATATTGATTTCTTAAAAAGGGGTAAAAGGTCAAATGTTGAGGGAGTAACCAGAAAAAATAGATTTATGTTGGAATTTTTTCTTATTTTGCTATTTCCTTAATAACAACACACCAATAAGTCAATTACCTATCCATACATTCTAATGGTGTTCGGAAAAATATATTGAAAGTTTATTTTCCTCTCACTTGTTTCGGATAGAAAAATAGCACAGTATTGGAAAAATTTGTCGTTCCATATGTTCATCGAAAGACGGAGTTTAATTAGAATAATAGAAATGTAAAAGGTTTTAGTTGAAATATTTTTAATTCATTATGAAACTCGCATTAGTTATAATTTTGTCACTCGATTAATGCAAACTAAATTTTTTATCTTCATTTCTTCTAATTTGCGGATTAAATCTTAATCTTTTCATAATTTATGAAAAAATCGTCTTTCAAGAGACGGACTCTAGAAAAATCACACTTCTTTTTAAAGGAAAAAAATTCAGACTTTTAACATCAAGGGATATATACCAATATAATTCTACCTACTTAACACAAGTGCCAATATAACCCTTAAATAATTTTTAGTGCATATATAACCCTAATTAGTTAATGTGAGTGCCAATATAACCCTCAGACCCCATTTTCGGCATTGACTTCCATTTTCCGGCATTGACTGTATGTAAAATGTCCAAAATATTCTTAGTATTAAAATCTGAATTTGAGTTGACAAATTTATCCTTAGAGTTCGCCGAACCACCGATAGGGTTATATCAGCACATTTTTAAAACTTATAGGGTTATATCAGGACATTTTAAAAACTTATAGGGTTATATCAGCACATTCTTAAATGAGTAAAATTGAATTTTCCATCGAATCCGGCCTTCAGATGTCGGAAAAGGTTATATTGACACTTACATCAATTAGGTAGGGTTATATCTGCACTTTCAGTTATTAAAAGGTTATATTGGCACATATGTCAATTAGTTGGAGTTATAAAAACACTTTTTTTCTTTGCTTTTATGGTTATAAGGGTTAGTTTAGACGAGTAATGGTTCGAAAGGATAGTTTTAGAAAGCATAACTGGAGCAGGTGACGTAAAAGCTTGGTTGAGAAAAAGTTTGCAGTAATATAAATTAGAGTTAGTCATCGTAACTCTTTCTTTGCACCACTCATTTAAAATGTTAAATCTTTGAAAAATATTACATAAATATTGAAAAGTATTACCTAAAATTTAAAAAGTGTTACATTAGATCTAATGTAATATCGCCTAAGCAGTATTTATAAAAGTGTTACAATAGGTTCAAAATGTTACAATAGCAACGAAAATAACACTTTTACAAGTATTACCTTAGACGATGTTACATTAGATCTAACTTAATACTTTTTAAAATTTAGATAATATTTTTTTTATATTTGTGTACTAGTACTTTTCAAAGGTTTAAATAACACTTCATAAACTAATGCAATATATTAAATAAGTGTGATAAAGAAAGTGTTACATCAAATTTAGTTCGCAGTAGTGATACTGATACCATCTGATGAGGATTTTTGTTTTTATTGGGCTAGAGTCTAAAAGAGGATAAGAACTGATGACCTGAATGCAGGCACTGTTGCAGAGTATAGACGTTATGAATGTTAATGATACATTTTTATACGCGCTATTGTCGACGTTGGCTATGATGCAAATTAGCGAATAAACAAGGTTGACATTTCATTTAGACTGATGAATATTATTATTTTTACATTGAGGCATTTAGACTGATAAGTACTCCCTTTGGTTCCAAATTATTGGCACCAAATAATGGGTAAATTTTTTTGAAAAGTAAAATGTGTGGAGAAAATTGTATTGGGAGAGTAAAAAGTAAATTTAGTGGATGGAAATAATATAGAATTTACCAAAAGAGAAAGATGTTAATATAAAAAACCATTTAAAAAAGGAAAGAGTGTCAATATAAAAAAATCGGAGGGAGTGTTACTTTTACAATGCGCATATTATTCTAACATGGAATCCAGGAACAGGTTCGGAAATTTTAAGTGTCTGGTAATTTTAATGGTTAATTTTCTACTCTCTCCGTTTTACTATGTTTGACACACGTTTCATTTTTGTATGTTTTTCTAAGTTTGTCCCCTTTAATTTTATGGCAAAAAGTGAATCATTCTCAAACACTCATTAATTTTTTTTACTCTTTTCACTCAATTTTCTTCACATGTTTTAATTTACAATTTTTTTAAAAATCCAAAACTATGATGTCAAACATAGTGAAACGGAGGAAGTAAATTATTTTCAATGTAATTTTAATTCTAATCAAATTCTAATTATATAATTTTAATTCTTCTCAAGTTCTAATTCTGAATATCCCCTTAATTTCTATAAATATCATCAATTATCTCACATTCTTTCTAGGTATTATTTATCATCCACACAACACATGATTTTTATTTTAATGCCAATCTAATAAAACATTATTTCGATGTTTGGAACATAAGGCAGCTACAGTGTTCAATGCATTGCGATTAGTAATGCAGTGTTATGCCTAAAGCTTACTTAACTATAGTTGAATGCATTGCCACTGATATTGCATTGTTAGATCTGACGTCAACTCAAATATACTTAATTGAATGTATACTTTTTTAAAACGTATTTTTTAATGCGTTGTGATTGTCAATGCATGTTACAATGTTCATTGAAGATGTGCAATTGGCAATTTGTAGGCCCGTAAAACGGGTCGGGTCACCCAATGTATAACCGTTATCTATTTACTATTTTCACTTATTGGATAAAACTTATTGGATAATGACCCATTGAGTTAATAGATATAATTGGGTCGTAATTATTGAGTTAAGTTGTGTTGGATAACAGGTTACCCGTTGGATAATTTTGGGTGGGTCGAGTTGGGTTGAGTAACAAGTGACCCGTGGATAATTTCTTATCATAAGATTACAATTTTTTTACAAGTTGGATTAAAATTTCAGTAAATTGGGTAAATTAATAAATGACCCGTTGGGTCAAAATAAAGTGACCCGTTGGATCAAAACTAAATGACATGTTGGATAGAAATGATTTAGTTGGGTTGTAAATGAACCGAGTTGTAAATCATGAGTAGCGGTGTACACGAACCAAATTGTTCATCAAAAACTCGCGAACAATTCGGCCAAAACTCGACTCCATTGAGTTTGAAAAAATAAATGGTTCTTTTTACTGAAAGACGGGGTCCATGGGATTAAAAAAACACAATTAATGAGTGATTTAGTCAAACAATAGTTTAAATGATGGTAATTAACAGGGTCATTGGGGTTGTGCTTTGGATTCCAAAGGCACACGGACACACAAGTTCTGCTAATTCCGATCACTTCCCATATTTTGATAAATATATTATTTAGTGTAATAGACTCCACTCAAGCATGAATATTTTTTACTCTTTTCTGAATATTTTTATAGTTACATTTTCCAAACTTCATCAAATTCCTAAGACCGTAAACGAGTTTGTTTGAGTTCAAATAGTTTAAAATATTTTGAACTCGGTTCGATTCTATTGAACCTATAAAATCATGACTCATCTCGAGGTCGAGCGAAATTAAATTAGTTCGAGCTCAAAATCGAGCCATGAATAAATATATTATATTATTTACATTATATTATATTATATTTAATAAAAAATATATATATATATAATATGTTGGCTCTATAAGCTCGACGAGATTAACGAACACTATTATAGTTGGGTTCGAGCTCGAGCTCGAATATACTATACGAGCTTGAATACTGTATGAGCTCGATCTCAAGATCGAATGTTGTACGAGCTCGAGCTCAAATACTGTACTAGCTTGAATGCTGTACGAGCTCGATCTCAAGTTCGAATGTTGTACGAGCTGGAATACATTCGAGCTTGAATGCTGTACGAGTTCAATCAAAGCTCGAATATTGTACGAGCTCGAATGTTGTACGAGCTCGAATGTTGTACGAGCCCGAATGTTGTATGAGCTCGATCAAAGCTCGAATGTTGTACGAGCTCGATCAAAGCTCGAATGTTGTACGAGCTCGATCAAAGCTTGAATGTTGTACGAGCTCGATCAAAGATCGAACTCGAGTGAAATTAGTTTCACTTGAGTCCGACCTCGAATGAATATTTGAGAGATACAATCGAACTTGAGCCGAGCTCGAGATATTTTGAACGAGTTGAGCTGAAACTAAGAGTAATGACTTATTGGATAACTCGAGGCATGAAAAGAAGAATAGAGGAAGAAAATATCGAATGATAACTTATTGAGTTAATTACATAATGACCCATTGGATAATGACTTATTGAATAATATATTTTAACCCATTGAGTCATATGGGTTATTAAATGGGTTATCAATTTAATGACCCAACACATTATGATCCAACCCACTAAGACTCATTAATAAATGGGTTAAATGGATAATGACCCATAGGATAATGAGTTAATTGGGGTTTGGATAATGGGTTTATCCAATTAACCCATTTGACGGACCTACCCTGAGGTCTTATGTTCCGTTAGTAAGCCCTGCTCATTATTATACTCGAGCATCTAAATTTGGGCCACTCTCCCATTGTAGATGGTTCAGCTACGCCGGTACCACGAAGCCAATTTCCCCAAAAGCTTTCCCGGGAAGCATTCCACCTTGCAGAAAATGGTAGTCTAGTGTGTAAGCACAACAATGAACCGCGGCGAACTCTCATAGGCCAACGACAAGGCCTCCTCATCATATAAAGATATCTCTAGCGACGTTTTAATATTTGGTACGTAAAGTGTTAAAAATAATTTATCTTGAAAGAAAGACTATTTGGGCCAAAAAGCTGATTTTCACCTACTTTCAAAATATTATAGTTTTACTTATAAAATTACTTTATCCTAAATAATATTGCAATGTAGTGTGCCACAAATCACGCAGGAATTTATTCACTACTGTTGTCATCAAATCGAGTTCAGATTGAGGTGGCCAGCAGAAATCACGTAAATTCTACTAATCACAATTATCGTGTTTCAAAGTATATTTTTTTACTTCTAAAAATGATTTTATTCACGAAGTGAAATCTGTATGAAGAAGAAATTGTGGGTAAACGAAAACGGATCACGGGGGGAGAAAGGTCAAAGGTGCTGAACAATCATTTTCGAGTAAGCTCTATCCAGCTATAACCGATAAAAAGCAAAAGCAAAATAAATAAATGTAGTAAAAGCAAAAGCTAACCAATCAAGATACTCCGTCCGTCCCAACTCAAATTACATTTCAATCATTATACACCGTTCAAGAAACATATTTGACCGTTAATATGTTTAACTATGTATTATAACGATAAATAAAAAGTTACTTTCTGGAAACTATTTGTTACGACGAATTCAACAATATCATATACGATAATATTATTTTTCATATATTTATTTAATATGAGGTCAAACCTTGATAGAGAATAGTGTCATAAAGTAGGTGAGTAATTTGGGCACGAACAAAGGGTGTACAACAATTTAGGAGTATTTATTTTTGCAAAAGTTATACGTACTCACTCATAAATAAATGGAGTATTTTGTAACGCTATCACTCTTTAATTTTGTATACATAGATCTTAGTAGGGTTTTTTTTGATGAAATTAGTAGGTAAAACGAGTAAAGAGAATTGAGTTGATATTGAAAAATATAATAAATAAAATCATTTGAAAAAATCTTGTTTTAAAAAAATAAAAATAAAAATGACATCTTTGTTAAAATATTGTCTCAAATATCCAAAGGAAGCAACATTAGAAAAGAGAGTAGTATGAAATTGTGATGATGAAGTGATGCTGAAACAGCCAATGGGGTGATAAATGGGCGGACGAGTCAAATATGAATTTGTTAAAATAGGTAGTTTAAAAATATGGGTGTGACCCATTTCAACCCATTTTATGATGGGTCAAAACGGGTCGAGTTGAAATCCACGGGTCAAAAATCATTTAATTCACGAGTTGAAAATGAATAAACACGCGGGTTTCAACCCATATATGCACTCATATGGGTTTATGTACCAGCTCATATGGGTAAAACACGTGGGTTTCAACCCATGTATTAATCCATATTGGTAACACCGTGAGTTTCAACCCATATATTGACCCATATGAGTTTATATTCCAAATCATATGATAAACTGGGGGGTTCAACCCACAAAGGTAAACTCGCGGTCAACCCAAAAATCCAACCCTTTCACCCATATTTTTCAACTACACATTTGAATCACAACCCATTTAACTCATTACCCATACCATCGGGGTTTGGAATTAGATAACTTGCTTGACCCGCTGGTTATGCGTCTATTTTGTCACCCCTAACAGCAACGCCAATTTTAAATATATACGTATACTTTTAGTTAATTGCAATTCATTTCATTTTAATTTAATTTAGTTAATTGTTATTTAAAGAATTTTGTTTTAATTAAGCCTTTTAATTTTTAATATAAATTTTAATTAAAGAATAAATTGCTTATATAACCCTCAGTTCTTTGTTATGTGCAAATATAACCCAGAGTTTTTTTTTGGAAGAGCGGTTGTACCCAAAGTCATTGAAGTGAGCAGTTGTACCAAAAAAAAGGAGGAAAAAAGGGGTACTCTGGTATAAGTTTACACACACACACACATATATATATACATATATATATATAGGCTGACCATGGGTATGTATGCACTTTTGAAAATCAGTCATGGATACATTAGCACTTTTAAAAAACTGAGGGTCATATTTGCACTTTCCAAAGAATTGAGGGTCATCTAAACATTTTACTCTTAATTAATTTTAATAAAATAAATTCAATTAAAATTAGATGAAAATAAATCAACAGGACTAAGAGTGCAGGAAAAAAAACAAGAAGAGGCTCCGAGTATCCCACCATTCACGTGGCATGAATAATGCTGAACAAAGTTCAAATCGCAGAAGAAACAGACAATTCATGTGAAATAATAATGTCGATTGATCGATTTTAAACAACAAAAGAAACAGAAATTTGAACCCATGTTCGCTCCCTATCTTCTTTGGTGTTTATAAAAGTCACACCACAAAAACAAAAGTCTCCAATTATACCATATCCCCACTCTCCTCCACCAATCCAATCCAATCTTCCCATTAGCCCCAAAAAACCCGGCCGGAAATGTCACATTCCGGCTATGAAAACCTCACAAACACGCCCAGGAAGAGAAAACAACTCATCCTAGCCCTCATTTCCGGGGTTTTGCTAGTAGCCCTAGTCATCGGAGTGGCTGTCGGGGTCAAATCACGAGCACGTCACCAAGACAACTCCCATCACGCCATCATCAAGCATTCATGCAGCGCCACATTGTACCCCGACCTATGCTTCACCACGCTGGCAACCCTAGCGCCGCCCCACCTGAGCAACAGCGAGGCGATCAAGACTCCCAAGGACGTGATAGAGCTGGCCCTGGGCGTCACGACGGAGGTGGTGGAGCGGAACTACTTCTCCGTGAAGAAGGTCATCGACCGGAGAGCCAAGACCTTGACTAAGCGGGAGAAGTGCGCGTTGCACGACTGCCTGGAGAACATCGATGAAACCCTAGATGAACTTCGCGAAACGAAGGAGGAACTCGATCATTACCCTAGCAACAAGACGTTGAAAAATCACGCCGACGATCTTAAAACCCTGGTCAGCTCCGCCATAACTAACCAGGAAAGCTGCCTCGACGGCTTCTCTCACGAAGAAGCTGATAAGCAGGTCAGGTTACGAGCAGTTAATAATTTTATTTTTCTCTCAACTCGGGATCATTACACGTGGCATGCTGTTACAATTTAATTAAGATTCCTTCATTTTCATCCGCAGATAAGAAAGGTGCTGACCAAGGGTTTAGAACACGTTGAGAAGCTGTGCAGCAACGTTCTAGCCATGATAAAGAACATGACTGACACCGACATTGCCAACGAAATGAAGCTGACGGCGGCGCCCGGCGTCGGCCGAAAACTGAAGGAGGCTGCGGCGGAGGACGAGTGGCCGGAGTGGATGTCTGCCGGAGACAGGAGGCTGCTCCAGTCCTCCACTGTGACGCCGGACGTGGTGGTGGCGGCGGACGGCAGCGGGAACTACAGAACTGTCTCGGCGGCGGTGGCGGCGGCGCCGACGAAGAGCACGAAGAGGTATGTGATTCGGATTAAGGCCGGAGTTTATAAGGAGAATGTGGATGTTCCGAAGGGGAAGCATAATATTATGTTTTTGGGAGATGGGAGAACCACCACCATTATCACCGGCAGCCGGAATGTGGTCGACGGCAGCACCACCTTCAATTCCGCCACCGTTGGTGAGTGTTCATTTTCTTTCATTTCTTATTTTTTTGAATTTCAAAATAAAATACCATTACGTCCAAAATCAAAATTCACAAAAATGAAAAGAGGAAAAAGAAAAGGATGAAATGTCAATTTTGCCCTTAAAAACTGACGTTTTGATCGAAGTTAACAGTTTGACCACACGGGAAGGTCATAATTAACTAGTTTTGTAAATTGATGGGTCAAAAGTGTTTAAAAAAAATTAAATGGTCGAAGATGAACGATCATGATAGTTTATGAGTAACAGAACTATGCTCTAGTATAAATGAAAGGAGAATGGTATTCAAAAGGAAAATGCCTCTCATAGCTCATATCAGATTAATAGGGGTGTGTTTGACGGATCTTATAAGTGTTTTGCTTATTAAGTTAAATATCTTTTCAGTATTTGATAAATTCAAAAAAACTTTTTATTTTAAAAGCAAAAATTAGTTTAGGGCAAAGAAACAGAAGTTGGTCTCCCACTTACTTTTAAAATAAGTCATCTTTACTTATAATCTCAACTCTGCTTTACACACCTTTAAAAAAAAGGTGCGGTTCAAATTGAGATAGAAACGGTGCTATATATATATATGTATATATTTACAAAATGAGATAATCTAGTACTAATAAAGTGTTATAAAGATAACACGCATGAGGCATTAGGTGAAAAGGTTTTACTATATTTGGCTTTAAGATGGACCACACAATGAACAAGTTGAATAAATACATGGTAGATTTGCACGTGCTGCCCACTTTTATAAAACTTGAAAACACATGTTATGTGTCTAGGGAGTGTGTCTTTTTATTTATCTTTTCCTATTTACTAAAATTGTCATTCTTTTTTCTATTTAAGTTGATTTTTAAATAATGTAAATAATCTATTTTAAATAATATAAAAGTAGATGCGCGAATATCTTAGAGGGTGGGGGGAGTATGTAATACCCTCTATTGATTAATTGTTTTTTTAGAGTCGTACTTTGTAAACTTTTACCGTAAATATAAATTAATCTATATGGAATGAAAATATCATGTGAGGTATTGTTACATTCATCTTAGCATCTATTTTTAAAATGTCATTTTTTATACTACACTATTATAGGTAACTAGAGATATTTGTAGTCAAATTTGCTCATTGAATACCGTGAAAAAATAAATAATCAATTCAGAGTAAGACGAACTGAGTATTCGACTAATGTGTACTGCTTCGTCTCAGTTCAAACTTCGTATGTAAATAATTTTTTAAAATAATATGTGTGTAAAGTGGCAAAATTAGAGTGACCCTGATTTCAGTACCTACCTCGACTAATATTGAAGTGAATCATTTTCTCATCATTATTATATATTATATTGTGCAATGATATTATTAGGTAGAACAAGGCCATTTTCTATTTGAAATTACTAAAGAAGAAGCCAAAATTGACTACTAGCAATATAAAAGTAGCATCACGAGACGTTTCTGGTGAGGTCATGGGCATCATGCCACCACAAAATAATTATTATCACTATATTTAAAAATATATTTGACCGTTAATATATTCACATACGTGTAATAATAAAAAATAAAAAATTAATTCTTAGAAACTAGAATTATCCATTTAAATATGTAGTCAAATTTTGATAGAATATAGTGACAAAAAAGTAAGTGGACAATTTAAATTGGTACATAGGAAGTAACATATTTAATTTAATCTCGTTTCTTTATGATTTTTTTGAAAATTGATTTTTTAAATTTAAATTTAAATAAATACCAGAAAATTTAATAATTAGATAAAATTGAAATATGATGAATAAAAATTATCTAAAATTAGACACTCGTAATTATCCGGTATTCTATTTATAGCACCATATGTTCAGTTGAACAAAATGAATGGATGAAATTGAATGTTATAAATAAAAGTAGAATGAGTGGATGAAATTGAAGGAATTTACCAAAAATGAAAAGAGTGCCAAATAAATATATATATATATATTTATAGTAAGTGTGTTATAAATAATTTGGCAAAAATTAGAAAAGGGAGGAAATAAATCAGGTTAAAGTCAAATATAGTAGTAGTACTGCGCACAGGTGTCTTTTGTCGTCTTTTATCAGAATTTTGTTTTGTTGTCTTTTATCAGTATTTTGTTTTGTTTTGTTGCTTTCATCTTTTTCTAAGGTCCACCCAGTGGCAAATATTCTCTGAACAAATTATGGATATTCTGTTTAAATTATAGGTGTTCAGTTTTATTGAAATCTATGAAATTTCATTTAATTGGAATGATTGTGATTTATATATATTCGAATTATTAAAATAATATAATTCTATTTAATTCGTATTAAACATCCAAATGGAACTACCATCATATAATCATTAACCATATTAGCATATGGCATGTCCATGCTACTTTAAACTATGCACATGCCAAAATAAAAGGCTTACCCCTGACGATTTAATTCTCAAAATATTAATGGCAAAAATAAGTTAATGAGAGTAGATATACTACCATGAAAGAAAAATGTAGAGTATAATTTAATATGGGACGTAGTAATGAGAAAAATGTGCATGTTAAACTATATTTCACATTTCGTCCGTCACAGACTAAATTACACGCTTGATTTTCTTCCATAAAAGTTATCATGCTCCGACTATATATGTGAATAAATATACCTGACACAAGTGTTTCAGTCATTTCAAAATATCAACTTTTACATGCATCTATAAAATGCAGCTAAACTTATAGACGTTTGAGACCATGGTTTTTCATGATTTTTTTTAGAGAATATAGCCTTTTAGGTGTTCACTTTTAGGCGGAATTACGAGTTTCATTCCTCTTTTTCACTATGTTACTAAAAGGTTCCCATATTATTATGAAATATTCTCAATTTGTTCCTTTCTCGAACATGACACGTTTTAATTTAGTTAACAGACCAGTCAACAGTTACCGAGATTTTAAAATTTGTCATTTAATAACTTTTGAGGTTAAATTAATTTATTTTTATTTTATCTTCTTCCAATTTTTCCTTCCATGTCCCCCTCCACAATGTTTTGAACACCACAAATCCAACCATACTCTATATCTCTTCTGTCGTCCTTGCTTTTCCCCATTCCCTACTTCACAGTGGTGACACTGTGACAACTATAAAGGTCAACTCAATGTTGACTCGTGTGAATCGGCTAATAGTATGTGAGAATCAACTGAGAACATATTGTAATAATGTAGAAACGTTTTAGGGACAATTTGCAAAAAATGAACAAAACCCGTGATTTCACCTAAAACTGGGTACCAATTCTGGCATTTTCTCTTTTTTTAAGCACTCCCATGCTTCTCATTGAACTGAACTGAAAAATAAGTACATTGAAAAATATAATTAATATGATTACATTAAACTAGACTTTGTTAAATCAAATTCTAACGGAATTAAACTGATTTGAATTGAAGTGAAACTCATCCATGTTTGTTAACACATTTGCATGGAATCCTATGATTCTGCAGCCGTGGTGGGGGAGAAGTTCCTCGCCAGAGACATCACGTTCCAGAACACGGCCGGGCCGTCGAAGCACCAGGCGGTGGCGCTCCGCGCCGGCTCCGACCTCGCCGCCTTCTACAAGTGCGACTTCCTCGC
>JAULKM010000010.1:15669211-15682280 GCA_032355605.1 Rubia tinctorum | reverse complement strand
GCAGCGTGACGCAGCATCCGGACTCGTGCGCCGCCACCATTTCGGCCATGGACGGCGCGAACGCGACGGCGGATCCTTCGAAGCTGTTTCAGCTGTCGTTGGTTCTTGTCCGGGATTCGTTGGAGAAGCTCGGAGCTTTGCCGGAAATCTGGATTAATCAGACCGGCGATATGCAGCTCAAGTAAACAGTTCTTTTCTCTTATGTTAGCTCCTATTTTTTACCTAATCGTGGTAAAATTTAATCCGCTCTTTTTTTAAAAATGATAGAAAATTATGTGGGGAAATATCGTCTTTCCGTAGTTATTGAATTATTGAAAGCTAAAAAAATTTAGTTGTAATATTAAAATTTTAGTATGCATGCGGTGATTATAAATTTATGACCCGATTAATACAATTTACAAATTTTATCTTAATTTATTTTAATTTACAATTTAAATCTTGGTTTTTCCATAACTTATGGAAATACCGTCTTTCTATCGAAGTATTCGAAAATGATTGTATATTTTCAATCCGCCTTTAGAAAACAAGTTGATTTTAATTTTCTTTTCCGTCACCATTTTTCAGATGTTATGATTTAATTTTTCAAAACGTTAGAAAATTACCGTTCTTTCTAAAACATTAGTAGTAAAACAACTGTTTTATTTACTTAACTTTCATTTTTTTTCTTTCCATTCACCATTTTGTTTCACCTTTATTTTGTATGGTATAATTCAATCGCTCTTTTCAAAACACTAAAAATGGCAGTATAATTCAATTCATATCTTTAAAAAGTTAGAAGAATAGGATTGTATAATTCAATTCCCGCTCTTTGTAAACATTAGAAAATTTCAACTTTCATAGCTTATTTCAATTAGTAAATTTGACTATAAATATACATTAATATATTTATAATTAAAATATCATGTGACATAAATATAAATTAATATATTTATAATTAAAATATCATGTGAAATATTATTAGTTACGTTTAACATCAAATTTTTAATGCAAAATTGTTGTTTGTAGTTAAAAATATTTTTCAATACATCTTATCATTAAATATTGTGAAAAAGTAAATAACTCAAAACTCGTGTGACTTTGATACGGAGGAAGTAGACTCCATTTCCCCCACCATTATTTTCAATAATTCAATCCACTCTTCACAAAACGCTAAAAATTGGTTTCCCTTTTTCCCAAATTAAACTGCATCAAAATTTGACTACATATTTGAATAGATGTATAAACAATAATATTATCGTACGTGATATTGTTGGATTCATCGGAGTAAACTAGTTTCTAAATATTAACTTTTTATTTATCATTATTATTAGTATTTAAATATATTAAAGGTCAAACGTGTTTTTAAATATAATGAAAAGATTTTGTGAAATTAGCAGGGAGTATATAGTTCAAATTTCATCATTTCCCCCCATTATAGCTTAATCCAATCCAATCCCCTCTTTCAAAAACACTAAAAAATGACGGTAAATGATGATATGATTTCAGGTCGGCGCTGGAAGTATGCGATTCGATGTTCGACGACGCCATCGAATCAACCAACGACTCTATCGCCCTCTTCACCGACGCCGGAGCTCCGAACCCGCTGTCCAAAGCCGGCATCGGAAACCTCAAAACCTGGCTCAGCTCCTCCTTAACCGACCTCGAAACCTGCCTCGACGCCCTCCGCGAGGTCAACGCCACCGCCCTGGAATCAGAAGTCAACGCCGCCATGAAAAACTCCACCCAGTTCGCCTCCAACAGCCTCGCCATCGTCTCCAAGTTCCTCTCCCTGCTCGACAAGTTCAACGGTCGGAAACTGCTCGGCTCGGACACCGACTTTACGGACTCCTCGGGTCTTCCGATGTGGCTCGGGGCGGCGGAGCGGCGGCTCCTCCAGGACGGCGCGCCGGTGAGGCCAGACGTGACGGTGGCGGCGGACGGGAGCGGGGACTTTAAGAGCATTGTGGCGGCGCTGGCGAGGGTTCCGAAGAAGAGTAAGACGAGGTTTGTGATCTATGTTAAGGAAGGGGTTTACAAAGAACAGGTGACTTTGGATAAGTCGATGTGGAATGTTATGATGTACGGCGACGGCAAGACGAAGAGCATCGTTCGGTACCACAGCAACAACGTTGCCGGAGTACGAACCATGCTCACCGCGACTTTCAGTACGTTTCCGTTCTTTGGAACTAATTTTCTACTGAACTGAATTGAAATTGTTTAAAATTTTACTGAAGTGAACTGCTAAAATGGAGACAACATGGTAAGAATGTGTGCGTTTTGTTTATGTATTGCAGTGAGCATGGTTAAAACCCGACCACATATTCACATAGTAGGTCTTATTCATCATACCAAAAAACAACCCTTTCCGACCATGTCATCTAGCAGTGGCTCCAATCGTTAATGCTCTGTAAAACGTGAAAATCCGGTCGCCAGGGCTCGGATTTTTGTTTTCCTCAAATCCATGTGTTGTGCTGCGTCATATAATCAGTTATATCAAAGTTGTAACACATTCCAGATCAACATTTTGCCAAATTCTAATGTTCCAACTGACACTGATAACCTGTTCTTCTGGCCTTCCTTACAGCTGCAGCAGGGCGGGGATTCATAGCCAAGAACATGGGATTCGAAAACGATGCCGGAGCAATCAACCACCAGGCCGTCGCGATGCGCTCAGCCTCGGATCAATCCGTGTTCTACTTCTGCTCATTCAACGCCTTCCAGGACACACTCTACGCACACAACAACCGCCAATTCTACAAAGAATGTGACGTCACAGGAACCGTGGACTTCATCTTCGGCAATGCAGCAGTTATTTTCCAGAACTGCAACATCATGCCCCGGCAGCCATTGCCGAACCAATTCGTCACCGTAACAGCACAGGGAAAGATCGATCCAAACATGAACACCGGGATCACCATCCAGAACTGTAAGATTTTTCCAATCGACAAAGTTACCGTGAAAGTTTACCTGGGGAGGCCGTGGAAGGCGTACTCCACAGCCGTGATCATGGAGTCTGAGATCGACGCCATCATTCAGCCTCAAGGATGGATTGAGTGGCAGCCGAATGTGCCCCCTCCGACCACCATTTTCTACGCGGAGAACCTCAACACAGGTGCTGGAGCCGATGTTTCCAAGAGGGTTACGTGGCCGGGATACAAACCCAGCCTTACGCCCCCCCAGGCAGCTAAATTCACTGTCGGGGAGTTCTTAGATGGCGATGCTTGGATTACAGCAGCAGAGGTAAGATACACATAGGCATTCGCTGAAAAGCTCAGATCAGAAGAAACAGGCAAAAGAGTAGACAGATAGTTACTAAGCAAACTTCACAAAGGTGGTTGTTCCTAACATTCTTGTTTCTGTATAACCGTTGTATGTAACATTTATAAATGAAGATGTTTGTATATGATAATGAAAGCTCCAGTAATTCACACATTCTCAGACTAGACTACAAAGTTCAGATCACAGGTGGAACACCAGAAGTCTAAATTCCCAAAACCTTAATCAAATTAACAGGCCGTTATCAAATAGAGCTGCTAAAACACACACAAAGCACGCAGTTAAGTCAGTGAAATCAAATAGCGAAGACACGCTCCTGAATCCCTGTTGTAGTATTCCCTTCCCCACGATGACAAATGTTGTAATGTCGAGAGCCTCAACGTGCAATGTTATAACATGCTAGTATCCACAAAAATGTCCTCTATTTCAATAAAAATAAACGGACGAAGTCAAATGTTGCATCGTCGAGAGCCTCATCCCGCGTTGTTTAACATACTAGTATTCATAGAAATGACCTCTTTGAAAACAAAACACAAATGTTGTAATGCCGAGAGCCTGGAAACGTGAATGAATATGCAGAACACTAACACTCATAGAAATGGCTCATTTTCATCAAAACACACACTTCCTCAGACATCTTTAGCAATCATCTCTCTTTGTTCAGAGTTCATCATGAGTGACAGCTTCAGATTTTCAGACTCAGCTATTCTTGTAAATTCCTAATCAAACTACACCAATTCGGTCCAGAAGAATACGAACACAACTCATCTAATCAATCCTATCACACAATCATTAATCATTCACCAGCCCAATAAGACAAAACTCATCCCTTTATTCATCAAATTATAATCTTCGACGCAGCAGATGATTTACCATCTTCCACGGGGGCATCGGCTTCACCATAGATGGCCTTCAGCCTCGCCACAGAAACGCCAAACGACGCCGTTTTAGGCCCCGCCGCCGCCTCCTCCGCCTCCGCATAGAGCTGCTTCTTCCATCCCCAAATGGTGTTCTTGATACCCTTATTGGCGGCCATCAAAGAGTCTTTCTCCGCTTCCAAAGCCTCAATATCTCTCTGCCGGATCATAGATCGCGCGCTCATCGCCCCAAAGCATCCCAGAAGAAAGACGTTTACCACTGCGTTGTTGTTAGCTGCCTTGTTCAATGCATTCACGGCTTTCTCCATGGGAGATTGAGATATTGCTTCAAGAAATTGTTTTTATGGAGGCAATATCTGAAGGGAGAAAAACCCAGATCGCGAAAGTGGAAAAGATTCGATTTCGAAACGGCGGTTCTGCTCAAACGGTGGCGGCAGCGGAAGTGTGGCGGGTGAGAAGAGATGGGAGAGGAAGTGGGCTTCAGCCAATGCATATGGGCCTTGACCGTTATTTGTACTCCATTAGTACTTGGAGATTCCAAATGTCATGATGAGAGTAAACTACGTCTTCCTCGTATTATTAAAAAAAACACTTTTTTTTACCCATTCATGCCAGTAAAATTGGCATGATTTGAAAATTACTTATAATGACAATTAATGCGCTGTTAAATATTCACGATATCTACTCTAATTTCAACAATGTTTAAACTAAACCCTAAAAATATCCTTACTTTTTCACATTGGTTTGCTCACATAAATGAGCAAACCAAAATCAATTCAATCATTTTTTTTACGGAATGGGGGAAGTATTTAAAATGAGTGTGTTTTGGCCATTTCTACTATGTTCGCTTTTGACGGATGTCAACTGCTCCCCCCGTCCTAGGGCAATCTGCAAAGAGAGAAAACCTCTCTTTAGATTTGGGACACGTGAAAAGACTATATTACCCCTGCGTTCAACCTCCGGATTTGACCTCTCCATCTCTTCAACTCCCTCCGCACACCGCCTCCTCAACTCCTATCGTCGCCTCCTCAACTCTCATCGGCCCTTCTCAACTCCCTCTGCCGCCTCCTCTGCTCTCTCTGCCGCTTTGTCAACTCCCTCCACCGCACCGCCCATGTCATCTTCTTCCTCCAGATCTGAGCTTCTTCGCCTCCTTAACTCCACATTCCGCCACCTCGACTCCGTCTGCCATCTCCCGCCTCTCCGCCAATCAACACCAACATAAGATCAGACGAGAATGTTGTAGCTAGGGTTTTGTTGGAGGGCGTTGATGGATACAATAAGGGCAGCGTGGGGGCTTTGTGTGGGAGCGGCAGAGCTGATGGAAGAGAGTCCGGTACATTGCGGCGGTGCCGGTGGCGAATATTTTGGAGCTACCAGAGCTGATTGTGTGTAGGTTTTGCAGTATTTGCGGTGGTGAAGGTTGCGGTGGAGAGAGAAGAAATTGAGCGACGAAAGTTGAGCGACGAGGGTTTGGGCTGTGGGAGGGTGAAAAAGTTTGGGGAAAAGAAAGAAGAAGAAGGGGTGCGAGGGGGGTATGGTTTAGGTGCAAAACTTAATTTGTTTGATGGTAATAAAATCTTTTGTTGGGTTAGTTTTTTCCTAAAAAGGAAAGTGTGCAGATTTGCGTGAGACAGACTAAAAAGGAAAGTGTGCAGATTCCTCTGTGACGGGGGTATATGATTATGTCAATTTGAGATTATTCGACACTTTTCCCCCCAAAATATTTTACCAAATATTAAAATGTTCATTATTTGGTCTATCTCTCTTTTACTTGCACATTAGTTTTTTCACGGTCTCCAATAAACATGTTTGACTGTAAATGCATGTAACTACGGACAACAACGACGTATAAAAGTTGATAATTGGAAACTAAATATTACGACGAATCTAATAATATTTCATACACTAATATCATTGTTCCTGTATTTATTAAAATACATTATCAACATAACAATTTTAACTGAAAAAAAAAAGATTTCTCGTAAATTAAAAATGAGTATAGGAGTGGGTAAAGTGACTTATAAACGGCGTGGATGAAAGCCGAGTTGATTTTATAAAGTACAAGTGACTTTAAATAAGATAGAGAATAACTTGCAATTAAAAGTGATGGACTTTTATGCCTAGAAGCGAATGACAATCTCAAAAGTTAGATGCTTTACATGAGTAAGGCTAAGATATCCAGAGTTCATATGTATTTCTCTTCAGTTATAATTAATTCAATTCAGCATAAATATAATTTGATAAAATTTAACTTAATTTAATCATACATTACTTATTTTTGTTCAGTTTAATTCAAATCAGATCAAATTAAATTAAATCAGATTAATTCAAATAAGCTGAAGAGTACATGGCCTAAAACCATGGTACCAATCTACAGGCCAATTAATTTGTGTCATAAAAGCATGCGACTTTTGCATCATCATTCATTAAGCACCTTTCATCTTATATTATAATCATCACTAAAGACAAGCGCAAACAATGGGTGCCAACAGATAATTAATCACCAATATAATTCCAATTAGAAAGACACAAACTTTATGCAACCCTTTTTGAATCAATCAATGAAAATTGGCAAGCAAATTAGTTTCAATATCTCGTTAATCCAATACAAAAGTCAGATATGGACAGCAATTTCTGATCTCACTCTTTTCAATTTCATTTGAATTCTAGCAAATTATAATCGAAAAACACCATATAATAATAATCGTTTAATATCGGTATTAACGAAGGATATTTTCGTAATTATTTTAACTTCTCTACTTTGAGAAAACGACACCGTTCTGCGAAAAAATGTTGCTTATATGTTCCTCTTCTTCATCGATGTACCAATTTCCTCTTCTTCTCTATCCCAATTCTACGTTGATAGCTGATTCTTCATAGCTCGCAGGCGAGAATTGCGAGATTCTTCAGAGCTCACAGGCGAGGCTTTAGATGACACCACGAGCGTGCGAACGAGGTTTTGAGTGAAGTGGAAGTCGAGGAGTTCATTGGGGCTAAAGAGAGTGGTGTGGCACCAGTTGAGGATGGCGCCCTTGAGGGCGAGATTGGGGATGACGCGGAGAATTTTGGCATGGTGGGGTTGAAGTGGAGGGAGATGCATGCGTTGATACAGTGGCGCTCGAAAATGTGGCCGAAGGAGACGATAACGGGGTCCAACTTGAAGGTGCCAGAGATGGAGTAGAGAAACTCCGTAGGCGGCGCCTGGTTTTAGGTTTGCATCGATGCCTTCTGGAAGTAGATACTCCATCTTTGCTTTCTACCACTTTGCTTTTGTGGCTTGTCTTCCTTTTATCTGCTGCTTTGCCTTTCCTATTGCTGCAAGGTGCGTTGTTCTTGATTTTGTTTGGTAAATTTTGTAGCTTATTTTCATATTGTTTTTCTGGTTTGTTTGAGTTATGGTAGCATCAGGAGGAAATTGTGATTGACACTAATAGAAAAAAGCAAATATCTGGATATAAATGATGTGTCTTGACCAACATGATGAATAAATATGATCTATACATCCAACCATACATAGCAAGATAGATGTTTACTATTTATTCTCCTTTTAATCTCAATAATAGTATAATGATATTTTATTTTGAAATGTATGGAATTTTTGTCCTCAAATTGTAGCTAACATGATCCCGATGATACTTTTGTAGGTTATATATCACGAAAGAGATCCCAGAAGGTCTTATATGCTCTTGAATTTGATTGTCAGGTACTAACTATACTAAGTTTGTATATTGGAAGTTTTACTTTTTAGTGTAATTATGGGAATGTGAAATGAAATAGTCGTCTTTTGTGACAATCGAGCTCCGTGATTCTTGTTATATCTAAGTATCAGTATTGGTTTTCCTTACAAATGGTTTTTGTTGAACGAGAGTGGGGGATCCAGTGGATGTTTTTTGGGTTAATTATTTTTGTGAGGAGAGGTGGCTACACTGTACCAGTTCTTGGTTATATAGTTGACCTAATGTTACATAATAATGTTGTTCCTACCAGTGATAG
Organism: Rubia tinctorum; assembly: GCA_032355605.1. NCBI lineage: Eukaryota > Viridiplantae > Streptophyta > Magnoliopsida > Gentianales > Rubiaceae > Rubia > Rubia tinctorum. Next base: position 15,674,151 of record JAULKM010000010.1, on the reverse strand, counting down.
TGTTTCTCAATTAGTCACCCTTTCAGAAAAGATTTCAATGAAGCGATCGATGTGGTTTTACCCCGACATGAATGAATTGGTTTTTTAAGCCTAATTTGTTTCTCGTTGATTTTGGTCTCTGTTTTGTCACAGATACGTTTTATTAGTTAGTAAAGTATGATGATGTAGTGCACTATCAGTTTCTTATGCTTGACCTGGAAATACTTGTGTTCGTCAGTTTGCCTTTGCCATTGGAAAAAAGAAACTCTTGTTTATTGCGACTTGGATTCTTTGAAGAAGTCCTTTAGACATTCCCGCTCTTTTACATTCTATGCTTTCTATTTCTCTGGATAAACAATTAGTAAATGATGGCATTTCAATACAATGTTGATGCAATTTAGGTTTTTCTTTCTTTTGTTTGAGGAACGCAACATGTTCAAATATCAGTCTCTCTTTGTTGCAATTATTGTAAAAATAAAGCTTTTAACCTACATCACCGAGTCCACATATGAAGTTATTGGGGTATTTGAGTTGTTTTGTTGTCCAGGGTGATTTTTGACACTTTTCTATTAGTAAATTATATGCACTTATGTACCCTTTCTAAGTTTCCCCATGATTTTACGTAACTTTTTTATAAGGTATAATTGGATTTGTGTAATTATACAATATAGGTGTTACATATAAACACTGCATGATAGTAGCAACTCTAGCGCTGAACTGAGAAGTATACAATGTTTGATATAGGTTCCTTAGAGATTTAAGTGAATGTATAGAGTAGTGTGTTCCTCGGAGCTTGTAGTGTGGGAGATGGATGGTTGTGCCTTTATGCTTTAATAGCATAGATACAATTTGGTGGTGTAATTTTCCCAAATGATACAGTTTTGTAGAGACTAACATATCTTTAGCTTGATTTTGCTTGTGGGATTTTGGTTTTGAAGCCATAGTTTGTTTATTGAAGACATCAGTTCTTATATAGTTGTTAGTTAATGTATAAGCATTCTTGTGGATAGTGAGATGTTTCATGACAAAGATTTCTTCATGGCTAACTACAAAGAAATGAATAAGAGATTTAAGATATATGTCTATTCGCATGAAAGAGATCAATCCTTCGTTAATGTCCTTCTGCCAGTGAACTTTGAGCCTGAGGGTAACTATTCTAGTGAAAGCTATTTCAAGAAGGTTCTTTTGAAGAGCCATTTCATATAAAAAAATCCATCTCAAGAAGATCTCATCTTTCTGCCCTTTTTTATTGCTAGATTGAGGCACGATACGAGAGTTGGGATCCATGGCGTTCAGGACTTCATCAAGGACTATGTGTATAACATCAGGCACGAGTACCCTTTCTGGAACTGCAGTGGTGGCTCTAACCATTTCCATGTCGCTTACCATTCTGTCAGGCGTTCTGCCATTGATAAAGCTGTTGAAGTTAAACTTAATGCCATTTAAGTTGTTTGTTCTTCCAGCTACTATGTATCAACTTATGTTGCTCACAAAGATGCATTTTGCCTTAGATATGGCCAAGGAAAGGGAAAAGGCCCCAACCTTGTATCACCAAAGATGTGAGGTAGAGTTTAATACTTTAATGTGCTTTATAGTTCACTTATTTGGATGTGTTTAAAATAATCTTATTCGCCACATTTCATTTATAATTTGATGCCTCAAATCCCTTTATGCCTCAAAATTTTGCTATTAGTTCGCTATTTTACTCCTTGAGTATATAGGCTTCCATCAAATGTCATTCTGCTACGGTAGTACTGGTGGTGTTATTTTATGCCTATTTCTGCTTCTTTAAAGATGCTTATTGGACTCTTAGATTCGTTCAAACTGTTGATTATTTAGTAAAACTCAACTGGATTAATCTTCTTGTAGAGGTATCTTACTAGTTTAGCAGCAAAATTTCCAGGGAAAAACTAGCATTTTTCGCGGGGTCATTAAACTCCATAGTGCGCGAAAATCTTGTACAAGTATGGGGGTACGATTCAGAGATATCAGTTCACAGTAGCCATCTAGATAAACTCAACTCGGAAGCGCTTCTAGGCAGCAAGTTCTGCCTCCATGTCAAGGGATTCGAGGTCAACACAGCTCGTGTCGAGGATGCAATAGACTTTGAGTGCGTGACAGTGATCATAGTCAACCACTGCGGTCTTCCTTTTGCAGACATTCTAAATTGTAAGAGTTTCTCTGTTGTCGCTACATTAGAGATACCACAACTGAAGAAGATTTTGCAAGGCATTAGAGAGAGTAATTATGCTATATTGAGAAAGAACCTCCTGAAAGTGAAAAAACATTTCCAGTGGCATATTTCCTCTGTTGATTTTGATGCATTTTATATGGTCATGTAGGAGCTATGACTACGGTGAATTCCTTGAGGGTCTTCGAAGATGTATAATGATCTCTGTCTTTTTTTCCCTCCCATTCTTTTGTATAAATAATCGGTTTACCGAACATGATCTTCTCTTACACAAAACATGTCATTTCATGTGTACTGATATCAACCGTTGGATTTAGAGCACTATATTTAACAGACTCGGGATGATGAGCACCAGAAAAGAATAGTGTTACACATAAAACTCAGGTGACAATGAATGTAAAGAAGTTGCTTCTGTTTAGCTACGTGTGTTTAGCTATTCCACTTTAGACATTCTAACTGCACATAGTTTGTTCACAAACAAAAATATGTACTCTTATTGCTTCATTATTTTTAGGGTCTGGGGAGCCTAATAAATACCCTCTCAATGAGTTTTAAATTTTTAAAAAATGAATTAGAATCATGGGCTCCTATCATAAAATCAATTGGTACTATATAGGGGTGACTCATGATCTTATATATTGAATCATAACTTTGTCAACCTCGGATGTGAGACACTAACATTATACCTTTAAACTGAACTTTTTTTGTTTACCATTTATAGAGTCAAAGCTTTTTTTAAAAAAAAAATTGAATCTTCACATTTGTGAATGGTTTGGAAAGTCAAGTCCTTTGCATATAGAATCCATGTTTTCATTGTACTTTTTCCACTTCGAAGATTGATCCTTTTTTTAAAACAACTTTATCATCCTGGGAATGCAGATATGGTAATCGGCAACTAAAATAGCGAGAAAAATAAGCATTAAACATAATGAGGGCCTGTGATACCTCGGCACCTAATATTAGATCGACATGCAAAAACAGATGTCATAATGAGCACAAAAACAGATGTGGGTGTTGGAAGAAGGCGAAACAGATTACTCTAAAAGTTGTGGAAACCTATCTGTTTATCTTTTAAATAAACTGATTTGTTTCTAGATTCTAGGTAATTAAGTCAAACTGAAGATTTTGGATGCAAAATATGTTCAAATTCATTAGTTTGACTTAACTTCATAAAATCTAAAAATAAATCAATGTATTGAAAGAAAAGATAAACTTCAAAACGCAAAAGACGGGGCTGAATTGAAATTATAGAAAGATAAAAGATTTTAGTTATAATATTAAAAATTTAGTGTGCAACATGTAGGAGTGATAAATTTATGACCCGATTAATACAACCCGAAAATTTTATTTTGATTTGTTCAAATTTACAGTTTAAACTTTGATCTTTCCATAACTTATGGAAAGACCGCCTTTCAAAAGACGGACTCTTTGAATGATCTCAATCACCATACAATAGAAATTATTTGGTTTCTGGATGGTTCTGTCAACCGGGGATAATGAAGTCATTTTAACTAACCTAAACTCAAGTTGTCCAAAAATAATATACCAATATTATAATATGTTACTAGTTTTAATTATTTATTATATATAATCAATCATAACTTGTTAAAATATATAACTTCTTCTTAAGATATAATTAAAATTATAAAAATCTTTTTACACTCTATATATATATAACTGAAGAAAATTTAAAGAAATACATAAAGTGAAATAATAAAATGTTCAAGTTTTATTATACATTAATAGAGTACTTATGATATAAATATATATATATATATATATATATGTTATTTATTTATAAATTTATACATGATAAAGTCTTGTTTTAAACCAACTAACTGTTAAATGAGCACATTTTATAATTAGTCTAATAAGGTCATTTGATATTTATTTTTATTTATTGCAATGAGATACATATAATTATGATAGCTTATTATAATGAATCTCAACATATAAATAAATATTTTTTAAATAATTTGAATGAAATATTATAAAAATAATCAAATTTTATTGTATTCAATATTTAACTATATATAACTGTCTCATATAGTTTTTCTTAAATGACTAAACTTTAAAATTTTTAATAAAATTCTTTATTTTCAATTTAAATGTAAAACATGTATAAAAAACTTAATCCTAATATTATAATTAAAAATATAGCGCAACCGCGATGGTAGACTAGGAATCTCTCTAGTTTTTTAACCTGGGAACTCTCCCATTTTACACACAAATTAGGTAGACATAATAAAGAAAGAAAATTCAGTTCAGAATAGAAAATGTAATATGATTGAATGAAACTAAAATAATCTTATTGAAAAAGAAAGGATGTCATTATTAAAATATAGTTTTTTAAATAAGCAAGAGTTATAATATTAGAAAGGATAAATTATTTCAGTTGCCCTAAAATATCATCATCGTTCCCATTTGGTGTTTCATTTTATTTTTTGAGCAATTCTCCCATTTTCAGTTCTGTAATATTATTATTTTTTAATTCTACCATTTTCAATTCTGCAACTTTTTTATTAGTGATAATTAACACTATTGTAACTTTTCATGGTGTTATAATTTGAAACTTTAATTTTTTACTCTGGGCTGCATAACTTGAAAAAATTGAGTCCAATCATTTTAGAAATTTTAAACGAAAGAAATATTTTCCCCAATCCTTTAATATTGACGGCAAAGTCTTGGAAAAGACGCACTACAAGAAAAACTTCCAGTTGTGACGCTTTTTTGAAGCATCCGTGATACTTAAAAGCGTCGCTAAAATTAT
>JAULKM010000010.1:15620312-15631536 GCA_032355605.1 Rubia tinctorum | reverse complement strand
GGAGTTGTGACTATGCGATGTGATATTTCTACGACTACTTCTGCCCATATATCGCTTCTAGTGTCTGGTAGTGCAGAGACATGCTTTGATGACCATGTATGTTTTTTATACTCGTCATATTACGTTGCTTTTCATTCTAAACTAACTATTGATTCTATTTTCTATTTTTCTCAGCTTTTGGAGAACCATATAAAGAGTGAAGTCATTGAGAAGACTCAGTTGGTTCAGGCTCTGCCAAACACTGAGGATAATAGGCATCCTTTATCAGAACCTCGGAGATCTGTTTCAATAGCTTGTGGCGCTCCGGTGTTTGAAGCTTGCCTGAGGTTTCCAACATGGGCATCTCAGGTTCTTATTCTCATCGCCTTATATGTTGCTTTCCACTGGAGAAGAGTGATAATAAGCGAAAGATGTGACGAGATGATTATTCATAATTTGATGTGGCACTATGTTTGCATTCTCAGGTTTTGAGGCAATTGGCTCCGGATGCTTCATACCGTTGTTTAGTCGCTCTTGGTATTGCCAGCATACAGGGTTTAGCTGTAGCTTCATTTGAGAAAGAGGATGCAGAGCGGCTTCTTTATTTCAGTTCAAAAGAAGAGAAAGATGGCTCTTCAAGCAATCTCGACATTAATAATCTTCCGACCTGGTTAAAGGGCCCGCCTCCTAGTAGAAAGAGAACGGAGATGTGCCAACCTACATATCGAAACCCCAGTAATGGTTTGATGATCAAAAAGGAAGACTTGGATGATAGGAAATCTTTGTTAGTGAATGGCGTTTCTGCTCCTGTGATTCCTGCAAGACAAAAACTTAAAGTCGCTGCTCTGAGGCCCATCCCTCACATCCGCCAACAAAAAATGCTTCCCTTTTCAGGAATTTCTCAAGGGGATGGATTCGAAGGTATAATGTCGAAACCTAGTTTACCACCTATGCCTCCCAAGCATTCTAGCGGTGGAGTAACTCCTGCTTCCAACCGAAAATCAATGTCAAGTTCATATCAAGCTAAGCAGATGATATCGTTAAATCCCCTTCCTTTGAAGAAACACGGCTGTGGTAGAAGCCCTATACACGTATGCTCCGAGGTATGTCAGATTCCTTCTTGTCCCAACACTTCACCTTGTGATGTACAAGGGGATTTGGTTAATTTAATCTTTTTACGACCAACTGTTTTGAGTTTGTTATCTGTACAGGAGGAGTTTCTTAAAGATGTTATGCAATTCCTTATACTTAGAGGGCATACTCGTCTCATACCTCAAGGAGGGCTCTCTGAGTTTCCCGATGCTATACTCAATGCAAAGAGGCTCGATCTCTTTAACTTGTATAGAGAGGTGAGATACACTTCTATCTATTAGGTTCTTGGAAAATCATTCATGTTTTCTTTTAACTCATCGGAACTTCGATCAGGTTGTTTCGAGGGGTGGTTTTCATGTTGGCAACGGGATAAACTGGAAAGGACAAGTTTTCTCGAAGATGCGCAACCACACTGTGACGAATAGAATGACGGTAAGGCCTTCTAATCTCTGTCCATGTGCACGTTGATATCCAGCTATTAATTAAAGCTGTTCTTTTTTCTTTGTTTTTGTAAAATTAGGGTGTCGGAAATACTCTTAAAAGGCACTACGAAACTTATCTTCTGGAGTATGAATTGGCTCACGAGGATGTGGATGGAGAGTGCTGCTTGTTATGCCACAGGTATTCCTTTTTTCCTCTTAGATCACATCCTTCAATCAGAGATGAGTTGTTATTTAAGTAACATCAAATGTTCCGATATTCTTCAGTAGTGCTGCCGGGGATTGGGTTAACTGTGGCATGTGTGGTGAGTGGGCTCATTTCGGCTGTGATAGAAGACAAGGACTCGGTGCCTTCAAGGTGCTCTACCGAATCTCTCAGGACTTTTGTATATTCAAGTTTCGACTCTAGAATATTATTCAGCTGAAATGCAATGACAATCTGTGTCTCTTAACTTTGCAGGATTACGCGAAAACTGATGGCCTCGAATACATATGTCCACAATGCAGTGTTTCAACCTTCAAGAAGAAGGTACAGAAAAGTGTGAACGGATATTCTTAGTGCCTCTCAATGCTCTCATACGATTCTCCCTGCTGTATTAATTCACCTACCAGAGGTAGAGTGTATTTATTCGAACATGAGATGGATGCTGATTTTGTAGTACTAGGTCCCGTGTTTATAGTGATGTGATTAGTTTGGTACTAGAGCCCTGTTCTGGATAAGTTAGGGAGGAGGTTAACATTGAATACTAGGTTAGAGGAAATACCGGTGAAGGGGGGATATCGCGCTTTTCAGAGGTTTGATGAGATGAAAAACGATGTGATAGCAGTTAGCATTAGTTAAGGTTTTGGGCATAGCCCTGAATATTTATGAGGTGAGGTGTTGTACTTTAATGTGCATCTCTTTCTGTACTTTAATGAATGAATATATGTATTTATTAGAGCAAAGATTAAGGTTCAATTCTTGGTCATGTTTGTAAAATTAGTGCAACGGTTTATTTGGTTTCAATCAGTACAGTAATTCAAGAAATTGAGATAGCATCAAAAATCGCCTTACAACAAGCTAAGGGTCTAATTTGAATATGTGCACATTTTTGCAACAAAAGTAAAGTTAAAATGGAATTTCACACAATTCAAACGAAAAGAGAGTTCTCGTCAAAAGCCCTGCTCTTCAACTTTATCAAATCCAAACACTTGGGGACGATGTTGCCACCATTGGTCGGCTGGTAGGCTCTCTCACCCTCTTTTATTTTTCGCTTCCTTTTTAATAGTCTTAGCATGTAGAACAAGGAGGAGGGGGTGGCTGGGAACCACCTACTCCTCCGATGCCATCACCGGAGTCCTCCGACGAGCAAAATGAAGAATCCGGCGAACACCTATACCAGATGCAGTACCATGTCGGCGAACGTGCGACCGGCACTGTTCACGGGCGCACGAGAGGAGCCGACCAAGCAGATCCGACCAGTACTAGCAACGGACGCCAGAGGCTAGCTCCAGGGCTGGAGGAGGCGACCTGGTAGTCTCTGACGGGCACGCTAGCCTTCCTCCGCGAGATCCAGCTGGAGATCGAGACTCTGACGAGCACATAAGGAAGAAATCCGGCGGGCACATAAGATCCGGGCAGTCACCTCCGACCAGCGGTTGAAGGCAAAAAAGGTGGTCATCTCCGACGAGCCACCACGACTCACATTCTGCGCATCTGTCGGCTTACGTCTGGCGAGCAGGAGTCGGCATATGAACCACAACAGGTGGAGTTCAGCGCTGATTCAACTAATAGTTATGGTCGGCTCGAATGTGTGAGATGCGGGCCACATTTTTTACGAGGCCATAGGCGGTCCGACAGAGCTTTCTAAAGAGCTGGTCGCGCGGTCCTCCAAAATCAACGACTCCCTACCTGATCAATGGTTGCCCAGCAGGTCATGGTCAACGAAGGTGAAGGCAGTTAAATGGACAACGTAATGCGGTGAACAATTCTTTCCCAACTTGGCCTTGCCAAAAATTCAGGCATAAAGCACATCTAGCGTAATTTCTACTCTAGTCCATCCCTATAATCTATCCCTACCCTATGTGTTTTCTAGTTGCTTAACAAATAACCTCCGTGGTTGGATGTAGCCACAACAATCTTGTGGTGATTGCAATAGAGAGTCGATTAGAAGTATTGGATGACTCTGTCATTAGTGGTGCTAAGTTGCGGGCAACAGTCAAAATAGGTTATCCTGTGGTGGAAGGTATATGGTCTGGCCTACTGAAAGATAGGAAAACTGGTCTTTCTGTAGTAGTATACATTCGTCGAACAGAGTTGCTGGCACATAACGGAGTCCCCACTAGCTGTAGTACCACATCTGCAATGAGCTCGAAGGACATTACTCTTAAGGCGATAATTACTCAGGGGTTATAGTAGGAATGCACTGTAGCGTGACTTCCCTAAATGATGACATGGTTTAGGTTAATTCTGTTTTAGTTTCTTCCTAGGTGTGCTGTTGGTACTCTCGCGATTGCGGTGAGAATTAGATTCTCTCTCGCCGCACTTTTTGGAGAAATCCAGCGACAACCTCCAAAAAGGTTCACAAATCAGAACTATGGAAGTTTGGCAATCCGGTGCGGACAAATCTGGCAACACTGAACAACACATGGATGCATGTAGTTCCAGATTGTTTCAAAACAAAGCGGTCCTGCCCTCGAAATTCCTTCAACAAACCCTCCTCATTGTTGATTGGAGAAATCTAGTTGCAGCCTCTTCAAACTACAGAGCTGTCGCAATCCGATGAAGACGAAGATTAGAGGTGCGAATCGAGTAGCAGATCGCCAATATGACACATGAACCTAATGATAGGTCCATTTGTGGGAGTCTCACCCCACAGTGTGTGAGCCAAAAGAGTTTAGAACGTTTTAACATATTAGTTATAGTTGTTAGATAGGGATTGTGCTACCTAAATCTTGCGCAACTATGTAACGATCTTGCGGATTATGAGAATGAGAACGATTTTGTGTTTAAAAAAACTTCACATATTTCCACTTTTGTATTTTGTGTAACTACTTAACTAAACGGTTCTCATCAGAAAAAAAAACAAAAAACTAAACGGTTTTGTTAATGCACTAAACAAATGAATTTTTAAAAAAATAAAAAAATCAATCATTCCAATTACATGTTGGGAAAAACGCCAAGCAGCGATTATAATGAGTGGAATTGACATCCAACCTAACTAGACTCTATCGATAACTAACATATTGCAAGAATATCTAAATTACATGTCAACCAGACTTATCGTCTGTACTATTCCAAATAAGAGATCCAATAAAAATTTGTAACATCGCCTTCGGGGATATTAACTTGCTTCCCGCGAAAATCATGATCACTTGGCAAAGAGAAGCGTATCATGCATCAATATCACTGTGCCAAACATGGATCTTCTACAATTGTAACACCATTTGATCCACCCACGATCTATGTTGTCCAAACTGTAACCACATTGAAAAACACAGATCCGACGAACCCAAATTTATGAAAACTACAAATAAAATTGTGAACACATGATCTGTGCAAGCAGATCAAGAACAATACAACAACATGAACAATTAAACCGAGTTATCATCATGAGTACAACGATCTAATTAATCAGGTAAAAAATAAAATTAATCTGTGAAGACAAATCTCACACTTATACAATAGCAAAAACATGAATTAAAATAAATTGTTATTCCCTATCTTTCCTACTGGGAAGGTGGGAAAATATTGAACAAGAAGGGTTGCGGCTTGGAGAGAGGGTTTAGCGGACGGTATAGGGTTTAGAGAACGAACAGGTTATTGACACCCAATTTAACAAATGCACTTTTTTTGATGGACTAAACGAATGCATTTTTATACTCCGTCTGTCCCAGCTATTTTTGTAGCAAGAGAAAGAGGGAGTTAATCATCGGTCCGTTACTTCCCCCAAAACGTTCCCTCAAATTAGATCAGAGTGTGCAAGCATTTTCATAAAACATAAAACCCCTAGCTATTTTTCTTAGTCATTGAATTCAAGATCCAAGAGAGAAGCATAGAATTAATCTTCCTCCATTGTTTGTAGGTTGGCTCTCCTTCTGCCAGAACTTCAATTTCACTGGTGAGAAAACCCAGCTTGTCACGTGTGTCAAGAGCAATCATCATCGATCTGCTCCACGTGATATAATTTGTTTCATCTAGCAACTCAGCAACAAGTATTAAGGCCGAGTGATCAGAATGATGTAAAACTAGTGGATTGTCTGAGCCGTACCGATTGGTTTCATCTTCGCGATTGATTTGTGTCATAAGCACTTGACGAGGTGTGCTCACTTCTCCTTGGGTTGATGATGAGAGTATTGCCATTTTCGAAGCAACAAGGATCTAATTCTACTCTGATACCATAAAGAAACAAATGAATTATGAAGAAAAGTTCAGATGTGAGTATGAGCAGGAAGAAGCTTGGAGAAGAAAGAAAAAGAGAGAGAGAAAAGCAATATTATTTCTGTGATTTCAAAACCCGTTATCAAAACGTAATTACAACCACTTGTTTTATACCTACAGAATAAAAAAAATAACTCAAAGAAAATAGCTGCCTATTAGCTAATGCCAGGTGGCATGTGCGTCTAACAGATTTGAGCAGCAGTTATTGCACTTGTCTCCATTTCTTCAATATTGTTATAGTATTTCTTCATTCTCGATCTCCTTGTTCAGATCGTGTGTTCATAATTTTGTTTGTAGTTTTATTTTTGGGGTTCCATTATTTTGGATCGTCAAATCTGTGTCTTTTAAAGATGTTTATAGTTTGGACAACATAGATTGTGGTTGGATAAAGTTGTGTTACAGTTATAGAAGATCCATGTTTGGCGTAGTGATATTGATGCGTGATACACACCTCTCTGCTTTCATGATTTTCACGGGAAGCAAGTTAATATTCCCGAGGCAATGTTATAGTTTTGAGAAAAGTGATTTTCTAACCCTACCTACTTGACATAAGTGCCAATATAACCCTCAGATAATTTTTAGTGCAAATATAACCTTACCTAGTCGATGTAAGTGCCAATATAACCCTATAAGTGGTCCGTTGGCGGCCCGACGGTGGTCCGGCGAAAATCCAGCAAAAATCATGCGGTCCGACGGTGGTTCGGCGATGGCCCGTCGGAAATGGGGTCTGAGGGTTATATTGGCACTTACATCAACTAGGTAGGGATATATCTGCACTAAAACTTATCTGAGCGTTATATTGACACTTATGTCAAGTAAGTAGGGTTATATTGATATATATATCCCTACAGTTTTTATTGGATCTCTGATCTGTAATTGTATAGACGATCAGTCTGGTTGACATGTAATTTAGATATCCTTGCAATATGTTACTTATTTCTAGAGGCTAGTTAGGTTGGATGTCGATTCCACTCATTGTAATCTTCGCTGGACGTTTTTTCCAAAATCTTGGAATGATTAATTTTTCAAAAAAAGAAGAAGAAGTAATGCGTCAAAAAATCTCCGATTGGGCTGCGCCATAATCTGCAAAATAAAGCCCCTGGAGTAATCCGGGAAAAAACCTCCAAGGTAAAGTCAGTTCCATATGAATAGTGAAGAAAATAGTGAATGAATCAAAATGAATGATATATCGTCATATTTATACTACTTAAATCCTAACAGTTATTGCATGTAACCAAATTTTTTATTAAATACGTATTAAATGACAATATTGACCAATTCATGATTAAACTCTATTGGGCTAATCCAACCCAAAAATATTATTTAATGAGTTGGGCTACGATACTTCCTCTGATCCTCTAATATTGACACACTTGTCATTTATGGATGATCTTTTTAAATTGACACTTTCCCTTTATGACAGATGCTAAATTAATTTCATCCATTCAACTTACTATTTCTTCTCCTAATACAAATACCGCCACTAATTCTACTTTAGAAAATAATTTATGTCATCTTACAAGGGCCAATATAAAAGGACTATAAAGTACACCATATCATATCATACCTATAATAAAAGCGTGATCATTATCTTGGGAGTCGGTTAAGGTACGGTCTCATGTTTCACACAGATTTAATCTCTTTCCTCCTCCTTGGTTTCTTCTGCTTGTGTTCCTTCGCCACCGGCTGGTATAGGTTAATTGACGGTCGATAGTAGTTGATAACCTTTTAAGTTTCCAAACCCTCCACCTACCAGCTTCCACCGGCCTGACTCTTGACTTACACCGACTTGTTCCGCCGGTCGCCTTTCCCTACCTACTTTTTTGCTTTCTTCACCAAAGGATGTTACACATGGCCGATTTTGATGAAAATGTCGGGCGAAATTAAAAAGAGGGCCCTTTATATATAAAATATAAACGAAACATAATATTTTAGGTAAACCCTAAAACAATTACAAAAAATGAGTTCTAGTTGCATTTTTATTTGCAAAGTCATCTATAATGCTATTTATTTGTAAATTCTCTTTACTTTCTATGCACAACATTGCAAGTCCATTCAATCTTTTTTGTGACATCGTCGATCTCAAATATGTCTTCAGCAATTTTAACTTTGAAAAACTCCTCTCAGATGATGCTACTGTAACAGACATTGTCAACAAAATTCTATATGCGATAGCAACATTGAGATAACAATCTACACTTTTAACAAATTCAAGGATTTCAATTGTAGAAAACGTCTCATTTTGCAAAGTCGATTGTAATATTTTTAGTTCAGTAAATAAATCATCTAACTCAACATCAGATAAGTCATTATGGGTAAGCGTTTTTTTTAAATTATCACCATGTTTTCTCAACTCGTCGGTTTCTAATGATTTTAGAAATTTGAATTTAAAAAAACCAAAAAAATTTCAAATGATTTCAATTCATCAAATCTAGATTTCAAAGAAGTAATCGCCATGCCCACAACAAGATTAAAATAATCAATTTGAATGATTCTTCTAGTGATAATAAAATTTTAGCACCTTCAATCTCATAAAATTATTTTTTTTCTTCTTAAATGACACTTTGTTAAAAATATTGGCTCTATGTTCATATCTGATGCAAGACTTTTATCAATAATCAAACTTTTATTAAAACCAGTATTCCTATACTTCTCAACAAAATAAATTACACCTTCTAATTGTTTCATGGTAGAGTCAATACACATAGATTTAGACTGTAATTTCTTACTCATCGTGTTAACAACAAACAAAATGTCATACCAAATGATCGTACCAAGTAAAAATTCAAAACTTTCAATTGAATTAATTAAACTTTCAACATCACTTTTAGACTTGGCATCATCACAGATGTTGTATAATTGTAATAAAGCATCTCTCACTTCAACCGGTTGAAATCTAATAGGTTGAACACTTTTAATTCGACTCTCCCAATGTGCATTTGACAAAGATTTGACCGTGAATCCTTTAACATTATCAAGTAATATTTCCACATTTTAGTAGAACTTGAAAATAACGTGTATATACGTTGCAATATTCCAAAAAAGTAAATAACCCTAACACAAGAACTGACCATATCACTGAGGGTTAAACTAAGTCTGTGACATGAACATGACATATATAATGCTCTAGGATTAATTCCAACCAACCTTTTTTGAACCCCTTGATTTGATTTCCTTTCATACTTGAACCATTATCATAACCCTGACCTTTTATATCTTCAATATTAAGATCTAATGAATTTAACACTTTTTACAACTCATTAAAAAGTCCTAAACCAATTGTTTCATCCACCACTATAAATTCTTAATTTTTTTCTTCTATTTTCACTTCTTTTGGTTAATTCGGGTTTATAGGGTTCCCGTCCCTTTTCTATAAAGATCCATTTGCATAATGGGCGATTACAAACATAATGTTATAGGATAAACCCATTTAAACTGAAGCGCTAGCTAACTATTACAATTTAAATCTAAAACAAAGAGAGAAATACACAAAGTCACTAGTTGATATTACAATTCTAACCAAAGGCCTATGTGGCAATAAGAATGATATACAAGCATAAGTGGTTTTCACTGAATGACTGCTTAATAGTTCTGAGTTCTGACCCAAACCACTAAACAAACCGATCACAGTGAAGCATCAAGAGAAACGCACGCAAAATATTCTATCCACACTTCTGGTCAAATATCAAGGCAATCAAGACAAAGAAAAATGAAGACCCCCAACTAAAAATCCAGTTTGTCTCCATTCAACCCGTTCAGATCCTTTTTTATACTAGGAAACTAAAGCAGGTCATTTTAAATGCCAAAAATACTTTTACATTGGTGTATATGAACAATTATAATGTTCAGAATCAGCTCCAACTTGGCTCCAAAAGGAACACTGAACAAACAATATTCTAGTGGACCAAAATCTACAAATCTGATAAATCCTCCAAAAGATTGGAATCGCCAAAAGTTTGTTTTAAAAACTTTGACTTGTATTTCATCTTACCATCTTTAAAAAAATTGAAACAGATCTAAAGTCAATCAAATTTTCTGAAAAAAGGTCGTCGGAGAAGATAGACTGGCGGAGTTAATTCCTTCTTGACACTAAGATTCAAAAAATCAATTTGAAAAACACCCTTTATAATCTGAAGATAAAAAAGCTTGAAAAACTAAAAATAAACAAGAATAATAAAAATGAAAGATTAAAAGCCTCCCACCCCGAAAAGAAAAAAAATAAAAGTAGAAAATAAAAAAACTAAAAGATAATTACCCCCAATAACACGCCAGAAGACTTTCTGGAGCTATTGACCTTGTCGAAATTTTTTGCCAATTCGATCTGATGAATATTCACATCCCCATTGCGGTTGTCATTCAGAAGGGGTATCGGTGGAAATGACGTCGTCACAACAGTAAAAAACCATGAAAACCCTCTAGTCGCCGTCGCGATATTAATGTTCGCAGCTGAGTTGTTCCAAGATCAATTGAGTTGCGCTCAGTTCACCTGAGTTGCGCTGAGTTAAAATCGAGATGAAAAGAGCTTTGTTAGAAGATACATCAACACGAAAGTCATTTGTTCTTGGTGACTTACATCTGGTGTATAGTCAAGAATTATTGAAAAATATTTTGCTTCTTAAATTTTTTAATAATTACATCTCTTACACTATTAGCCAAAATGGAAATCAATTCATTCTGAATTTGTTTACCAAGATAATGATAATGGATTTCCTAACTTAGAATTCGCCTAATATGATCTTCCATCACAACATCAAATTCAGCAATTATCTCAATTATTCCCAAAATATTCCATTATTATTTTGATAAAGTTTCTCATTTGATCCATGAAAAGCCAACGAACGTTTAGAAAGAAATTTTATAGCAGCTATTATTCTTCTTAAGACTTTCCTGCAACGTTCTCTTTCCTTAGATATCTCTCGTCATAAATCTTTATCTATTGTTTGATTCTTATCTATTCTCAATTTTAATTCATACCAAGAGTTCATATTAGTAATATGTTCAACAGAGTTTTCATGTTCTTTGAGTCGCTGACTAAAATGTTTCCAATTTCTAAAATTATCATTTGCTAAAGAACTTATGTTATTTTGATTTTTAAATAATTTACCACAAAAGTAATACATTTTATCCACATGTTTACTTTATACTAACTACTTTGATATGAATTTCCTTGCGAAAACTTTGGATTGCGAAAAATCAGATATTTATTTATTTGAGAGTCTCGCCCAACTCAAATAAATGCACGAATTGCAGCGTCTAGCCCGCAGGGTACACTCAACTCGACTTATAAGCGTCT
>JAULKM010000010.1:15572743-15607797 GCA_032355605.1 Rubia tinctorum | reverse complement strand
GGTGGAGGTGGCGGTTTGAGGGTTAAATTGTCCTAACACTTGTAAGTTTTAGGTCAAGGAGTATTTTAGTCATTTTATGTGCAGTTAACGTCGGTCAACGCCAGAAATGGTGTCTTAGAGTTACATTGGCACTTTCATCAACTAGTTAGGGTTGTTTTTGCACTAAAAATTATCGAAGGGTTATATTGTCACTTACTCAAGTAGATAGGGTTATGTTGGTATAGATCCATAAAAAAATTAGTTTATTAAAAAAATTAGATCGTTTCTATAAACAGTCTAAACTTTAGGCGGAGGCATTTCTACAATTCTTTATCATTTTTCTCCACATCTCCTGTGAGGCATGGACTTTTTCCCAATTCTTACTCATTCTTCTCCACATCTCCACTCCTGCTACAAGCTGCAAAAATAATCAAAGAAAACATCAACAAAAAGTTGTAAAATATCAAATAAAATAGTAAACATCAACTAAAACTAACAAGACATATACAATCAACAAAAAATCATAAAATATTAACTACAACTAACAAAACATTAACATAATCGTCAAACTGAAAATCATAAAACATTAACTACAATTAACAAAACATCAACATAATCGTCAAATTACAAGGCTTAAAGCATCAAATTAAACTAAGGATAAATTCAACTAAAAATTATAAAACATCTACATGAAAACTTAAATTGTCAAATCAAATATCAACCTTAAAGCGTAAAACTCAATAAAATACACGTGAATGTCAACTAAAAGTAGTATAAACATTAAATACAATATATATCATAAGCATAAAAAAGGATATAAACGTCTAACATCACTGGAAATTTAATGAAAATCATCAACTAAACAATAACCTAAACGTACGTATAAAACATCAACTAAAATAAACCTCAACAAATAACATGAAATGTCAATTGGAAGTAGTATAAACCCTATCAGTACATAAAAATTAGATAGATTAAACATCAACTACAATAGTATAAGTATCAACAAAATTGTTATAAACCTATAAATATCATTGGAAATTTTTATAAACATCATATGGAGATAAGACTTTTGTATGATATCTCAGATCTCGAAAATATGCCACAAAACTCAAACAACGACTAAATCTAACAATTGTATGCCGGTAGTATTTTCACAAACTATGGAAAGCATAATAATAGGAAATGAAATTAGTTTGAAGATTGGAAAGGAATTCAAACGCTTAATTTCCACCTCAAAGACCTTCTGAACATGCTTTTCTCGCCCGAAGAGGCTGTAAATATTGTTCTTGGCAAAATGCGCCAGCTTCTTAGTCTTCTCGTCGTCGGAATCAGAGGATGAGGATGAGGAGTGGTGTTCGTGGATTTTCTTGGTGATCTTGCTCATCATTGATTCAATGACGGAATTGTGCTCGTCGCTTCCGAAGTACACCTATGGCGTTAGAGATTAGAGCGGGGGAGGAAGATTAGGAAGAAAACAGAGAGCATGACGACGGCGGCAGAGGTGGAGCTGCATAGCTGCGGCAGAGGCAGGTTTAAATCACAGAAAAATGGCGGTTTTCGGCGGTTACGAGAGTGATTGGTGGGAAGAGAAGACGAAGAGACAAAATATTGAAATTAATTCCTGAAATTATGTTATATGTGGACAAAAGTTATTATATTTACACAAGAAGAACTCCACTTTTTTTAGCAGATTTAAGTTTTTTGTATCCCAATTAGAATACATAATAATTGCACGGTCTTTGGTTAAAGTTTAGGATGTTTAAAACAAGACAGTGTGTAGTTTAATTAACATGTAATATTTGCATCTCACATTTAAATATTAAAAATAAATAATTTTTTCATTTGAAAATCACTAGTATATGAATTATAAAGTGAAATAACCAATATAATTAGAATTTATTAAATAATAAATAACATAAAAATTATTTTTATAACTTGTCTGTTCTCCCATTCCGTTCTCATGGGATGACGGGATTAAAATATATCACTTGTAGGATTTCCCTCCTCCTTGTAATTGTGTTATGTACTTGCCACGGAAAAAAAGAAGCCAGTGTTCATAACAAGGGATCAAAAATGCCATCCTTGTACGAGATACTGAAAACACATTATTTTTACTAATAAATCCTACAGCTGACCTAACGAATAAAAGACAGACTTCATTTATAAAGAACAATGTTTTTAAAAATATTTTTTATAAACAAGTTCGGAATGGAAATTAAGGGTCAGTTTTCAAATTAACCAGCTTGTTATTATTCCTAATTAGAACTCTTGTTTATTTGTTTTCAATGAAAGATTTGGTGGAAATCACCATTCACGAGTCACGACTACAATTCTAACAAGCATTTCCTCCCGAGCCTCTCTTGCCTGCAATCTAGGCAAACACATAACACAAAAGTGAGAACAGCAGGTGTATTAATTATTCATCCCTAGAAGTTAAGACAAGTGAACAACAACGTAAAAATATGACGGCAGAAGTCGAGAGATTATAAAATTTGCAAAATATTGCATTAGAGACATTAAAAGTTGTGTCAGCCTACATCTTCAGTGTCAACAAAAATATGGAAGGCATAATCTAGAGATCCCCATAATCTACTATGTTACAAGAATAGACACAAAATTGAAAGCTAATGCAAGAATCATTTTACTGGTAGAGAAGTCTCTATTTAATGCAGTGTTAGAAAGCGGTTCCACCAGAACCATTTATAATTAGGTGGAAAGTACTTTCGAGTTCGATAGTGCTATCTTAGATTACTCTTTTATTTCAAAGGCAATTCTAATTGTAGAACCGCTTTTAATGGACTGTCTTCTTGACCCAATATAAAAATCCATTAGCATTAGGGTTTTCACCACATATCTACACTCATAATTTTTTAAAGTATTTCCCTCCACTTATACGCCTCTCCCCTTCTCAACGACTCCCTCCCCACCCTAAACCATAACCTTCACCGCTGCTACCCTCCGCCCACCCTCCACCATCTCTCCTCCATCTGCCGCTGAAGCCGACACAATCTGCCGTCCACCGCTAAACTCGATGCCACCGGTAAACCCGACGCTCTTCGCCACTAAGGATATGTCTACCATCACGCCGCAGAGCCCTAAGCCACTGTAGATTAGTCTGTCACCGCCATGCAAGGTCGCCTCCGCTGCTAGGTCATCATCTGTCAGTGGGTCACCGTCTGACACCGTGTTGCTGGGTTATTTTCCGTTGCAGGATCAGGCTTTGCTTCGCTTGAGGCTTTGATTCGGGCTTTGCTTCAGATCTAGCTTTGCTTCAGACTAGCTGCCAAATTCGGAACCTATTTAGAACCCCGAATGAAGAGGCCATGAGAGCATGGTGGCAGTAGCAAGAACTATCTGAACGGTAGAGGCTTTGACCACATGACTGAAGGTGTGGTGAAAGTCAAAACCAGGTATCTGACAAAAGACTTGCGCAACGAGATGAGTCTTATGGTGATCAAATGTACCATCAGGTCGATACTTCATCCGATAGACCAACTTGGAGCCAACAAAGTTGACATATGATGAACGTGGAACCAAATTCTGGGAGTGCTGGCCACGAAGACCTGCTATCTAATCATCCATAGATGATACCCTGGATGGATTCTAAAGGGCCGAGCGATAATCTGTGGGTTCCATTTTGGGCAAGTAGTATAACAAGAAGACCATGAGAAATTATATAGAATTATCTTTGCACTGAATAGCACCAGTCTTCGACCAGGTAGCCATCCGATGAGAATGATGTTGAGAGGCCGCAGCACGCGGGGGGGGGGGGGGGAGGAGGCCTCGACTGAGGTATCCAGAGAGACCGGAGGACTAGCTAGCGGTGAAACAGGCACAAGCAGATAGATAGGGCCAACTCTTGAACGATCTGAATCCGATGAGCATATATAGAAGGACATCAGAGTAGGCTGAGTAGTTGAGGGAACAAATGAAGCATCATCACCATCAGGATCAATAAAGATAAAAATGTCCAGTGTCAAAAGAGAAGAACCAATCGTCGAGGTTATGGAAGAGGCGAAAGGAAAGCAAGTCTCGTCAAACCTGGAAGATGAGTGACATAAACTTTGTCAGTGGTGAGATCAAAACACCAAAAACCTTTGTACCGAGAGTTGTAGTCGATAAACACAGAAGGAATACTCTAGGGAGACAAAATGTGACCGGCAAATGGGCGAACAAATGGGGAAACTCGATAACCAAACAGGTGGAAGTTTTAGTAGACATTATCCCAATTAGCCTTCATGCTAAGCGTCATTAGTACTACTTTAACAATTAGGCAAACTCATTCAAATTCATCCTAAATCTAAGCAAATTCATCAATCAATAATCATAATTATTTGTCACACCTAATTATAACCTAACATTAACCAACGATAATCACATCGACAAAAGTCAAAGTGTTCCAGGTTTGACCAAAAATCTAGCAAACAATCAATTCACAATCATCAACTAGTTGATCATCCTAGTCTAAATCATGCATTAATCACACAAGAAAGCACAAAACATACTTGATAATCAAAGAAAAAAAATAGGATAAACCAAATCTCACAAATTCATTCTAGAAATGCTTACCAATTGCTCCCAAGAGTATATTTAGCCTAGATTAATAAAATCCATAACATATAACCTAAATCCACAAAGAAACATGGAAGAAAATGAAAGAGAAATGGAAAAAACTAGGGTTTTGGAGGCTCAAAGTTGGGATTTGTCAAATGGGGAAGAAGGGGGTATAATATAATCCAAGGAAATAGAGGGGAAAAGGCCAAAAAATTCAAATTCTGGGTTGATTTCGCGGGCCAAGGTATATGTTGCAGACCGCGAAGGTGCTTTTGCCATTTTCTTATTTCCATCGATACGGGTGAACCGCTGATCCATTTTTGGAGTTCTTATAGTCGTTTTTATAGTACTCGTGAAGACAAATCAAATGATGTAATCCATGGACACCAGTTCATCTTGGATCATTTTCAAAACTTTGCTCCAAAATCCCGGATCAGTCTTCCTCCGATACTTTGCATTCCTTCTTCAATCTATCTTCTACCACTTTGTAATTGACCTTCCTATTTCTACCATTCTTATATAGCCTTAATAAATATTCCACCATCCTTGAGAATGACCTTCTTCATGATGGTCTCCAAATAAGCTCACAAAACACCTATAAATCGACCAAATCATAGAGGTAAAACAAGTTAGACACCAAATTCTTACAAACTAGGGAAATTAGGGATAATAACTAAAAAAGGTGATTCTAAACTCCTATTTTGTAAAACAACTAATAATATAACTAACCACCAACAAAACAAGCTAAAAGGGGATGTCAGTTGTACCAAGAAAACATCAAAATCAAGTCATGTCAACTCCCCTACACTTAGACCCTTACTCATCCTCAAGTAAGAACAAGCAAAGTTCTAGGGTGATTTCTAAACTATGTTTTTTCCCAAGAGTACAACCAACACATTATTCCTAGAACTACCCTAACCCAAAACATAAGAGCTTTCCAACCCTCACATCCCGACCTAAGGAGTCCTAAACCACCAAAACAACAAAATCTTGACAGAATAAGAATGAGGTATAAACATTTAAAGAAAGTTAATAAGATAACTTAGTCTACCAAAAAATTCCACAAATAAGTAAAAACATGAGAAGAGTTCACATATTTCCATTTATCTCAATTCTCTCATTTTGCCTAAGACCCCTCTCGGATTTTCATCCTAACCTCTCTTTTCTTTCAAAACTCACACCTCACCTTTTTTTCACACCATAAGGCCTCTAATTTTTGCATAGTTTTCCCTTTCGGGTTTTTGACTTATCCGAACCCCCCAATTTCGCCCAAGTTTCCCTCTTGGGTTTTCAACTTAGCATGATTTTTTAAAACAAAATAAATCAAATTAGAGCATATACATATGCATACTACAATACACTACAATAATATATATTTCTCTCCCCCACACTTGAAACACACATTATCCTCAATGTGAACAAAAATACAAGATAAAGAAATAAGGGAGAAAGAAAAAAAACTCATAACTAGGATCTTGGAGGTCCTTCTCGGTGGTAGCAATGCTCAGTTCTCAATGAATGTTCTCTCCTCCATATTCTCAAACTCTGTCCAATATCCAACTTCAATCCATCCACTACAAATCTACAACTATGCAAGTCCTGATCAACTCTCACAAAAGGCAACAACTAGTAGTACTCCTAGATGGTAGTTTTTTGTGGTGGATTGTGATTGTGTTTTTTTGTAGTTTTGGGGTAAGAGTGTGAGGACAAGGGTGAGGTAAATTTTCATTTTTTTTCAAAATAAAAATCTACTATAACAATTTAAAACTCAGATTTCCTCCCGAGAAACTCCGTATATTTAAGGTCGCCGATACAACCCTAATGTTATCTGTGTGGTGAAGGTTCAAATCCCTCCACCGTGAGCTTCCAAAAGTAGAGATGTGGGGGCCTTTAAATTTTTGTGGAGCTAGAGTTTGTCTAAAAGGAGATGGGTGGTTTGAGAGCTTGGTATAATTATTTGGCTCTCCTATTGTCTCCTTCAAGAATTTCAAAAATTGTGGAGTTGGTTCAATTGGTGGAGGTGGGGGTGATGATGGAAAGAATAATGAATATAAGACAACCACCCATTGCTCAACTTATTTGTCTTAAAAAACCAACACCTCATCACCCTAGACCATATCTTGAACTTGCTTCACCACCTCAGCCATCAAGGTTGAAGGATTTGCACTTGACTTCGAGTTCACCTCTGATTGTGATGGAAGCTTGCCTGAATCTCTAGCTTCCAAACGGCTCACGAAAGATGCAAGTTGGCTAATTTGGGTCTCCAATTTCTTTAATCTCAAAGAGGTTCAGTCTTCCAAGTTTTTGAATCTTGAGGAAGTGTGAGCCTCCAAATCTTGTACATATTCGATATTGCTTGCATGAGTTCCTCATTCGAGCTTGAACCTCCTCCTTGAGCATGATTTTGGGACATGCCATACTGTTATGAATGCCAATCATATTGCTTATAGTGTTGGTTTTATGATGCAATCTCATACCATGAATCCAGATTACCACTCCACTCTGGATTGTAAGAATCATAGTATTGATACCATTCTTGAGTTCCTTGACCTTGGAAACCAACAACTCCAACCTCTTGATAGCACTCCTCATGATACCCTTGGTTTAGAAAACAAAGAGTTCCATCCCCCTCACAGTGCTCCCCTCTCAACCAATAGCAAGACTCACTAGGATGGTCGAAATGACAAGTCTTACAAAAACTTGCTTGTTGAGCCTCTCTTCTTATCATGAGTTTCCTCTAGGTGAGATATTCCATTTTAAAAAACAAAATTTTGGAATAGTAGTGAAAGGATCTTGGTATAAGTACACCAAGAACTCAGTTCTTGGAATAGTAGTGCAATACATACTTCGAACAAAAGCAAATTAAAAAAAGAAGCACAAAGAATTCGGGGTTATAGTGCAAAGGTTCTCGGTTCTTGGAATGAGCACGTACCATAAACCAAGAAAAAAATACTACATGTCCTTCCACAAAACAACAAACACAAAACAAGTACAAATTATGAACAAACAAGAACACACAAAGAGAAACAGTTAACACAAAGAACTACACTAACACTCAATAGAATACGTCTTTTCCATGGCAGAGGTGCCAAATTTTGGGTGGATGTTGTCGTCCCTCTCAAAGATAGTATTTATAAGCCCTAATTATGGCTAACTACTAGATAGTAGCTATTGGCAAGTCGGGGTTATCCACGATGAAAATGGAGTTTTATCGAGTGTTAAATGTAATAAAAAAACACACGAAGAAATCACTCTATGTGTGTGGTACCTAGGTTGGGGATTTTTATTTTAGAAAACACTACGAATACTTTAAACAAATAGATTAACCAACAATTAGAGCAAACAGTGTAATTACGATCACAACTATCACGAAAAATGTAAATAGGATTATAACAAGTCTTGGGTGCAATTAGTTTACAATTCTAGCTATCCTTTGATTATCAAATAATTATCCTATTTCTATGTATTAACCACATATTATGGAGAAGTTTTCAACTCCTTTAGAGTGTAGACATGTCTCACCTCTCCTTGGTTATAGTTAAAATGGGTGATTGGCGCCACACAATAACTCATAGATTTCCCTGAGAATAGCAATAAACATCAAGATCCAATACAACTAGCACAATGTCCTACAAACAAGAAACACTGTGATAGCATAGATATGTTCCCTAATGACAACTACAGGATCGACCTTCATGCTAGGTATCATTAGTGTACTATTTCGATAATTAGGCAAACTCATTCAAATTCATCCTAAATCTAAGCAATTTCATCAATCAATAATCATAATTAGTTGTCACACCTAATTATAACTTAACATTAACCAACGATAATCACATCGACAAAAAGTTAAAGTCTTCTGGGTTTGACCAAAAACCAAGAAAACAATCAATTCATAATCATCAACTAGTTGATCATCCTAGTATAAATCATACATTAATCACACAAAAAAGCACAAAACATACTTGATAATTAAAGCACATAATAAGATAAACCAAATCTCACAAATTCATTCTAGAAATGCTTACCAGTTGCTTCCAAGAGTATATTTAGCCTAGATGAACAAAACACATAATACAGAACATAAATCCACAAAGAAAAATGAAAGAAAAATGAAGGAGGAGTGGAAAAATTAGGGTTTTGGAGGCCTCAAGTTGGGCTCTCTCAAATGGGGATTAATGAGGGCTATTTATAGTCCAAGTAAGTAGTAGGAAAAAGGCCAAAAATGTCAAATCCTGGGTTAATTTCATGGGCCACGGTATATGTCGCGGCTCGTGAAGGTGTTTCTGTCCTCTTCTTATTTCCATGGCTACAGGTGAACCGCTATCCATTTTGTGAGTTATTGTATATGTTTTTATAGTACTAGTGAGGACGAACCCAATGATGTTATCCATGGATACCAATTCATCTTGGATGATTTTCATAAATCGGCACCAAAAACCCGGATCATTCTTCCTCTGCTACTTTGTCTTTCTTTCTTCAATCTATTTATTACCACTTTGTAAGTGGTCTTCCTTCTTGTACCATTATTATGAATAGCCTTAATAAATCTTCTACCATCCTTGAGAATGACCTTCTTCATGATGGTCTCCAAATAAGGCCACAACACATATAAATCGACCAAATCATAAAGGTAAAACAAGTTAGACACCAAATGCTTACAAACTAGGTAAATTAGGGCTTATAATCACACAATGTGATTCTAAACTCCTATTTTGTAAAACAACCAATAATCTAACTAATCACCACCAAAATAAGCTAAAAATAGATGTTAATTGTACCAAGAAAACATCAAAATCAAGTCTCATCATGCTTCAAACTTTAAATAAGTGTAAAAAAATCCTATTTGTGACAAAGTGTAAAAATCCAGTTAAATTGAGAAAACCCATTCACATAAGCATAATAAGCAAAACCGTTTGTTGATAAAACCGGGGAGAGACCCCACATATCATAATGTACTAGGTTAAGAGCGTGCACAATGCATTTAGTATTCTCAATAAACGTCAACTGTTGACCTTTTGCCACAACACAAGGGGCGAAAGTATGCGGTTTAGGTAGCAAAGAAGAAATGGAAAGTAAACTAGACTTCTGCAAACTAGAAATGACTGCAGTAGGCACATGACCCAACCGAGCATGCCAGAACTCGTATGATTTCCGTCTTTTATTTTGCTATAAAAAATAAACAAGAGTTGCCTCTCTTCTATCCAAGACATAGAGTTTGCCTTCACTGTGGCCCATACCCACGATTGCCTTGGAAACTTTGTTTTGAATCACAAATTTTCAGTCATTAAAGGTGATAAAAACATTCAAGCCTGTAGTCAGTTTACCAATAGATAATAAGTTCTTAGTAATCTCAGACACAGCTGAAACATCAGATAATCGTGAAGTGTCAGAAATCCGGGAGTCACCAATATGAGAAGTTTAAATACAAGCACCATCACCAACAAAAATATGAGAAATACCAGAATAAGGAGTGACACTATCCAAGCTAGAATTCAAAAATGCTATATGTATGGTCACACCAGAATCCACATACCAATATGAGATATGAGAAGAGGGCTCCAACTGCAGAGATGATTGAAAATTTTCAGCCAAGTGAGTTGGATCTGAATGACAATTTTGGGCCAACATCATGTAGCAAGTTGTGGCATAATGATTGGGGCACTGAGGAAGACCGCTGCAGGAACCAGCTTCACTCGAGGACTAACCACACCAGGAGTTGCCACTACCGCCGCGTCATCTGCATAACCAGCCTCCCCGGGTGACACGTGAACCCTTTGGACAACCGCCCCTCGCCGGCGTGTGATCCCATGCACGGCCGACCAGGGGCTGTTTGCCACCAGCAAACGCGACTGGACTAGTTGCTGGTGAAGAATGACCCTGCAAATTATTCAAAAATGCCCCATGGTTCTTGGCACAAAAAATAACGTCGGCATATCGTAGGAGAAGCATTAATCAATGGAGTAGAATTATTTTTGAACTTGGGACCAAGGGCAGTTAAAAACCAAATAATCTAATTCTCATTTGTAACAGGGGAGCCCAAAACAGACAATTGTTTAAAACATTCCTTAAACTGAGATGGAGTTCATGAACAGAACCATACTTACGTAAAGCATGAGCATCTTTACGAAGGTGAAGAATTGTGTATGTGCTACTGTTTTGAAAGGTAGTGACAATGTTATCCTAGATCTCCTTTGAAGTAGCACAGTTTGGAATCTGGGCAAGGGCCTAGCCGTGAGAGAAAAAAAATAATAGGGTGAATGACTTGGGAGGTCCTTGAACTATCACCATCTTTCACATTTCGCCCCTCATTTTCTTTTTGAGCCATTTTGGCCCCTCAACCTACAAAACTGTTGAGTCGTGATCCTTCCGTCAGGTCAAAGCATTAACTCTATTTTTTCCTTCGTTAATTGAGGGAAAAAATGACCTTTTCAAAAAATTTATTTACAAACCCATCCCCTGTAACTTTTTAAAATTACAGCCCCTCCCCCATCTTTTAATAATTAAAACCCATCCACTCTCCCATCTTTTAACAATTGAAACATAGCCTCTCATTAGTGGAGGAATGGTCCATTAAAAAGAGGTCCTATCAAACCAGAGCAGGCACTTTAGAACCGCCTTCTCTGGCTTCACCTTCAATCGATTTTCGATCAAAGACGGTTCCAATAACCACCTTTAATAGGATCAGAAACAGTTTCCAAACTCGCAAAACATTCCTAACCTTCCAAAAAAATAGCTTTCAGAAAATTGAGGTTTCCGGAAGTGAACCAACACAGACTAAAAACAAAAGATGAGCAACAACACGAATTAACAACAACAAATTTTAATTAAAGAACAAAATCCAATTTTTAAAAAAGAAACAACAACGACGAGTTAACTTAATTAAGAAACAACAGCGGCGGAGGCGGGAGACAGGAGCCGAAGTCGGGGAGCGAGATATAGGTTTTTTGAAAATCAACAACACAACGGTGGCGGAGAGACTCCAGTTGGAGTGAGAGCTAGAGAAGGCGGAGGGACTCTAGGCAGCAACAAGAGCTAGAGGAGGCAGACGCACCGACAAGACTCAAGGCAGCGACGAGAGCGAGAGTAGGCTGAGAGACGCGACGACGAAGCTCCTGGAAGTGGCAAGAGCTAGTGAAGGCGGAGTAATGCACCGACAAGACTCCAGGCGGCGGCAAGAGCTAGATTTGGCTGAGGGACGTGACGACGAAGCTCCAGGCGATGACAACGAGAGAGGCTCCAGGCAGCGGCGACAAGAGAGGCTTTAGGCGCCGATCAAAATTTGAGAAGAAGCTCTCAATGACATCAATGAAAAGAGGAAAAAATTAAGTCTGCGTGTGAGTAGGGTTTGGCATCCAAAAAATACAAGTGTTTATATACTTGGGCCAACGAAGACCCATTACAGGCTGTTCTGTACTTAGAACCGCCTTTAAAATAAATTGGAGACCTATGATAGCATTTTCGAGTTCAAAAATGATTCCGTACCTCAATTAAAGGCGGTTCTAAAGGCAGAGCCGTCATTATCTGATCGCCATTAAAGGTGGAACCGCCTTTAATTAATTCAAACCGCATTTAAAATGACCTGCTAGAACTCGAAAATGCTTCTGGACCTCAATTAAAGGCGGTTCCATCTCCCGCTTCTTCTTCTTCTTCTTCTCCGATCCACCCCCCTTCTGTCGTTCCCGCGCCACGCCCCCCATCCCGTGCGCATCTTCGTCTTCTATGACCATACCACCTCCGCCTTCTGCCGCTCCCCCATTTCTTCTCCCGCGCCGCCACCCTTGCTTTTCGATTATCCCATCTTCGCCTTCTCTCTACGCCATTGAAACCCTAGAAACCATTGGTGTAACACCCCAGAACGCCGACCAACTTGCTCAACGCAAGTGCAAGGTTGGACCTGAGCGTGTTACTAAGAATCCAACTAATCAGATCACTTACATGCAGTAATGAGCAATACAGACTGTGCGGAAGCGATTTTGGAATTCAAAACCTAAATTACTATTACAATGAAATTCTTATAATGAGTATTTTACATTGTTTAACAATAAAATTTCTAAACTGGTTTGTAGCTTCTAAAATGATGTGTGTTCTATTGTGTTCATATTTTGTGGGATTATTGTGATTTTATTGAGATATAATTGCACTTTTAGGTGTTTTTGGTGCAGGGATTAATGGATTGTGAAGAAGTGAAGGGGAGCTATACCTTGTACTCCTTCCCTTAACCAACGATTTTTTTCCACTGGGTTTTCTGGATTAAGGTTTTTAATGAGGCGTTGCGCTCTAATGAAAAATGTTCTTATTTTATAAGACATTATTCCAGAGATGAATGAAGAGAGACAGAAACATAAATGCTGAAGTTATGGGGCAAAAAGAGAATTATTGAAGAAATATGGATTTGAAGAAAATAAAAATATTCACTTCCCAAATTGATAAGGATTGTATTATTTCTTTCCAATTGAAATTCCTTAATTTTTTAATTAGTTAATTAGAATTAGAATAGAGTTTTTTATATATCCTTTTCGTTTTCCGTCCAAAGAATCTGAATTAAACTTCGATTCGTTTTTGTTTTGTTTATGGGTATAAATTAGGCATGTCAAATGGGTTAATTGGATAAACCCATTATTCAAAGCCAATTAACCCATTATCTAATGGGTCACTATCCATTTAACCCATTTATTAATGAGTCATAATGGTTTGGATCATAATGAGTTGGGTCATTAAATGGATAACCCATTTAATACCTCATATGACTCAATGTGTTAAAATATGTTATCCAATAAGTCATTATCCAATGGATCATTATGCAATTAACCCAATAAGTTATCATTCAATATTTTCTTCCCCTATTCTTCTTTCTCTGCCTCGAGTTAGTCGATCTGGGTTTCAACCTTGAGTTACTAGAGACGGGTTATG
The DNA here is from genome assembly GCA_032355605.1 of Rubia tinctorum. NCBI lineage: Eukaryota > Viridiplantae > Streptophyta > Magnoliopsida > Gentianales > Rubiaceae > Rubia > Rubia tinctorum. The sequence continues at coordinate 15,594,348 of JAULKM010000010.1, read as the reverse complement.
AGTTAGATTTAGTCATATTTAGAACTTTTGATATGAACCATCGGGCTGTGTTCTAGGCCCGAGTTGTCGAGTCGGAGCGAGATAAAAAAAACCCTTAGTTTCAGCTCAACTCGTTTAAAATATCTCGAGCTCGGCTCAAGTTCGATCCTATCTCTCAAATCTTCATTCACGGTCGGACTCGAGTGAAACTAATTTTACTCGAGTTCGTATTCGAATTCTATCTTTGATCGAGCTCGTACAATATTCGAGCTTTGATCGAGCTCGTACATCATTCAAGCTCGTACATTATTCGAGCTCGTAAAACTTTCAAGCTCGTACAACATTCAACCTCGAGCTCGTACACCATTCGAGCTTGAGATCGAGCTCGTACAACATTTGTGTTCGTACAACATTCAACCTCGAGCTCTTACACCATTCGAGCTTGAGATCGAGCTCGTACAACATTTGTGTTCGTACAGTTTTCGAGCTCGTACAACATTCGAACTCATATAACATTCGAGCTCGTACAGTATTCGAGCTTTGATCGAGCTCGTACAACATTCGAGATTGAGATCGAGCTCGTACAAAATTCAAGCTCGTACAGTATTCAGAGCTCAAACCCAACTATAATATTGTTCGTTAATTTCGTCGAGTTTATAGAACCAACATATTATATATTTAATTTTAATTAAATATAATATAATATATTTATTCATGGCTCGATTTCAAGCTTAAACTAATTTAATTTCGCTCGAGCTCGAGCTCGAGATGAGTCATGATTTTACAGGTTCAATTGAATCGAACCGAGTTCGAAATATTTTAAAGGATTTGAACTCGAACAAACTCGTTTACGGTCGTAGGAATTTGATGAAGTTTGGAAAATCTAACTATAAAAATATTCAGAAAAGAGTAAAAAATATTCACGCTTAATAATATATTTACCAAAAGATGGGAAGTGATTGAAATTAGCAGAACTTGTGTGTCCGTGTGCCTTTGGAATCCAAAGCACAACCCCAACGACCCTGTTAATTACCATCATTTAAACTATTGTTTGATTAAATCACTCATTAATTGTTTTCTTTAATCTCATAGACCCTGTCTTTCAGTAAAAAGAACCATATATTTTTTCAAACTCAATGGAGTCGAGTTTTGGCTGATTGTTCGCGAGTTTTTGGTGAACAATTCGATTCGTTTACACCGCTACTCATGATTTACAGTTCGGTTCATTTACAACCTAACTAAATGATTTCTATCCAACGGGTCATTTAGTTTTGACCTAACGGGTCACTTTGTTTTGACCCAACGGGTCATTTATTAGTTTACCCAACTTACTGAATTTTTAATCCAACTTGTAAAAAAATTGTAATTTTCTAATAAGAAATTATCCACGGATCACTTGTTACCCAACCCAACTCGACCCACCAAAAATTATCCAACGGGTAACCCGTTATCCAATCCAACTCAACCCAATAATTACAACCCAATTATATCCATTAACCCAATGAGTCATTATCCAGTAAATTTTATCCAATAAGTGAAAATAGTAGATGAATAATGGTTATCTATTGAGTGACCCGACCCATTTGATGGGCCTTAACATTATAAGTGTCTGATAAGATGAGATTTGAAAGTGAATAAAAAATATCAGATGATGTAATATGAAGGAGCATAATTTGCACCTGAGTACTCATTGACACACTTTTCTTTTTGGGAGGTTTATTTTATATTGGCACACTTTCCATTTTTTGTAATATTTTTTCAATTTCATCCACTCATTCTAATGTTTACCTTCTACATTTAATTGCATCCACTCATTTTCTCTACCTAAATTCAAACACTTAAATTATGACGTCACTTATAGAGAAACGAATGGAGTATTTCATTCCAAAATGTCCCTAACTTATTGCATTATTAATTCCCAATTCAAATTTATGTACTAAATGTTTTATTTTTATTTTTTACTCCCTACATTTTTCTATTTATGACACCATATGTTTAGGTGTTTGAGTTTAGGTGAAGAAAATGAATGGATAAAATTGAATGTAGAAAGTAAAATGAGTGGATGAAATTGCCAAAAATGGAAAGAATGTCAAATAAAATAAAACATCTATTTGTAATGAGTCCGTCTCTTGAAAGATGGTCTTTCCATAAGTTATGGAAATACCAAGGTTTAAAGTGTAAATTAGAAGAAATGAAGACAAAAATTTTGGGTTGTATGAACCGGGTTATAAAATTTATAACTCCTACACGTTGCATAATAAAACTTTAATTTGCAACAAAAACCTTTTACCTTTTACTATTCTAATTAAACTCTGTCTTTCCATAAGTCTATGGAAAGACTGTCTTTCCCAAAACTTTGTCATTTATAATAAGTGTGACATAAATAAAAAAATAGAAAAATAGTGAGTATGTTAGTATGTAACTGTTAAGAATAAATTACGTGTCACAATTATAGTGCGGTTAACTATTGAGCTCAATCAACTGTTACACTTTTAAATTGAAGTAAGTTAAATCATTTCTCTAAAAGTATACTGAAATAAATATCTCTAACATATCTCACTTTACGTAATCACCTTATATAGCAATGCCAAGTGTTCAGGCAATTTTCACGTGAAAAGATTTTTTTGAATATGAAATGAGCTCGTTTTTTTATAGACGCTATTTTCATAAGTTATGAAAATACTAAAATTTAAATTGCAAATTAAAATAAATGAAGATAAAATTTTCGAGTTGTATGAATCGGGTTATAAACTTTATAACTAATACACGTTGCATAATAAATTTTTAATATTATAATTCTAATTAAATCCCGTCTTTCCATAAGACTATGGAAACACAGTCGTTCCCATGACTTTAGCTTATGAGATTCATGCTCATCTCTTCTTCTAAAATCAATCAAATTCCATACTTATAAACATTCTAGGCTATAACTAAATTAGGAAATATTATTATCTTAATTTATTGAAACTAAGTGAAAATTGAAACTTCATTCATTTGAATAGTTAGAGACGCGCTTCTAAAAACATCGAAACACTGCAACACCAATTAACCACTGTCACCAAAATCGAGACTATTACAATTACACTTTTAACTATTTGTAGGTTGAAAAATCACAGTAAGAATTATCGACACATTCTTACAGAGCAGGATAACCATATCGGGAAATCGATATAAAATTGACAATGCAGCATATTAGGGCGAAAATTGATCTAATATTAATGTGAATATTAGTGATAAAAAATATAATAAGAAGTAGGAAGTTCAAAAACAAGGAAATATAGCTATATAGTAAAATATCAATTTATTTGAAACGGTTAACAGCCAGAGAAAGTCTCTTGTTATTCCGACCAATAGTTAGACCAATCATAGAATATCTCATTTCAATAATCTCTAGTGTCAAATTATAATTATTTATACATTGTAATACATTTTATAAAGTTTTTTAAAATTATAAAAATCTCATCGCAATAAGTAAAAAACAAACACCAAATCTTTTCATTACTTATATCAATTATAAAATGACCAAGTATTACAATTAGATAGTTTAAAATAAAACTATATGCAACGACCAATTTTTTCGTACACTTTTATAAATAATTAATAGCTAAACCACCGATACAAAATCACAGGTAAAATCAGTTAAATGAAACAGGTAACCGCCAACGTCCATATTTAATCCATAACCCATACCATTAGTAAAATAGTCAAACAAAACAAAACAATCCAAAACAAACACAAGCACCTAATACAAAATAACCAATAAAACCAAAAACGTACAATTGCAATTTTCTCTTATAATAATAAGTGAATATACTGCTGTAAAAATTCGAGATTACATCAGTTCAGTGAGATAATTTCCCGAACATCTAATAAAATCTCAACCGCAACTAACCACCAGTAAATTAATTAAAGCCATAAACACACAGTAATTAACCCAAGGGGGAGAAGGTCATTTCGCTTAACCAGTCAACCTCGTTCTCGCCGTCTTCTTCTTCAGCTAGCTCGTTTATATAAACCCCGCCCCCCCCCAACCCAAAACTCCAACAATCTCTATCTCTCTCTCTCTCTCTCTCTCTCTCTCTCTCTCTCTCTCTCTCTAAAAATCCCAATTTAACGCTTTCATCAACCATGTGCGGCGGAGCTATCATTTCCGACTTCGTGGCGCCGAGCCGAGCCTCCCGGCGGCTCACCGCCGAGCTGCTGTGGGGCCCCGGAGCTGATCTCCTGGAAGGGAAGTTCGGAAGGAAGAATAAGAACAAGGCTAATGGGTTCTCCAAGACGCTGAGATCCAGGTTGTTTACGGACTTGGAGGACGAGTTCGAGACCGACTTTCAGGAGTTTAAGGATAAGTCCGATGATGACGTGGTGGAGCTTGAAGATGTGAAGTCCTTTGCTTTCTCCGCCTCCAAGCTTTCTGGGCCCCTTCTTCCAGGTACTGGGGTTTGATTTCTCCCTGTTTTGTGTTTTGAGATTTGGTTTTCGTTTCCCCATTTGTGTTTGTGATTGAAACCCTAGAGAAATTGTTAAAGATTGTTCGTTTGTTGGATGAGAAAGGAAAGATTGTTACTTCGATTAGCTAGTTTTGGTAACTTTAATGGTTGCAATGATTTCTCTCTGTTTTGTGTTTGTGATTAAAACCCTTGAGAAATTGATAAAGATTGTTCCATTGATGGATGTTTGGATTGGGTTTGTGTGAAGAGGATGGAAAGATTGTTCATGTGATTAACTAGTAATGGTTGTAATGTTTTGGGTTAATTTCTGAATTGCCTTTTTTTGTGGGAGAAATTTGCTGACTAGTTCTTGACTAGCTAATTATTACTCAGAAGAAGAATTGGATTTGATTCGTATGTGCTTTCTAATCCGAGAGTTTCTTTAAATGAAAATTGTCTGTAATTTTAACATCTAGATTTGTGTTGTAAAGTTGACTTTTTGGATCTAAAGCTGGTTTCTTGAACTTTTGAAGGGACCAAATCTGTTAAATCATCTGACTCCAGTGATGAGGTTGATCACTCTTCGAAGAGGAAGAGGAAGAACCAGTACCGTGGCATTCGCCAGCGCCCTTGGGGGAAGTGGGCGGCTGAGATTCGCGATCCAAAGAAAGGGGTTCGAGTCTGGCTGGGAACTTTCAACTCTGCAGAAGAAGCTGCGAGGGCTTATGATGCTGAAGCCCGAAGGATCAGGGGCAGTAAAGCTAAGGTGAATTTCCCCGACGAGACTCAATCTCAATCTAATGTCGTGAAGCCGAGTGCGAAGAAAGTGGTTGCAGCTGAGAACCCGACCCCTGCTCTGCCCTGTCTGAATGAGAGCCTGGCTTTCGCAAACAACTTGAACACCGATTTCTATGTGGAAGACAAACTGCCTGTTCAACAGCTAGATTTTGCTAATGGCTTTCTGAGTTCTGATCAGGGAAGCAATTCCTTTGATAGCTCTGATTTCGGGTGGGGAGAACCATGCATCAGGACTCCCGAGATAACATCCATTCTGTCTGCCACCATCGAGGAGGAGGAAGCTCAGTTTGCAGTGGCCGAGAATCCAGCCAAGAAACTGAAAACCAGCGATGAGAATCTCCTGGCTTTCGAGCCAGAGATGAAGTTCTTCCCGACGCCTTTTCTGGAAGGCAACAACTGGGAAGCATCCGTGGACGCCTTCCTCAATGGAGACATGAACCCGAACCCGAACCAGAATGAGGCGAGCGACGTGGATCTCTGGACATTCGATGACATCAACGCGATGATGGGGAGCGTCTACTGAGTTCATTCCATCCGCGTAAATAAGGCTGCATGTTAGTACCAAAATCGCAATATCATCTGATAAAACCCTGTGATTTCTTCAAGACAATCTTGTTAGGGTTCTTCTGTGATTCACTTGATGTGTTTTCTTGGGTGTTTAGGTGCCGGTTCGCTGTTTGGAGCATGCCTGATAAGCCATGTGAAGGGTTTTTGAATGGAACTTGGAGCAAAAAAGTAAATAGGTTACTAGGGTTTTACTTTTAACTTCCTCCTGAAAACGTTGGATTCGCATGTTATGCTACTACTTATCTGGAAATGTTTGTTTCGACGATGATGGCGTGTAGTATTAACCCTAAAATCTCTCTCTCTCTCTCTCTATTGTGTTTGCTGATGATTCTGCGATCCGATCATAGAAAGGTATATTTTTAAAAGAGAAATGTGCGATCATGTCTCTCAATTCTTCTTGTTTAATTCAAATGTATCCCTACCAGTTTTTCAAAAGTGCACATATAACTTCATGAGTTTTTGAAAGTGCACATATGCATCCCCGTAGTTAGAGATCGGCGTCTGAAGAACGGGTGTATATGAGCACAAATAAAGATTAGTGGTCTATGTGTATTTTTGAAAAATTGAGAGGTATATTTTAACTTTTAAAAGATTGAGGGGTATGAATGCACTTTACTCTTTTAAAAATTATTATAGCTATGTGATGAGATGGTTTCGTATGAGTCGGTCTAAACATTTGACAAGGTATTTCTACAAAAAATCAACATAAAATTTTATCTTTTCCAAATTTATTTGTGGTTTTAAAAAAGAATCCTATCACAAATGAAATTTAATAATTGCATCATATATCTGGTTAAACTTTGGACGGTCCAAAACGGTGTTGTATGATTGGTTTTCAAAGTTTTTAGTAGGAATGCAAAATTGGGATCAAAATCTTATTGATTTCAATTCTTCTCTAAAATAATTGTATGATTGATTTGATTTTCACCAACCAAGGGAGAGCGATAGATGGTTTTCCTTGGAGACACCTACCGTTCTTACCTCCTCAATTTTCAACAAAATGATGATATTGTCTTCTAATTTTCTATCATGATGGTCATGTACTCTCTCTTTAAATAAAAACACAAAAGGTATGGTATAAAGTATTTCAACACACATTGTTATATAAATTTCTACACTCCATCTGTCCCAACCCAAATTACACACTACTTTATGGAACTATTCAAAGCTTGACTGTATATTTGAATAGATATTTGAGAAATAATATTATCGCATGTGATATTGTTGAATTCGTCTTAACAAGTAATTTCTAAAAAGTAATTTTTTTATTTGCCGTAAGTATACGTAGTTAAACATATCAACGGTCAAACATGTTTCTCAAACGGTGTGCAACGATTGGTCTATAATTTGGGTTGGGACTAAGGGAATACCTTTTCTACTGTTTTGTTTTGTTACTGATTGAGTATATATATTTTATATGGTATACCTGTCTATTTTGTATAAATAATGTCACAACACTTTATTTACAATGAATAAAATTATTTTAAACATAATTACACTATCTTATCAAAGGGCATAAATTACTTTCACTTAATTAATATAAATTAAAAATTAGTTTCAATCATCGAAACACTTTCCCTAGATTATATAATGCTTATCTAAAACTTAGAATAATGATTTATTAAAATCATGTCATCTGAAAATATATTTTAGAAAAATAAATTTTAAAGTAAATGTTATAAATTGTGCAATGTGCACTGCAAATCTAAATAAATTTGTATTTTCCATTTTTATTAAAAAATTGTAAAATTTAATCTTATCTTATTCAATTCTCTTAATATATTTTTAATTATGAGTCCGTCTCTTGAAAGATAGTCATTCCATAAGTCATGGAAACATCAAGGTTTAAAGTTCAAATTAGAAGAAATGAAGATAAAATTTTCGGGTTAATAAATTGGGTTATTAACTTTATAATTACTGCACATTGCATAAATTTTTTTAAATATTGCAATCAAGATCTTTTAACTTTTATTATTCTAATTAAATCCATCGCTAATGGAAAGACGATATTTCTTAAGATTTTAACTTTAATTAAATTGAAAATAATTTAAGCAATAACATAATAGTACGAAAAAAAGGAAAATAATGGGGAAGGGTCCCTCAATTTTTGGGGTTGGGGATTTGATGAAAACGATGAAAAGGGTACCACTCATGAACATCAACATGTGAGTGTGGGCTATAGTTGCTGATGCACATAAGGACGAATTGCAATGAATAATATTGTTGATCATATGTACGTTCAACGTACCTCCTCTTCGTTTTTAATCCTATTACATGCGGCATGTCTTTAAGCTCGTATTTTAAAAAGGACGAGTCTCCTGACATGCGACATGTATATAAATTTATGAACTTATCACCTTTTTTTTTACCTTATATGTTGTATTTGTTATATTATATATTAAATTTAGAAGTTTTGAAAATACTTTTTTAATATTATATATTTTCATATTCAAATACATATTATTACTTGTTTTAACTTTTAAAATACAATGTTTAAATTTTATTTAAAAATGACAACATTTAAAGTAAAAGTCACTGTTAACTGTCCATAACCTTATGGAAAGACCACATTTCCTGAAACTTTCTTTTCTAAAAATACCAATGATAAAGTATCCTATTAAATTGACTAACGGTTATAGTAATTATTTTAAAAATTAGTAATTTTATCATTAATTATACAATATGATACATTAAAAAAATTAATCCGTGGAAGTCTCGTCGCGATAAATAAAAAATAAACATCAAATCACTTTATGGATAAAGTTTTGAGAAACCCCATTTTTCCATGTGTCAAGATGAGTTGAATTAGAATCATAGAAAGCTAAAAATTTATATTTGAAATAGTAAAAATTTATTTGGACAACATGATGTAGTTATAAGTTTATAACTCAATTAATGTAGGCAACATATTTATCTTACTTTATTCTAATTTTGCAATTTAAACTATAATTTTTTCATAATTATGAAAAGAAGGTCTTGCAATTTATTTTTACCGGCTATGAAACAAGACTAGGTTCGAGGGAGAGTACGCACGTTAGGTGAAATGAGAGTGCGTTTAATTTAAGGCAAGTGTTGTCATCTTCTTTGCTTCCTTTATGCCTGAGTTTGCTCCCACTTGGCTCCACCAACAACCTCCATCCACCCATTAATGGCGTGATGCGGTCTCCTTTGCAACTTGCACCTTCCTTTTCCCCATTTTTGGCTCCCCAATAATGGAGTCCTGTTCTAATAGTACTAACACGTAATATTTAGCTGTCAAATGATTTATGTGATCCTAGAACTATTGTCGTCTTTGTAGTAGTTCATCTTCGGTTCTTTGTTTTATTTTTAAACACTCTTAATCTGTGCATTAACAAAAGTGTTAACTCGTGTCACTTCTGTCTTGTCAAACAGTTAAGTTCAACTTTTCCAATTCAATCCTAGAAGTTTTTGCAATTTAGAAGAATGCCTTTATGAGTCTGCGTGCGGGCGTGATAAATCTCAACTCAGATCTTGTTGTTGCCGACGACTTGTGGACTGATTGAGTAGACATCTCAACTTGGAGATCTCGCACGGTTCGAGGAGATATTGTTTTTAATTGCAAAGAATTATAGGGTTGAAAACAAAATGATGTTTTTACACCTCAAAATATCAATGAAAGTTGAAATTAACGATTTGGGTAAACGGAAGTTGCAAGTACTTAACATTTATGCTACATAATATTAATAGGATGCGTCCTACGATTGTTGCTGCAGTCATTTTCATCATAGGAAAATAGAGGCCATATTTCGAAGCTGAAAATCAAGTACATAAGAGCATGTGCAATGGTGAGATAATTCTAAGTAGGATCTTGTGGTTTCAATTCATTAAATAATCACACACTCTCTCTCTTTCACATCAGCATTTGAGCCCACTACTAAATCACCTCATTTTTTCTCTCAGAATGGTAAGCTTACTTTGAGTCCACTCCATGGACCCCACTTGATCCTCTCTATCATACTCATTATTTATACCTTTCATATTTAATTCATATGAATTTACCTAACGAAATAAATTGAAACGTCAAATTTAATAATACACCTATAATTTTTTAATCGGATTTTTTATTTTCAAAATTTTGAATTGGATTTTAATCTCGTTTAATATATTTTTATCATAACTTTTAAATTTTGTATAATTAGCCTTGTTTAAAATTTTAAATTTTGGATTTTAATCTCGTTTAATTCATATGTATAATCTAGTTCGGCATAATTAGTCGTTGGCCAATGTGAACAAACCAGACACTGACACGTGGCCAACAACTAAATTTTCAAAAAAAAAACACTTCAGCGGATTTTGGACACGTGGCTCAATACGGAATTGCCACGTGTCCGAGAAAAAAAGAAAAGGCTGCATTGCGCCGCGTGGGCCTACTGGAGTGCGCCACGTGGCATGCAGCATGGGAGAAAAATGAACGCACAGGCACAATGTGTAGTGAGGCTGATCAACATTGTCAAGCCGGTCAGAGGCAATAAATGCCGTGTCAGGCCATTAATCTGACAGAGCCGGATCAAATTTTAATCCGGCTCCATTCCTTTCTTCAAATTGAGCCCTTAATTGAGCTCCACTGTGAAGATTTTTTGTCTAAATTCCGTCTCAATTTTTAATTGAGCCCAAAATTAAGCCCCATTGCACATGCTCTAAGCATATCACGACTCGTCTGAATATTTTGGACTTATGAGACCGATTATTCGATCAAACACATATTTCTATCGTTTATTCATCACAAATTCTATATGTTCAAATTATAAGCGGTTACTGTCCAGATAATTAAAATCCCAAATAAGCTCATATACATAAGAGTCTATCTCCCGCGATACCGTCTCACGCATGGTGAGCCCAAGGGTTAACGAAAATGAAAATCGAAGGCAAATTAAATTTGGCGTTTAATTCAGGATTATTTTAGTCTTGGGGTCTTATTTAAAATGCTTGAACAAACCGAAGGGCTGCAATGCAATTACGAAAACACACCGGGTCCAGCCGGAGCTTTCTTCTTCTCCGTCGAGCAGCACCCTCACCACTGTCGCGCTTCCTGTGAGTCTTTTTCGGCTTCATGTTCTAAGGCTTCATGCTGCACTCTCTTGCGATCTCTGGCCAACCAAACCCTCGTTTCCTATGAATCTCTGCCGACTTTGATTTTTAGGGCTTCATGCTGCAATCTCCGTCGAAGCGGTACGTAGATTGGAGATTCTCTTTCGATTTTTGGGGCTTCAGGTTGCGATCTTCGGCGATGCAATACGGAGAGTGGAGATGCAGGCTCCCGGGGAGGCAAGGCGCCATTGCGCTCAGATTTGATTTTCCCGGCGAGGGACGATCGACGGTGGTCTCCTTGGTCAGGGTTTTTCTGGCATAGTATTGAAGGAGGAGGTTGATGGGGGAAGATGAGAGGGTTGACTATTGGTGGGCTGAAATAGAAAAACATTGTTGGGCTGATGTAGTATAAAAATGTCTCTAAGTCTGATCTAACTAATAAATAAACATTAAATCAAAATATTAAAATGTGAAATCAAAATATTGAATAAATATATTTAAATATTATGTAAAAAATACACATCAAGTTAAAATGGTGGAATAACAAATGAAAATATTAAAATATCAAATGCAAGAAATAAAATGCTATTCAAATTATAAAAAGAAAAAAAAATCAAACTAGAAATACATCAAATAAAAAAATATCATATAAAAATAATACAAATACAAATCAAAAGAATGAATGAATCATCAAATAAATGCACAAAATTGAAATAAAAAGTATTGAAAAAAACACTAAACATATCAAATAGACATAATGAAATACCAAATGTATTTTTTGAAAACTAAACATTAAATTAGAATATTTAAACATCAAAATAAGAGTGTTAAAACATCAAATAAAACCTTAAAATATACGTTAAATTAAAAAACATATAAACATCAAATAAAAACACTAAATATACATCAATTTTAAAATATAAAAAATGTATCACTATTATAAAAAATATCAATAATAAAATTTTAAAAATCATTTCAGGCAATTGAAACATCAAGGATATACTAAATAAGAATATAATATTTGGAAAAAAAAGAAACATCAATATCAATTTTTAAAAGCACGCGCTAAAAAGCTAACACATCAATCAAAATGAAAGTAAAAAATTATAAATTGAAATTTATGATGATAAGATATCACTAATTAGTGTCAAGATTTATACAGTGTCAAAATTAACATGTAAACACAAGATTTTGCAATAAAATATTAAAATTTTAACTTTAATACACGTGATTTTAGTGAAAAAAATATGATGAAAAAACATCACAAGGTTTGGTTAAAACATCAAGTACTGAAAATGAAACATCAAATATGGTAGTAGTAAAAATCCGCGCATTGCGCGGAAATGAGGAAAAAAAAATCAATTTACGAATTTTTCGACCCGGATTCTTGACCGGCGAGATTTGTATGACCCAGAATCATTAATTCATCAATTATTTATGTCCAACACCCCCCAAAAAGTTGTATTTGCACCCAGATCCATCATTCCTCTCCCAAACTTTATTTAATTATATTTGAAAGATCATCTCTAATTAAAGTTATAATATTGACATTAATCTTTGGTATCAATCGAGACGCTCTACACATAAAACTTACAAATGCAATTCCATTCATAGTAAAATTCTGCCAAATGTCATCAACTTTAACCAACCATCTAACACAAGTTGAGAATCCAAGATTTCAGAAACGTGAAGAAATTCATATTCCTTTCGATTTCAAGAAAGGTAGGAGTCTCAAAAACAAATATTCCTAGTAAACTTGAAGCTTAGGTAATCACATGAGAACCCTAAAAAACAAAAACAAAAATCCCAATCTTTGGATTTCATCCAATATTATGGAAACCACAAATTCCACAACCTTGATCATCTTCAAGAAAAGCTCCTTATTTTTCCTTTCGTTCAGATTATCCATCATCCTCTTTCTAGGGTTCATATCCCTAATAGTTTTCGTCATTCTAAAGCCTCAAAACCCTATTTTTGCCATCCAAACAGCTAACCTCGATTCCTACAAACTCAACGTTCTTCGATCCAACAAGGATCTAGTTCTCTCGTCACTCGTCTCCTTTACCTTAAACGCCTCGAATCCCAACAAGTTCGGGTTGAGTTTCACCTCGTCGAGGCTCCATGTTCTCGAAAACGGATCCGTGGTCGGTATGATAAAAGTTCCACGCTTTCATCAGCCTCCCCATAGCAAGAACATTAGCATTGAAGCTAAAGTGATTGTTGAATGTTTGAATGTGAACCAAATTATGAGTGAAACTTCTCATGGGAAGTTAATGCAAGGGGATTCAAAAATTATGAGAATATTAGGTGACATCGGAGTCAAAATCAGGGTTTTTCGTGTCACGTTGCCAAAGCTTCGGGTTCGTGTTTTCTTTTCCTATATAACTTCTTTTCGTCTCAGATTTATCTGCACACTTTTCTTATCATAATTTTTGGGTAATACATGTTTTAACATCGATAACTTAAGTTAGTATCATAGTGACTCTTAAAAAAATTGATATCTGAAAAAGGAAATGTAGCCTGAACAACGGTATTTTTTAATGTTATGAAACAATCACTCTACACGTTAACTTAAGCATTGTACATTGAATTTAAATACAAAATTATTTTACTTAAGTATTGCACATTTTTATACAGTATTTTTTGCATTTTCACATTTAAAACGTCATACTACATAATTAACTTATAACATACAATATATAAGTTAGTAAAAGTACAGTGGTTGTTCCATAATCTTACAAAGCGACACATTTTCTAAGAATTGGCCAATAAAAAACACATGTTACAACCAACCTTGCAGTATCTCGCATAATGATCAGATTATTTCTTATATACTGATTGAGTTTTAGGATTAACCATGTTTTGAAAAGTTGGCTAAAAAGTGTGCAATTACGTCTGAAAGAGATAGTTTTCAATGTGTTTATTGATCTCATATTGTTAACAGATAGCATTGGACTGCGGCATAACCATGGATAAACAACATGTCACGTTCAGTACCAAAATGATGAGAAAAATGCAAGCTAAAGCCTCGTTTAGGTAGGTTAATTAATAATTAATGCATTCATAACTAATCTAAAAACTGTAGATTTATTGAGATCTACATTAATGAATGCTTGATTAGTGAATAAATTTGATAATTTGTTCGTTAAACATGTGGATTATGAACAGGCATGTCCCTCTTCCCACGGCATCCCAATTCTTCTCCAAAAAGTGTTCTTTTGCAGTTTATATCTAATTTGGAACGAATTTATGGGTGGCTGAAAGTTGAAGAAATATTACAAATGAAGACGATTATTCATGACTACAGAAAAAGTAATTATTTTCGGAGTTTTGTTAACTATTTTGATGCGCTAGCTTTGAGTTTCGTTTGTAAAACTAGTTGTTAGGGGTAAATATTATTCTTTAATAATACTTTATAATTGTATATAATACTAGGAATATTTGTCTCCCAACACTATTTTTTTTATAAAAAAAAGTCCAGTGACGCATTTTTTTATTATATACAAACAATTGTATTATTGAAGACAAAGTTGTTCTAGTTAAATACCATCTCTTATTAATGTGAAAACGGAAAAAATATTTATTATATACAAACATTTGGTTTGATATGATTATTGATAATGTTATAATGTTATGATCTAGCAAACTATCGAAAATTAAAGGAGTAATTTCACAAGGAGACACTTAAATTCCAGAATTTAGATAAGAAAACAGGATTGAAGAATAAATTGGGATGCGAGAATTTAGAAACTGTTCTTGATCGTACCATCTGATACCCTCCAAATATGAGGCTCTAATCTATTTATTCCAAGAATCGACACTAATGATCACCGTGAAGAAGAATATTGAGAGGTTTAAGCTTTCATTCATTTGACTTCCGTTGATATACTATTAAAATTATCCCCATACACTCCGAGTCATGGCATCTAATTTAATCAGTCCAACCCAAATAGAATTTTTGGGCATAAGGAAAGTATAAATCATTCAGTCCAAATAATTTATTAGCTTATTGGGGTCCATTCGGCCTAACAAGAATTAGTGTACATTCTTAACCCTAATAATCGTATTTACATGTATAAATATTAGGTACATGTACATCTTACATTTTCATACTATTTTATTCGATATTTTCTACAATCCTCGCCGACTTAGGCATCGGAGCTTTTTCCTTGGAACTTCCCGGGGATTGATTTTAAGTGAATTACAATCGAGAAATTCGAAAGTGACTGGATTCAAGACGCATCTATTATTATTGTTATTATTTTTTGTTTACTAAATTTTAATTTGATTCAATTAAGAAAGAAGAATGAGTGAAGAAACCTTATTAATAACATTTTAAATTATTTATCAGGTGAAAGCTTATAAATTTTTAAAGTCAATAAATATTTTTTGTTTAGGCTGATCTATCAAACTTATTTACACTTCAATTTAATAAAATTTTACTTATTTTTTTATTAGTTCAGATCAATTCATATTAGGAAAAAAAGAAGGTAAAATGTAAATTTTTACTGGCCGAATATAAACAGGAAATTACAGCATTTGGCACATATTGGCAGGCAGAACTTCTAATATAGATTCTTTCTTGCACTGGTGCTTCGGGAAATAGGATTTGTCCCTTACTAAAGGCTTGATTGGGCATTTTGAGTTAGGGCTCTGGTCCCCTGTAGGTAAAAATTAAATTAAGATATACATAAAAAGGGATTAAAAATTAAAATAAAGAAGTATTTAATCCATTTTTATGCCTACATTGTCATAATATATAGGAATACAAAACCAACAAAAAACAATATTCCCACATTATTATTGTCACCTTTATTTTTGTTAGTAGTAGGACGTGAGCTGTTGGGAGATGGAGCACTTATAGAGGGAGATTCAATATGAGACTCGAAAAATTGTTTGAGAGTGAACGGGCCAATGATGTTGGGAGTCCCATCCCACATTAGGCTTGCGATTAGTTCTGAGGTCTTTTCTGATGGATGGTAGGAATCAAAGAATAAATGATTTATGGGATTGTCACAAAGCTCGTATTCATACTGTCCCCTTCTACCGCCGCAGGTAAATGTTCCTCGATATCTTCCACTTCCACAACATGCACTTTTCACTTCTTCAAAACCTTGAAAAAAATTACCAAAAATCACTTTAACATTGATATCACCATTCCTGTGACGGGAGAAAAACTTAACTAGACATCTATTCTTGTATATATGTATAGTAATTTCTGAATCATCAGCACATTTTACCATTGAGATAATTTCACATTTAAGGGGAAAAACTCAACGTTTTGTTAGAACACTTTTGTAAATGCAAGGCAATTTCTGATTCGTCAACCTGTTATATTAAGAAAACTCGACTAACAAAATTTGCTTAGCTCATTAAACAATAGTTTACCTATTTTGATAAGCAGTCATACTATATTTATGATAACATACAATTTTCAATCTCCAACTCAAATCGATGCACGCTATTTATAATCAACATGTCATACATTTATGATATTAACTCAATTTTAACCCATCAACACAAATCAGTTTACCTATTTAACTCACCGATCTACTTTCTTAACAATCTAAACGGATGAAAAAAAGAAGAAGGAAAAACACAATCTATTTAGATGAAGAAGTTACCGTATTTGGAAGGGTGTTGAATCCATTCGTTAAAAGCAGAGAAGAAATCAAACAATGAGTAGGTAAATCCATGGAGTTGCTTCTCTAGTAATTCCAGCTCTTCTGAAAGTCTAAGGTTGTACATTTTCACCGTTTCAATAGCATCTTCTGAACAAATTTCACCATCTTCTTGTCTGGCTCTGGCAGCTGGGAAACAACCCAAGTCCAATAGTTTAAACAACCCAAATTTTCTTCCTCCTGAATCATAAATCCCCTGTTCAAAATCACCCTACTTAGTGGTCGACAATTTTTCATTACCATAGATTAATTTTAGAAAATAAATAAATTATAATCTCCTTGTAGACATGGCCCAATTCAAAAAACATTAGATCTAATCAAAGAGTTTATACATAAATAAAATATTTATATAAAGTCTTTTTTTTTAAAAAAACCTTCGAACCCCTAAAATCGTAGGACCGATTATGAGAGGATAATAGTTGTACCTTGAGGGCACATGCCAAGTTTTAAAATTATAAAAGGTTGTATTTCGAGAAATCAGAATCGATCTCATAGTGAAACAAGCACTGCATTTACTTCATGACAAATTAATTTTTTAAAAGGTTACATTTTTCCAAATCACTATAAATTTATATTCTTCCAAAAGCAATTTTGGCCCAATTTTTTCTTTATATATTCTTTAAAAAAATAAAAAAATCTATTTAGAAAAAGGAAAATTGTACCTTAAGAACATTAGTCAAGTTTCCAACAACAATGTCCATAAATTCTTCATTGGATAAACTGGTGAAATATGGGTATCTTTGCATTATATCATTGGCCCCAATGCTGAACATGTAGACAGCTTTGGACAACAATTCATTTGTCTCATTCTCACCAATATATTTCCTTAATTGCATCTCAACATCCTTGAAATAATTCAATTGCTGTTGAAGGTCAATCTGAAAATTAATCACCAAATAAAACATTACCCTTTAAGAAGAATATAAAATTATAATTTCGAACTAACGTGATTTTTAAAATTTTAAAATGGAATGAAATAAATAGATAGATAGATAATTACATTTCCATGGGAGGTTTCCCGGAGGGAGCCGGCGCCAGCGGATGCAAAGTTAACACCATACCTGAACTGCCGGTAGCTGCTTTGGAAGTATGATGGGATTAACGGTAGATTCGCGTACTTAGCTGAACATGTCAAAAATAATTTAAAATGATGAAAAAATATATTTAAACGGTTGTATAATTTTTTATAGCCGTTACCGATGAAATCGGGGACGATGCGTCCGTCGGAAAATCTTCCGGTGGCGAATTGGTAGTAGGTTTGGCCGTAGGGGAGAAAATTGGCGCGGCTGCCAGCGGTGGTGTTGATGTAGTTGTTGTTTCCCGGATCGTAGAGCGAATCGCCGAACACGAACAACGGAGTTGTGACGTTTTTGGGGAGATTAACGTTGTGAGAATCATCGTCTTTGATTAAGTTTGATGCAGTTTTGTTTAGGACATGAAGAAGACTGATGAAGACTAGGAAGAGACGAAGGTGGAGGTTAAGATCCATGCAAATTAATTGGATTTGATTTTTCAGTCCCCATTGCTACTAATTGGAGTTCGATTTTTATAGACATGTATTGGGACCCACGTGGTAGTATTATTTGTTTTTATTTTCAGAATTATCTGAAATAGGAATTACAGTTCATGTTCTAATTATATGAGCTGTTTTACACTCCAAACTAATTATTTATTAAATTTTGTCTTTAATTAACTAATTTGGAAAACAAAATCACCAACACAACACATGATAAGTGTTAACTTTACTCGGGGTATAACAAAATACTCTGGTTTACTAAATCAAATTCTAACACGATATTGAACTCTTGTTTTTCCCTCCAATGAAATGATACCGTAATTCAATTCAATTCACTTCAATCCGATTCATTTTAATTCAGTCAAGTTAATTAACGTAGATAACTATTCATACTTTTGTTTGTTTATGTGCGTTATTTATGGTGCAAAAGAAAAAAAACACGGATAAAACGTTTTTGATTAGATATATGAAGTGAGTTGGAAGCTAATGGTTGGATTTATTTAAATGGTACGCCTTTTTAAAAAGTTGAGTTACGAAAATATGGCAAAATTTTAGGAAAAGTGTAATATGTTACCCAAAAAAGTTCAGTTGCTTATCAAAATCGGACTTTGTAACCGTGACAAAATTCCGGTTTGTTACTATTAACAGTGTAGCAAAATCATGAAGTGGAAAACTATGGGTTTGGGCAAATTGGGACAAGTTTCTCACTTTGTTTTACCCTCAGTTTTTTCAGCTAATTTCTTAATGAATTGAATCAAAGCGTTAATGAAATGAAAGAAACGTGACCTGCTTTGTAGGCATTTGTACACCAATCATCATCATTGTATATGCTTTTTGAAATGATAATATTTCGTTTGATAGGATTAAAATACTCGGTGAGAAGAATTTAGCGGTATCTTATTATAACATTGTTATTTATATATTTGTGAAAATATAGTACTCCATTCGTCTCTTTAATTGTTTCTTACTTTCTTTTTTTTTATTATTCATTGATGATTTTTATAATTTCAACATCTTACATTACATTATGTATTTCCTCCGTTTATCTATTTGTGGCACCATATGTTTATGTGCTTTGATTTAGGTGGAAAAAATAAGTGGATAAAATTGAATGTAGAAAGTAAAAAGTAGAATGGGTGATTGAAATTGAATGAATTTTACCAAAGTTTCGGTCTTTTCATTTCAATCTCCCGTTTAATAGTTTCTATTTTTGGCAGGATCCCTTCAATTTTATTCATTCATTCTATTTTGTACTTCCTAAATTCAATTTCATCCGTTCATTTTTTTTACGTAAATCCAACCATCTAAACTTATGGTGCCACTGTAAGTGAAATGGAGGGAGTAATCCCATCCACCTCTCCGGGAGATTCACCCTTCTTTTTCTATTACTTTTAAATCAAAATATTTTTTCGTTAAAATTTCAAACGCGTACATCTATAGATTATTAAAAAAATAATATTAAAAATATATAGATTATAAAAAGTCCAACAAAAACCCATATAAATAATATTAGGGATAAATACATTTATAATTCTGACTTTTGGTTAAAAGTGTGAATTTAACCCTAACTAATTATTGTACGTGTCAATCTAACCCTAACTTTCAAAAAATATTGCCGATATAGCCTAACACCCTAATTCCGTCGTTACCGATGATATTCCGCCAATTACTAGAAACTGAAATGATCAAAATACCCTTGACTAAGATGCTGAAAAAGAAATACTAATTTTCTTCTTAATCACTGTCTCTGCTTCGTCGGGAACTGCCACTGCTCTGCCGCTTCTCCGCCAGAAACTTTCGCTGCTCCGCCGCTTCTGTACGGGAACCGCCGCCACTCAGCCCAGCAAAATAGCACTCAAAAATCTTCCAAACTCCACTGCACGATTGTGTTCCCATGCCCCACCAATTTGCCGGTGAATCTTTTTCGCTGCCCTAGTTTCCAGAAGACAAGGAAATTCGTTATTTTTTGCCGCCTACTCTTCCGTTACCACTACGGAGTACGACAAAGAAGGCACTGCGGAGTACGACAAAGAAGGCACTGCGGAGTACGACAAAGAAGTCGGCGTCTCCGTCAATGTTCTACGGTTTTGGGAACCCTAACTGCCGCTCAGCCTCCCTCACCCACACCATCGAAACCCTACCCACCGCTCACTCCTCGCTCATCCACATCTCATCTCCGCCGCTCACCCACCGCTCATCTCCGCCGCTCATCCCCGTCGTCGCTCCGCCTCATGCCACCGTGACTCAATCCCCACAGCTGCTCTACCTCTCTCAGCCCCAAGCTGCGACTCAGCCCCCACCATCACTCCCGCCCCACAGTGACTCAGCCCCTCTGCACCTCAATCCCCACCGTCGCTCTGATTCATGCCACCGCGACCCAATCCCTACCTCCGCTCTGGCCCAAGCCGCGAGTCAGCCCCCACCGTCGCTCTGCCCCACCGTGACTCAATCCCCGCCTTCGCTCCGCCCCACCATGACTCAGCCCCACCGCAAACCCAAGCGTCACCGTAAACCCTAACACCGCTGCTCCCCCTCGCTCAACCCCACACTGACCCGACACTCGCTAAGCCACCCCATTGGAATTAGGGAGTACGATCTAGATGGGGTGAAATAGGGGGCGAAGAAGGGGGGTGAAATTGGGGGGACAAAGGACAAAGAAGAAACGGGCCAGGAGGAAGGAGAAAAAGTGTAATAGGGGAAGGGGTAATTCAGTTATTTTACTTTTTAAATTTTTTTTAAAAAAATCAATGGTAAAATAGTCTTTTCCATAAAATCCGCTCATATGAATATTGACTAAAAAGTCAATGGAGTCAAAGGTTAGATTGACACTTTCTGAAATTGCAGGATTATATTGGCACTTTCAACCTAAAGTCAGGGTTATTTTAACACTTTACTCATAATATTATTATCTTCGTATTAAACAAATTCAAATACTCCCGTCCTTTTTGAAAGCTTTCACCATTTTGATATTTGATCATTTCGTCATTTGAATTGTATCAAAAACTTTGAATTATATTTGATCATTTCGAAATTTGGCTTTTATAAAAAAATTAAATTATTTTTTGATCATTTCTCCATTTGACTTTTATTTAGACATTTAATTATCTAGATATTGTAGAGGTAATTAACAACTAAACAAGTTCAAACCTTAACAGTACCACACGTCGATTTTTTCCTTTTATATGCCATTACAGCTAGCAAATTCAATAGTCAATTAGTTTTTATTTGCTGAAAAATTACTACACAGTTGACTATTTACTATTTAGATATGTCTTTACTATTCTTCACATATGTGGTAATAATAAAATTTAATGCGTAAAAAGATGTCATAATTACATTTCAAAAGGTCAAACAGAGACGCCCAAAAAAAAGTTTTTATTCAGTACGAAATATTTTTAATCGAATTGAAAATAATATAAAATAAAATTACAAAACCAGTTGAAATAGGGCCCGAAGATTGTATGGGCCGATGAGATCGGGAGGCCCAGCCCACATAATTTTTGAAATGAGCAAATTGGCCGCCTCGGTTGGGTGATTAGCGTCGAAAAACAAATGGCGACTAGGATCGTCACAAAGCTCGAACTG
>JAULKM010000010.1:15557932-15572643 GCA_032355605.1 Rubia tinctorum | reverse complement strand
ATCTTGTATACCCTTTGTACTCACTATATATATGAATACACACAGCCACATTTATTTGTGGGTTTTACATTCTATCACTTGCCTTCATTTCCGCCGCCACTGGGCTCCTCCACCGGTGTACAAGGCATACAAGGTCATGGTTTCATATACGAGGAATCCACCATCTGTAATCGAGTCTAGAATTTACAATTTTCTTTTTCTATGTAAACTATGGCTGGTTTGAGTCTGTAATCGACCTGTAAACGATATTTTTTTGGTGATTTGAATCGGCGATGGTGGTGAACCACCACCGGCGGTGGTCCTAGAGAAGTGGTTGGGGTGGTGAATCACCATGAACGGTGTCTTGGAGAGGTGGTGGGGAGGTGAACCACCACAAGTGGTGGTCTCGGAGAAAAGGGCGTCGATGAGGGGGAGGGAGGGGAGAAGGTGGCGGAGGTTTCAATTTTCAAGCTAGGTCTTGATTTTCTAACGCTTGGCTGAGCGGCGCTGGGGTCTGAGCAAAGATGAGGTGGAGCCAGTGGCGAGATAGTGGAGGAGGTGGTGGATGGCGGAGATGGTGGCAGAGATGGGGGCTGGTGGTGGCAGAGATGGTAACTGGTGGTGGCGGAGGTGGGAGTAGGGTTTGAGCTAAGGATGGCAGTGAAGCAATTTTTGGCGGAGATCCGTCCTGCATCTGCCCCAATGAGGCGGGTATGAATGTAGTTTTTGCAGGGTTGGGACAGGTATTGGTAAGAAAAATGATATCCGCCATAGGTGGTGGGTCGAACATGGATATTATATCATACCCACCCCGCCCACCCAGCACCACTAAATCCGCTATGTACGTACTAATTTATTATATAATAAACTATTATTTATCCATAATGCACATGTTTTACTTAAAATATTTTCATATAAATACTATTAAACATTTAATATTAAAATTATTACTTTTAAATTAAAATTTACGTTTATTTTGGAAATATAAATGGGGTAAGTAAAATGGATTTAAAGTAGGTATGGATACCCACGTGAGTGATGGGGCGGGGGTGGATTTTAAATTATAACCGAAGGGGCGGGGTGGATTTTAATGTTTTGCCCGTCATGTGTAATGGGGCGGGTATGGATATGAAAATTTTAGGTGGATATGGGGATGTAGGTACAAAATTTGTACCCCATTTCCATCTCCAGTTTGAGCGAGGCAACATGTGGCGAAGAAGATGGGTGGCAGAGGCGGTGGCTGGTGGTAGAATGGGTATTATGGGGATACAATTTTTCAGCTTCTAGATAAGGGTATTTTAATCATTTCCTATTTCATCATTGCCGGAATTGAGAGGGTCAACATCGAAAATAGGGACTTTGGGTATATCGACACAAATTTTTTGAAAGTTAGGGTTAGATTGATACATACAATAATTAGTTAAGGTCAAATTGACAATTTAATGAGATTGCAGGTTTATATTGCACCTTTTAGGCTTCAGCCAGTAAGAGTTATAAATGTATATTACCCAATATTATATTATATGTGTAACCAATTGAAATCTACTAAATGCATGTATACTTATATGATAGGAGACAATGTAGTAATTTTTTACTGCAAAATTCATTTTGGTTATCCCCAGTGTACGATATACAAATTGAATCATATATTAAATTTTTGCTACCTTACGTGCTAATATGTACACATACACACATTTTTTATGTTAGATTTTGTGAAAAAATTAGAAAAGACCCAACCTTTCCCTTGCCCTGCTCGTCACTATTTCATTGAAAAACACTCCTTGCCAATACAGGTTACCATCGCCCCACCACCACCCTTGACTAACTTGAGAACCACCCTTGTCTGTCACTGCCATCCTTCCTCCACCCTCTCCTCCCCCTATATGTGGCCACCCCACCCTTCCCCTACCTAGTCTAGGAATGAGAAGTAAAAAATGAAAACTATATAATTTAAATTTGAATAACTCTAACCAAATTTAATATATTTTTTGGTACTTGAATTTATCAAATAAAGCTATGAATGTGGTTTTTGGATTGATTTTGAATTTTAAAACTCAACCCAAAAGTCGAATTGTAAATATATGTACAAAAGTAAATAATAAATCATGCTGCATCATTTAACTCTAACCAATGATGGAGGTGAATATGAGTGATTTGATGATAAATTTTAAAAGAACTAAGTTTTTAGTTGTTGTGTTCACTGATATTAGTGATTGAAGAATACTCGGAAGTTGATGCTTGAATATGCTTTGTACTTCGTATTTTTTTTAATAGTGTAAACTTTCACAATATGTTGGTGGATCAGTGAATTAATTTAATGGTATGTAAGCATGTGATGTGTTTTATAGTTCAAGTTTTGAATTTGGATTAAATTGTGTTAAGAAGTTTAGAATTTGTGTGCATTTATATTTTTCCCACTAAAATTCATTTTATTCGTTTTGGGTTTGTTCTGCTTTCATCATAATCTCAAATTCGATCAAATTTATTTTGTTTAATTGGTAATTCAGGTCGATTTTAATTTCCATTTTTTTAGAAATCAAGCTGATTAAACCAAATTGAATAACTTGAAATCCCGTTGAATCAATCCAACGTCCACCCCACCCTAACCCACCACCGTCCCTGCCTCCCCTGCCCATGCCTCTCTTCGGAGCTCACCACCACCACTAGATCTCCAATGTAACGATGATGTCCTACCATGTCCGGTAAATCCTAGCCATAAATCGACTTCTCTCGTGACGGGCCACCACCTTAACAATTACTTAAATATTATTTTTTATACAAGACAAGTAATAATTAAGAGTAATTTTTTAATTTAAATTATAAAATTAAGCAACCAACCTAAGATAACTACTCCCATTTATAATATTCTAGTTAAACCAATCAAATGAAACATGCAACTATTCTCAAACAAGGTGATTACCTTTTACATTTGCAATCTTAAGATAAACTAGATAATACTCGTGCAAAGCACGTGAATTTGAATATTATTATGTAAATAACTATATATTTTTAATATAATTTAATTAGTTGATAAAAATATTAATAAATACCACTTTAGCAAAATAACATTATCGTTATCAACATTGCATGCATACAGATTCCATAGAATAAGAAAGCGATCAAAATATTAAAAATTTGATTGTAATATCATCCCATTAAACGGTTTATGATAAAAAAATATTTATTATTATCATATAATTTTTTACAAAAATTTTAAAATATTTAAATTAGATGGTACTAGTTTTTACTAATTAAACTTTGTGTAATTGAGTTATATATGTCAATTTTCTTTTTCTTTCAATAGTTTTTAATATATTGTGATTAATTGATAACATTGTACTATTTTTGACAAAAAAGACATTTTAGATAAAGTCATTTTTTTTACTAAACATTATAGGGAAGACCAGGGAAAAAAATTCCGTGGTCAACAAATATTGTACTCCGTAAAAGGTTGGACATTTCCGACAACACTAATAGTTGAACCATGCACGGTCAAGTATAATGAAAATGGGGAAGGGATTTGCATTGTAAATTGGGGGATTGACTTTATAAAATATTACATTTTCAATTAATTTTAGAAAGTAACGTGGAATTATGTTTGAATGTCATGTGTCAAGAATTATGTGTAAATGACATGTGACAATAATGCGCTCTTTTAATATATACTATAGATACTCTCTCCGTCCCAACTTATATTGCTTAAATTGACTTTTGGCAGTCAACTGCATTAATATTTAAATATTAATATCTTTATTTATACTTGTAAGAAAATTATGAAAAAACAATAACTTAAATAAATGTTCCAATGAATCCAACAACATATAACATGATAATAGTTTTACATATATACAATAATAGAATTTAATAATCGAAGTTGGGTTAGTTTGACTTGAAAAGGTCAAATTAAACAATATAACGTGGGACGGAGAAAGTAGTCTTTCATTTTTAACTTTTGTATTCGGCTTTATGCATAGTTAATATTGTCGTCTCATCTGAAACTGCAGATTTTAACTTTCAGCAATTAACTAAAAAAGTTTATTGTAACAATTCACTCAATGATAAATATAAATATACATTAATTTAATTTTATAATTAAAATCAAGAAATTTAACTAAATGAATGTTTAAATTATAATTAAAATGGGATAGAAGGAGTAATATAAAAACTTGTAGTGGGATCTAGAAAAAGATTAGGGCATAATTGAACAATAAAATTAATGATATTGTTTAGAAAGTCAAATCTTGGGAGCCAGAACGATGATCTGACTAAATCGAAATGATAGGATTAATTAATGAAGCAATGTGTTCAATTTGTCGGGAAAAAAGCACCTGTCCGGTTGAACACCGACATAAACTAAGCCCTTTTGTGGCCATTAATGTAGTTTTAAGTTGATTATGAATGTGTCAAATTCTTGAGAGAAATATTCTTTCAGAAAGACTAATTTAATTAGAAAATAAAATATTTTAGTTGCAATATTAAAAATTGAACACTTGAAAGGCCCCTGAACTCCCTCCACCGTCCCCTTTCAACCCGTATCTTTTTCTCAATACTTTCATCCTCTCAACTGACAAAACTGTTATATCATGACCATTCCGTCTGGTCAAACTGTTTACTTTGATCAAAACGTTAATTTTAAATGCAAATGAGTAATTTCACATTTTCCTTTTCCTTTTCACATTTTCTTTTATCCCTTCATCCTGTTTTTCTTTTTTCCTTTTCTATTTTCCTTATTCCTTAATTTCTTTTCTATTTTTTAATTTCATTTTCCCGCCTCCGTCTTCCTCCTCACCTCCGCCGCCTGCAGCCATCTCACCACCACCGCCTGCCGCCATCTTACCACCTCGCCACCACCATCTATCCTCCACCTCACCAAGCCAGCTCTCCACCAACATCTATCCTCCGCCAACCAGTCCACCACCACCATCTATTCTCCTCCCCCACCGCCACAGGAACTCGTTCTGCCATCTCCACTCGCTTCCCCCCACCAAAAATCAATCCCGACATTGAAATCAGAGCCTCCAAGTTGTTCAGGTGAATGATGGAGACGTGGGTTTAAGATGATGACGTCGAGGTGATGCCAATGGTGACGTCGAGGGTTTCATAGACGACATGGGTTTCAGTGTCCGATGAACAATGAAATCGGCCTCCTGATGGTGATGCTGAGGGTTTCAGAGATAGGGAGGAGGAATTGGACGGGAGGGAGAGGGTTTCAGAGCGCTCACCGGCTGGAGAAAAGAAGCAAGAGGCCTTGAAACCCTCGACGAAAGAAAATGGAGCAGGCGACACTGCTCGAAAAGGAGAAAAGAAAAGAAAATGAGAAAATGCGAAGAGGAGAAAGAAAAAGGAAAGAAAAGGGAAAATAAAAATGAAGATGATAAATTACCATTTTACCCTTAAAATTGATGTTTGACTATTACTTGACGTTTTGACTAGGCGAAAGGGCCACAATTTAATAGTTTTGTCAGTTGAGGTGCTAAAAGTATTTAAAAAAAGGGGCTAAAAGGGGACGATGGAGGGAGTTCATGGGGCTCCCAAAGTTGTTCGCCCTAAAAATTATTATGCAACGTATAATAGTTATAATTTATAATGTTTATAACCCGATTAATGTGATCCAAAAAAAATAGCTTCATTTCTTTTAATTTTCAGTCTAAATTTTGATCTTTTCATAACAGTATTTCAGGAGAAGGATTCTCTGAATTTTCATTCAAAAAATTTAGAAAAAACTCGTTCCGAAAAAAAAATTGGTTCCAACTTTCGTTGAATTATTAAATTAGAAATTTAGTGCTGGTATTTAAATTTATAAGTACGATAATTGTTGTATGATTTTAAGAGCTGGCATCCTTTTTAAGATATGGTCAATTTATAATCAATTTTTTTTAGAGATTAGCAATTTGTCATACAAAAATAAGTATATCTGTGAATTTCAAACCACGTAAACGAGAGAGTAATTTCAATTTTAATTCAAAAACGAAAGAATAGTTCTTTTTTGGAAATGCTAGCTATCACTTGAAAATGGTTTTGTCCCATCCAAAATCTTCAAAAACTAATCATGAGTAATTAAAGTAAAGAGTCCCATCCCACTGAATTAGGAAAAGAATAGCTTAACTTTGTGTGAAAAGAAAAATAAATAAATCCCTCACTTCTTTTAAAATTTTCACACTTTTTAATATAATCTATCTTTAAAAAATAATTACATTATATTTTATAACAAAATAATAAATTTTATTATAAACTCATTAATATATTCCCTCATTTATGTTCACATAATTCAATTTATATTTAAAAAAATAATTTAAATCATAAAGTGTCGGTTTTAATAGATCAAACGGATAAATAAATAATGGAAAAGGACTCCTCACAAGCTACCTCATCTACACTCTCCCTATCACACAGTCCACACTGATCCACACACTGACAAAATAATTTATTGCACAACATTAAAAAAACATTGTTTTAAAAAAATAACAGCACTTTCTTAAAATAGCATTTAATGATGATGCAGAAAGCCATGAACAAATCCCAGCCCATCCCTCTCCCATAATATTGCCGGTTATGGAATTTGCCTGTGCCGCACAACTCTTACTAATCTTACTATCATCGTACACGGCAGAGGGCCGCCGCAATGACGGCGGAGGTTGTGGCGGCGCCGCCAGTTCCGCCATCGCTATGTTCATCTTCGGAGACTCGTACTTCGACCCCGGCAACAACAACTACATTAACACCACCACCCTCGACCAAGCCAATTTCTGGCCGTATGGGGAATCCTACTTCGACCACCCCACCGGGAGGTTCTCCGATGGCCGCCTGATCTCCGATTTCATCGGTAAATCCTCCACCATGCATTACATTAGCTTATATCATGATGTTTTTCTGATGGGATCACGCGTGTTAATGTTGTTCATAACTGTATTGGCGGAATTATGGCTGGCGAGTGTTCGTCAGCGCCACTCCTATGATCCGGTAACGTGAATATTGACCTTAGGGAGTCATCGAATTTTATGGTTCTGCCACTCCTTTCGTTTTTCCAAAGGCATTTGTAGTTGAGCCTCTCTAATATATTGTTTTGGTTTCGCCACTGCACATTCGATCACTTTTTTTTTTTTGCAATGTGAGTTGGATTAAGTTGTTGGCTTCTTTTGCATTGTGTCCCGAGTAATTAGCATAAGTGTGTCATCGTTGTATACTCACTCAAGTCCATTAGGTTTTGAGCTCCACGTCCCTCAGAAAGTCTGATGTGCCGTAAGTCATCCACTAAATGTAACATTTCTGGGGTCTAGGCATAATCTTTCCGTTCTAGCAATGAATTTGATTTTCACGGTTTTCCCGATCTAAGACGGATGATCCATGACAACTCAAATTATAATTTTTTTTCTCAGCTGAATATGTGAAAGTGCCGTTATTGTCGCCGTATTTGGAGCCGGGATCCGAGGACTACCGTCCGGGGGTGAACTTTGCGTCGGCGGGAGCCGGTGCATTGGAGGAGACTTTCCGGGGATCGGTACGTATGAAATATTGACATTTTAAAATGGCTAAAACTTTGCCTTTTAAAAGTAATGCTACTTTACCATGAACTTTGGAATATTACCTACTATTCACATTCCAAAAGTCATTTTGTGTGAATTGTACCTAACATATTCTTAAGAACATTGTTTTAAACTAGAGTAAAAAATTGTTTTGTATTTCAAACTTTGAAATGGTTAATTTAATTAGGCAGATAGTTTTCTTTTTCTTGGTCTTCCACTGACTTTCTATCTATAAGTAGTGGACCTAAATTGCACCCCAGAGTTTGTGGGCCCCCGCTTGACAGAGTCAGGCCCCCGAAAGCCCAGAAACAAAATTTATTTGTCCTTCAATATTATATGAAGTGTATTCCTGTTTTTATTTTTATTTTTATTTTTCTTAGATATTTCTTTCGTTCCACGAATTTATTCCTAGCACGGTATTAAGAAAAAGTGAATTTGTGTAAAAAAAAAGAGGAAGACAAAACACGTAACGATGAAACACTACTCCATATTAATTTAAATACTAACTAATAGAGGATAATTAATAATTCTTTCTAGTAAAAATAGTAATAAAGTAAATCATGAATAAAATAGTGGGACGTCTCAAAAAGTAAAGTGGAATGGAAGAACATCATACTAATTCAGAGTTCATCCGTTAAAAGATGACACTTTCATAAGCTAGTGAATAATCATGATATTTTTAACTTGCGAAAAGTGCATTTTTAATCCTATATTTTAGACGAAAGTGCATAAATGACCTTGTAAAATCCAAAAAATGCAAAAATAACCCTGGACTTCGTTGACCAAAATATCAACAACCAAATTGACCAAAAATTGGTGAAAATACATCCTTACCCCCACTGCCAGCTCCTATTTCTTTTCTCACCTCCGCTCTGACTAACACACCAAATCAGATCGCCAATATTTCTCCGTCTCATCCCAAAGTCAAACGGGTGGTATCATGCTAAACGATGTTGGGGCGGCGGCGTTTGATTCCCCCCATTTTTTCGATGCCAACGTGCTAAACGAGTGGCAACGGAGGCCAGAGTGCTAAACGATGCCAGCGTGGCACCGTTCACGCTAGGGTTGAGCGGTGAGACGAAGGACACGGTGGCGACAGTGATGGGATGGCGGGGCGACGAGCACAGTGGTGGATTCACGCTAGGGTTAAGCGGTGGGGCGACGGGCACGGTGGCATCAGTGATGGGCTAGCGGGGTGGTGGGGTTGAGCCGAACTTCGACGGGTTGAGCGGGTGGTGGGTTGAGCAGAACTACGACGATGGCGGATTTGCGCTAGGGGCGGGTGGTGGGTTGAGCAGGAGGTGGTGCTGGTGATTGCAATTTTGGGGGTTAGGGTTTGGGTCAGGGTGGAGCGCGACAATGGCAGAGTGGAGGAGGCGACGGAAGCGGTGGTTCTAGAGGTGACAGAGTGGTGGAGGCGTTTGGGGTGGAGGTGGCTACAGAGAATTAGGGTTTGGGGTTAGGGGTAGAGGCGGTGGTGTAAAACTAGGGTTTAGGGTTAGGGGCGGAGGCATCTGGTGTGGAGGAGGCGGCGGGATTTTTGGAGCTAGCGGCGGCGGAGTGGAGGAGGTGTCGGGAGGCGATGGAGAACTAGGGTTTGGGGTCAGGGTGGAGGTGGCACGGTGTGGAGGCGACGGAGTGGAGGACGGAGGCGGCGGTAAGGATAGAAGGTGTGGTGGTGCTGCTACGGAGGTGGTGCTGGTGATTACAGATTTTTTAAGCTCTCCGCCTGTGGTGCGACAGCGGTCCGGCGGCAGCGCGACATTGGTCCGACGGAGCAGGAGAAGCTGAAGAAGAAGAAGAAGAAGTGAGGGTAAAATAGTCTTTTGACTTTTCTATTTTAAACTTAGGGGCATTTATGTCTTTTCATTATCAGTCAACGTCGGACTTACATCGGTCAACGCCAGAAATTGGCCAGAAGGGTAAAGTTGCACATTTTAACAATCTTATAGGATTATTTCTGCACTTTCAAATTTGACAAGGTTGTTCTTGCACTTTCTCAATCTTATAGGGTTATTTTTGCACTTTTCCCTTTTAACTTATATATTGAATTTCTTAACCCAAATATTGTATATTTTAACTTAAAATTATATAATAAACTATGCTTAAATATAAAAATAAAAGCTATTGTGTATAAACATACAATATTTATACTACAATATACAATTATTATTTTATAATTTATGAAAATACCATATATCTTAAAAATAATTGCTAAGATAATTAATCTTGTATTTCAGGTGATCGATCTCAACACACAGTTATCATATTATCAGAAAGTGATAACAAAGTTGGGACGAAATTTGGGCAAGAATGACTCAAAGGCCATCTTATCAAATGGAGTGTACCTATTCAGCATCGGCACCAACGACTATGTTAACCTCTTTCTCACCGATTCCAAACAATCATATTTTCCGAATCATATAGTGAAGAAGGTTATTAAGAAAATGAGTGATGTGATTATGGTAAGAATGATTATCTTTTTTAAAACTTATTTGTATTTTAATTTGATCGTATTATTATTATATTTAATTAAACATATTTTCATTTTAATTCATTTCAATATGTAGTGGATCACTATTTAAAATAATTTTCTGAGTTTTATGTCTTTATGCTTATGCAATGTTACTCTGAATTCATTTTATAGTTTCTGAATCTGTCACTGCAATTATAATTGTCTTCTTATAAAATTTGATTAAAATAGCGTTGGTTTTTTTGTTTGTTTACTACATCTCATCATTTCTGCAGGCAATTTACAAGAAAGGGGGTAGAAAATTTGGATTCTTAAACTTGGGGGATTTGGGATGTTTTCCTGGACTTAGGATACTTGAACAAAATGCTAGTGATTGCCTAAAAGAAGCAACAATTTTGGCAAAATTACACAACGAGGCACTAAGGAAAATGTTGCACAAAATGCAACATCAATTGAAGGGGTTCAAGTATTCACTCTTGGATTTCAACATAGCTCTTGGGCAAAGGATGAACCATCCCTCCAAGTTTGGTAAATGTTTTTTTCCTTCAATAAAAGGTGTACGATGAGACTATTATAATAGAATCATCGGATTTTAACCGATGATCCTGTATTTAAATCGTCGCAGTTTATATGCAGGTTTAAAAGAAGGCAGGAGTGCATGCTGTGGAGCAGGACCATTCAGAGGAGTATTCAACTGCGGAGGACGAAGACCTACGATCGAGAATAGAGATTTCAAACTATGTGAAAATCCGAAAGATTATGTTTTATGGGACTCGTATCACCTCACTGAGGCGGTTTACGGCCAAATGGCCGCAGAATGGTGGAATGGGTCTTCGGCTTCCTCCTTCAACTTCAACAAGAGACAAAAGGATCGCTACAATTTGAAAGCATTCTTCCAATGCTAACTTCTCTTAGCAACTATAGCTAAAAACCAATTCATTTGATCCAAAAAAGTTCACGAAATATATACGTACAAGGAGCAACATGCTATATGTATATCATTAGAGAATCATCGATATCATACAAAGTAAAAATGTAAAATATACAATCTTATATTTAATTTTACTTGGTCCATAACACAAATACAAGTACACTTCCCCTCTTTCATTTTAAACTGCAATTTAGTCAAAAAAAATAACTTTGACTTTAAAATTGAATTAGAATATAAGTATAAATACTACTCCCTCCATTCCATGGAAAACTTAATACTTTCGTTTATGGCTTTTGGCTCATTCCTTTTTTGCACACAATTTAGTGGCTTCAATTTTACCATGTCCCAGCTTAAACAAAAAAGTAGCCCCAACCCTCTCTTTCTAATTAGCCAACTTAGCATTTCTAAATTAGCGTGCAAAAAATTGATACGCACCTTATATTTTAAAAATATTTAATTTTTCACAAGTTTTAATTATTTATAATGAAATATATTAAGAATAAAATAATATCCAAGTCAACGTCAAAATTCAAAATATACAGATTGAAATGAGACGGAGAGTATTTGATTAGCAACCAGGAAAAGTTTGTTTATTCTTAAATTCAACCACTAATATTATATTAAACATATTGAGAAATTGTTACAACATTAAATGAGATAGACTCTTTTACACACAAGTATTAAAAATAAAATTATATACTATCACATTAATGGCAATTAAAGATATCTCCATTCCAACTAAACTTGCACCTAATCTTTTTTAGGTCTACAATAAACATATTTGACTGTAATATGTGTAATTACGGACAATAACGGAACATACAAATTTAATATTTAGAAACTATATTTTACGATAAAATTATTGTTCATATACGTATTTAAATATTTGATCAAAGTTCAACTATTTTGATTGAAGAAAAAAATTTGTGCAAATTTAACTGGAACGAACGGAGGAAATAGGTGGAAAGGTGAAATGTATTCATCTGCTGTCGTCTGTTGATACTTTCAACAAATTTGCCAGGTAGCTAAAGTCTGAGACAAGCGTGGAGGCAGGCCCCAAAAAAAATTAGTGCATTTCTCAATTTATTACACACTTCCATATGGATAGAGTACATACAGTAAAGAAAATCAACCATGTAGGAGTATATTGATTGGTGGAGAATCTGGAGATCTACAATTGCTTTAGCTTTTTCATTTTCCGTTGCTTGTGCATTTAGTTTATTATAATTTAAAATATTTAAAACTCTATGGTGAGTCAATTATTTACAAGTCACATAAGGCACAACTTAAAAAAGCTTTAGATGAAGATAAATGTTTAGCGCAACATTTAACACAAAGTATTGTTTTATGCAAGCTAAACTTTATGCAGAGTCTATTATGCAATTAGTACAAGTTTTAGTTCGGAGTGAGTTTTTTTTGAAATAGTCTGAAAATGCGGATGACTTTTATTGTAAATATAAGAAATTTTGGTCCATAGATATAGATATTTCGAATATTTATTTCATTTTCTTTTTTATATAGCAGTCGCCGGAAACCGCTGCCAGTCGCCGAGGAACCACTGTGTTTTTCCGAATTTATGTTGGATAACCGTTCGCCTCCGCCGATCTCCGATTTTTCTATGTTTTTCACCGGTGAACGGTTGCTGCTGGAGAGAGCTTCCGCCGGCGACGCTTCCGGTGACTCAGACGCATCAGCTGCTGGATCGCTGACGTTTTCGACGATTGCGCCGCTTCCTCTAGGCTTCGACGGCGAGGCGGTAACGGTAAGGCAGTGGTTGGGGGCTAGGGTTCCGGCGAATTCGAATGTAGCACGACGAAGAAAGACGACGATTCCGGCGAAATGCAGATCAGTGAATTGCAGCGCGCAGTAGCAAAATTTGGCGAGAATTAAGATTCAGATTTCATTGCGTCTTCTCCGACGGATTTGCGTCTTCACCGACGGCAATCAGCGAAGACAGGGTGCTCGAGTATTCTCCGGCGGTGTAGATGTCGCGCGTGAACTCTTCTCCACGTGTAAATATCTACTCTTATGAGTTTCCGTACTAAATGTGTTGATGTTTTTTAATCTAAAACTCTGCTCATCCGCCGTTTGATTTTGTGATAATGTTGATGATGATGTCTTGATGGTGAGTGTTGATGTTGATGTTGATGATGATGTGTTGATGTTATTTTTTTTCATAAACATGTTGAGATTTATATATATTTGACTGAGAGGATGTTCAATAATGATTTTTTGGTCTAGTGGTTAGTGCTTTAGCTGTTGAGGTATGATGTCTGGGGTTCAAGCCTTACAGTGACCTTATTTTTTATGAATGTACCTTCTTAAGGTTCATGGTGATGTTTAATATTATTTGACTAAGTGTACGTTCACAAATGAGTCTCTAGTGTAGTGGTTATTACTTTGGACGTTGAAGTTTGTGATCTAGGTTCAATACTCACTAGGACCTTTTATTTAAAGAATTTATACTTTTGAGGTACTGTGAGTTTTTTGTTAACGTTTTTCAATATGCGTGTGAAGTTTAATTCATATGAGTTGTTTTGTCCTTTGCTTGGTTGATATGGATTGATATTTGCAAAAAAATCTCATATTGATGTTTTTCATTTTCCGACTGAGGTTTTGGTAATAGGAGTTGATGTTTGTAGTGTTATCTTTCTGATGCTGATGTTTTCATTTTTCGAATGAGGTTCAGGTATTAGGAGTTGATGTTTGTAGCTTTTTGGTGATGTGGGTTGATATTTGTAGTTATTAAAAAAATAAATTGTTGATGTTTTATGATTTTCTGAGTGAATAGTTTATACACCTGAGGTACCATAGTTTTTTTGTTGATGTTTTTATTTTTTTTCTCATGTTGATATTTTTCATTTTCTAGATGATTTTAGTTGATATGAGTCGATTTTTTATATTTTTTTTGTTATATCGGTTGATTTTTTTGATTTTTTGTCTCTCATATTGATGTATTTCATTTTCTCGGTGAGTTTTACGTGATAAGAGTTGATATTTTTAGTTTTGGGTGACATAGGTTGATTTTTTGTAGTGTTTTTTCCTTATGTTGACGTTTTTATTTTTCTAGTGAAGTTTAGGTGATAGGAATTGATGTTTTTAGTTTTGGTTGATATCAGTTGATTTTCGTATTTTTTTATTAAAAAAATTGATAATTGAATCTCTGTTGATGTTTTCATGATTTTTAGTTGATATTTTATTAGTTGTAGTCGACGATTTTTAAAATTTTTGTCAATTTTTATTTGATTTTTAATACATTTTTGCTGTTTTATTTGTTTTGTTTATATTTTTTGCTCCAATTTTTTAGTTGATGTTTTTTTTGTGATGTTCTGCTATTTTTTGCTGATGCTTATAATTTTTAGTTCGATGATTATATTATTTTTTTGTGTTTTAAAAATTTTTTTTGATTTTTTTGCAGATTGCAAATGGCGGAAAAATGATGGGAAAATTGGACAAAAAAACTCCTGGGAAAATATTAGTGATAAGTTCCTGTAAAATTATTAGAAATAGGTCCTTGTAAAATTATTGCAGATAGGTCCGTGGAGCTTGAATATTGCTAGAATTACATAAAGACCCCTGCCTAAAGTTTAGGCTGCCTCATAGGAGAACATCTCCACATTTAAACTTTCAATTGTTGAATTTTTATTTCCATTAATACTTTTCAACGGATTAATAGCTAACATTAGAGATGATATTTTTCTTATGTTCTATATCAAACCGATCTTTGGTATGCACTCTATTGATAAAGAGTGACATTTGTTGGGCTTAATGCCAAAATTAAAAAATAAACAGAAACCAAACATTG
>JAULKM010000010.1:15537030-15552098 GCA_032355605.1 Rubia tinctorum | reverse complement strand
ATTGTAAATTTCCTCGAAATGACTGAACTCTGGGGCTATTACTCAATATGTAGTTTAAATCAGTTCAACACATATAAATAACATGAAATATATAATTCAAATGAACATTAATATTTGCTAAATTACACATGGTAGTTCAACGTTATGCTGAAGAATAATTGTAAACAGTTTCATCAAGAGTAATCATATTTCTTCATCAGCACTCTGTGTTTCATCATTTCCTCCAATAGAGTTCGAAATTTGCAAATCTAT
This sequence comes from Rubia tinctorum, assembly GCA_032355605.1. Lineage (NCBI taxonomy): Eukaryota > Viridiplantae > Streptophyta > Magnoliopsida > Gentianales > Rubiaceae > Rubia > Rubia tinctorum. Next base: position 15,551,846 of record JAULKM010000010.1, on the reverse strand, counting down.
ATTATTACGCACTTCTCGCATAGCCCATTTATGATCTTTAGCAAATGTGTGTAAATTTGCAGCTCCTTGGCCAATCTCATAGTTTAGAATAGGTATTTCAAGCTTGTGCATTCCAATGAAGTTATGAAGCGTGAAACAAGAAACAATAATAGTCATTTGGTTTGATTTAGTTCAGTTCAATTTGATCCAGTTCAATTTGATTTAGTTCGGTTCAGTTCAGTTTGACTTAGTTTGGTTCAATTTTATCCAGTTCTATTCAGTTTAATTTAGTCCCTTTCTGTTGGACTAAGTTCACTTCAGTTTGCTCCAGTTTAGTTCATTTTGATTCATTACACTTCAGCTTTATTCAGTTGGGTTTTTTTTATGCAGTTCAGTTCATTTTTGTTCTATTTAGTTCAGTTTAGTTTCATTTCGTTCGATTCAGTTTTTCATTTCAGTTCATTTTGATTCAGTTAATTTGATTCATTTCAGTTCAGTTTGGCTCAGTTACGTTCAACTCAGCTCTTTTCAACTCTTCCCCCCTCTTCTCAACTCTTCTCAGATCTTCTCAATTCATCTCAGCTCCAATCAACTCAACTCATCACTTCTTAACTCTTCTCAACTCTAATAAATTCAGCTCAGCTCAACTCAACTCTGATTCAACTGAACTGGACAGGGCCTTAGTCATAAATATGTGGTCATAACTCGTTCTTTCATTTGATTTATGTAGGCTCACTCTCATCGTCCATTAAAAAAATACCACATAGACTTGTCTTAAATTTTGTGCAAAAAGCAATTCAGAACAAAGTGTGATGGAGGGAGTATATATTAATATATAATTGGGGTCAAAATTTGTAAAATTTGACTTAGAAAAAATAAATGTGTCATTTTCTGTTGGAGGGAAGAAGTATATATTTTCATTGAGGATTGATGTTTCATTCATAATTCAGCGTGTGACTGCAGTTGTGCCATCGTATTAATGCGATGACCGGAAGTGATGGATGGATAGACAGATTAAATATGGATTGGACAATAAGGTAATTAAAAATACGAGTATAATTCATTTCGACTCATTTCATGACGAGTTAACAAATAAGTTGGGTTAAAACGAATTGGGTTGAAACCCACTCAACTCGCGGGTAAAAAATGGGTAAACTATATGTTTCAACTCGTATGGATTTATATACCAACCATATGGGTAAAACTCACGGGTTTCAACGTATATATTGACTCATATGGGTTCAGATGTCAACCCATATGAGTAAATTGCGAGGTTAAACATATATATTAACTCGTGTGAATTTATATTCCAATCCATATGGATAAACCCGCATATTTCATTTCATATGAATAAGCCCTTAGTCAACCCACAAAATGAACCCACCCAACCCATATTTTTCTATTATTAATTTGACTCATAACCCATTTAATTCACTACTCATTTTACCCGTACCCATCAGAGTTTTATAATAATGGGTTAATCTGCATGTTGAGAGTCTATTTTACCACTCCTAGCACGACAATGACCATCCAATGAATAACACAGAGGGAATCCACTATACTTAAGTACTCCCTTTGTCCCATCCAAATAACCCACATATTTTATGACACTATTATCTATGAAAATTAACATATGAAAATAATATCATTGAATGTGATATTTTTGAATTTACCGTAATAAATAATTTTGAAATATCAATTTTTTTATTTATCATTGTTACGCATAGTCAAACATATAAACAGTTAAACATGTTTGATAATGATCGAGGGGATAATTTAGAATCAAAGGTAGGGAGTACTCACTTTGTCAAATGGTCAAACTTATGGTATTGACCATCTGACCATTCACTTCAACAATTCAAAAGAGAAATGGGCTTCCTTCAAGAGGAAAAAGACATTGGCCATTCATTATTCGAAGTAAAGAAGCATTCTTTAAAGTCCCTCTTTCCATTTTATCCAATATCTCCTCCTCATTTGGTTCGAAATGGACTAATGGGAGTATTCATAATGGATGGCCAGTAACATCAAATAGCCTAAATAACGAATAGGATATGTTGCTATTTAATTGTAAATTCACACAGTTTTGTTTTAAAACGATTAACTGTTAGTGAGGGTTATTTTATAATTATTTTTATTTATTGTAACGATATTCTTATAATTTAAAAAATTCTTAATGTATTCCGAATCAGAAACTAATTTATGGAAAATAACAAACCACTGATATTTTTTAGGTTAGTACAATTAATTGGGCCCACCTGGACTCATATTATTAAAAATTAGTGGAGTCTGAAACTGAATTTATTGAATTAGTTAGGGACACATTTTTCAAAACACTCAAGCACTATACCACCAATCCACCATACTCCCTCTGTCCCGGATTAAATTACCCACTTACTTTTTTATCATAATTTTCTATCAAACTTTCATATTTGAATAAATATATGTGAGTGATAATATTATCGTGTGTAATATAGTTGAATTCGTCATAACAATTAATTTTTAAATATTAAATTTTTATTTGCGTACTTAAATATATTAACGGCAAACATATTTTTTTGGACGGGGAGTGCTGAAATCGAATCCCTCACGACTCTACTACCTCTACCATTCACCTTGATTTGATATCTTATCTATACTCATAAAATGATATTTCCATTCAAGGAAAAAAAATACAATCATTCATAATTGTAAGTGTTCTTCAATCCCCACAATTTGCAAATAATTGAAAATTGAATGAAACACCAAGAACATAAAAAAAAGGAAGACAAAAAATGGGTATCTTCTGCAACTTCTTCCAACTCTCTTTCACTCTCTTCGTCACTAGCATTGCCGCCGCCAACGGCGGTGCGGACCACATCTTTCCGGCTACGCCTCTGTTCGTCTTCGGTGACTCGCTGTATGATCCCGGGAACAACAACTACATCAACACCACCGCCGATTTCCGGGCCAATTTCCTTCCCTACGGAGAAACCTTTTTCCAGTTCGCCACCGGCAGGTTTTCCGACGGCCGTCTGATCCCGGATTTCATCGGTTAATATCTGAGAATTCTTTTAAAAAAATTCGTCATTTTCCAGTTTTTTTTAGCTATTTTGAGGTTTTGGGAACATTTTTTTTATAGCTGAGTACGCAAATCTGCCATTAATTCCACCGTACTTCCAGAGTAGCTACCGGCAGTTCGGCTATGGAGTCAACTTCGCCTCCGGCGGCGGCGGAGCGCTGGTTGAAACCCATCAAGGACTGGTATATATTTATTTTATATTATTTTATTTTCATTCCAAATGTAACGCTTCATATTGTGTGACAGGTATATTACACGATCTCTTTGAAAATAAGTCTACTTATTTGTTTATTTTAATGAAATTAAATTAAATTAGTTTAGATATTGTATTACTGAATAGCCACATTTCCCGAGCTTATCTCCATTTTAAGTCAGTTCAATTCAATTTAGTGAAAATTTTATAATGTTCACTTGTAACGTGACATTCGTCGATCTATTTCAATTCCCGATAAGATCATGTACATAGTCTTTTTGCGACATTTTATGTATAACGTTATAACAAAACTCAAAGATAAAGAAGTAGTTCTTGTAACTTTGGAAACGGCAAACTATTACAATAAGTTAACATTTATAGATAAGAACTAAACAGAAAATCCCTACAAATACTCAACTAATCATCATAAACTTCTACTGCAGTAAACAAACTCCCATTTATTCAGCACCTTGCAAGACTTGGTCCATTCCAAGAAAATATCAAAAATTCTAACTCTCGTAGGATGCACTAATTAGTAACACTCACCCTTAGTTCATACTTGCGATCAACAACACCTAGAGTAGCCCTAAACTCTTCAAACTTTTCTCTTGCCAAAGCCTTTGTAAATGTATCAGCTACCTGATCATGAGTTGAAACTCCCACTAGCTCAATTTCTTGGTTCGACACTTTCTCACGCACAAAGTGATAATGAACTTCAATATGCTTTGTTCGCCCATGAAAAAATGGATTTGAGAAAGCTTGATTGCTCCTTCACTGTCACAAAAGATCTATACAACATAATCAACTTTAATGAACATATCTCCCATCAAACACTTTAACCAAGCACACTCTTGTGCAACCATTGTTGCAGCCTTGTACTCCACTTCGGCACTTGATAAAGCAACAGTAGGTTGCTTCTTGCTGCACCATGAAACAATCGCTGAACCAAAACTAAAACAATACCCCAAAATTGAACGACGAGGACCCGCTTCTCCAGTCCAGTCAACATCTGTGAATCCTTTTAAGATAAAATCACTACCAATCTGGTAGAAAAGCCTATAAGTATATGAACTATTCACATAACACAAAATCCTCTTGGCAGCCTTCAAGCGTTGAGTTGTAGGATCCTCCATAAACAAAGAAATAATTCCCACATAATAAGCAATTTCTGGTCTTGTGATAGTTAAGTAAATTAAACTACCAACAAGCTATCGATATCGCCTTGGATCTTTCAGTGGTTACCCTTCTTCCTTCTGTAACTTGAGATGTGGCTCCATGGGAGTAGCTATTTCTTTAGACTCCCCCATTCCAAATCGCTCGAGCAGATTCCTTGCATATCGATGTTGGGATATAAAATAACCCCTACTGGATTTATCCACCTCCATTCCAAGAAAACATCCAATCTCACCAAGATTTTTCATCTCAAGGCGAGTTGTCAAATCTTTCATCAAACAAGAGATTGCTTCTTCATCATCTCCCGAAATTATCATATCATTCACATACAACAAGACCAGCAAATTACTCTTTGAGTTTCCTTTCACAAACAAACTTGAATCTGATTTGGCAACTTTAAAACCACAAAAAATGAAAGTATGAAGCAACTTTACCATACCAAGCACGTGGTGTTTGTTTAAGCCCATACAATTCCTTCTTTAACCGACAAACATTGAAGGGAAATTTCCTAGATTCATATCCCTTAGGCTGCTCCATAAACACTTCTCGATATAACTCTCCATAAAGAAATACATTCTTCAAGTCGAGTTGCCAAAATTTCCAATTTCTCGAGGCAGAAAGTGAAACAATTGATCTTACCGTCATCATTTTTGCCACTGGACTGAAGGTTTCTTCATAATCGATCCCATAATTCTGAGAAAATCCACGAGCAACCAGCCTAGCTTTGATCTTTTCAATGTTACCATCTGATTTTCTTTTCAGAAGATAAACCCATCTGCAAGTAATCGGTGTACAACTTCCAGGCTTTGTACAAGCTCCCACAGTTCATTCTTCATTAAAGCATCAAATTCTTCTTTCATTGCTGCCACCCTATCTGGATTTCCTTGTGCTTCTTCATAACACGTCAGCCCTTCTTTTATTAAACAAGAAACAACTGTACAAAGATTAAGGTTTTCCTCATAATCAGTGACCGTACAAAGATTAAGTTGAACCTCATAATCTTTGAGATAACTTGGCTGGTTTCGCTCCCTTACATGCCTCCATACAACCTGTACATCATCTGTTGTGTTAGATTATGTTGTATCTTCTTTTGGAGTTTCCACATTTGCTTCAGGAAACAACTCCAACCCCTCTTGATCACCTTTAAATATCATCCCTGGTACAAAACCTATTTGAGCATTGTAAAAAGTTGATACTTCATCAAATACAACATCTCTAGAGATAACGAACTTTTTCGTCTCAGGATCCATAAATTTCCACCCTTTCCTACATGAATTATAACTAACAAAAACACACATCTTTGCCTTCGGGTCAAACTGAGCCAAAGACCCGAAAATAGTTTACATTCAGTGTTACATCATACAAAATCTCAAATGGAGACTTAGAAGTACCTGGCCATGAAGGCAGCCGATTAGTTACATGGCAGGCGCATTAGACGGCTACATCCCAAAGCTCTTGAGGAAAATTCTTGTCGTGTAACCATACACAACTCACAGAAGCAAGATGTGTAAGTTTTCGTTCAGAAATGTCATTTTGTTGGGGTGTGTGAGCACAGATCATTTGCCTCAGGATGCCATTGTTTTCACAATACTGAAAGAAATCACCTGACATGAACTCCCCTCCATTGTCACTTCGTAAACATCTAATTTTATTTTCGAGCTCTTTCTCCACAGGATTTTTGAACTCCAAAAACATGGATAACGCATCACTCTTCTCCTTTAAGAACTTCACCACGTATACCTCGAATAATCATCAACCAACACCATTACATAGCGATTTCCGCTGTAACTTTTCATCTTGATAGGCCCCATCATGTCGATATGAATGAGCTCAAGCACACCAGTCCTGCGATTCGATGAGCTCTTGAAAGGAAGATGGTGAGACTTGTCGTATTGACAACCTTGGAAAACTATATCTTCATGAACATTTTGCAGAATGGTACCCCATCTACCCATTTCCTTGAGGAAATTTGGTGCAACAATTGATAACCAATGTGCCCTAAACGAGCGTGCCAAATTGCATCATTATCAGTTTGGCTTGCCTTTTTCACATGAGCTTCTCTTGCTGTCATGACAAACAAAGACCCCTTTTTTTACCAGAAAAGATAACATCACCAACAATGTTTTCATATTTTCCAAAACTTTCACATCATTTGGACCAAATAAAACATAATTTCCAGAATATGTAGTTTGAGAAACAGAAACTAATTTTTCCTTCAAACCCGGTACGTGGTATACATCATCCAACCGAATGTCTGCATCATCCGTGCCAACCTTCACAACACCTTCTTGGACTACTAGAGCTGTAACAACAACTCTTTCCCCATTGTGTTGGTACAACTCCGAGAATCATGAATCATTTCCAGTTGCATGATGTGAGCAACCAGAGTCGATGATCCATTCAACCTTTGCAAAATTTGTTTAAATATCATTGAACTTCTGAGCATCCTTCTTTCCTTTTCCTTCAATTACCTCAATGGTGAAGCAATGCTCCCAATTCAGCTCATCACCTTCTTCTACATCACAAGCCATGTGTACCTTTGACAGTTTCACACGACAATATATTCTAAAATGCCCAACTTTCCCGCACCTATAGCATTTGACCGGCTTGTTTCCTCGTGGGCTGTATTCATTTCCCTTCATCCCACTTGCACCACCTTCATACGACTTCTCTTTTGAAAAGAGTACATCATCTCTTTCATAATTAAGATTCATAACCATCTGCTTGGCTAAGGCTTCCTGGTTAGAGAGCCAACTCTATAACTCTCCAACTGATGGTTTCCTCTCTCATCCTTAAATGGATGTGACAAATGGAGTGTAATCCTTCTTCAAACCCAGAATGAGAAATTGATGTAGTTGAGCCTCACTAACTTTCTCCTCAGCATCTAGCTCAGAAATTTCAACAAACAATTTTTTTACACGAAGAAAATACTCAGAGATCGACATACCTTCTTGCTTCATCATGGCCAATTCATTCTCCAAGAACTGTAATCTTGCTGAGTTATTCTTTGAAATAATCCTCTCAGGAGTATCCCATACCTCCTTTGGTTAGCTAACATCACGAACATGACAATAAACTCCTTGCTAATCGAAGTCCGGAGAGAAAATAAAGCCTTCCCACACTTGATCTTCCATTTCCTCCGAAGTTCACCATTCGCTAGAGTATCTGTGGGAATCCTCTAAATACCCGAAACCAGCTCCCAAAGATCTTGTCCTTGGAGAAATGCTTTCATACACATTATCCAATCCTTGTAGTTCGTTCCTACAAGCTTCTCCGCACCATTCGCCACATTCAAGTTACTTCCTCCGGCACCTTCCATTTATGAATTCAGTCTCCTCCAACTAGATGATCTAGATAGACAAGAAGAATGAGAAGAAATCGAGGATAGGTTTATGGCTCTGATACCATATAACAAAACTCAAAAATAAAGTAGTTCTTATTACTTTGGAAACGGTAAAGTATTACAATAAGCTGCTAACATTTATAGATAAGAATTAAACAGGAAATCCCTACAAATACTCAACTAATCATCATAAACTTCTACTGCAGTAAACAAACTCCTCTTTATCCAGCAACTTACAAGACTTGGTCCATTTCAAGAAAATAACAACTCTAACTCTCGTAACATGCACTAATTTGTAACAAACTTTTTAATTATTGTAAATGTTTATATTTTATTAGTGACAAAGAATAGAGAGTGTCTCTGACTCACTATCATACGAACATTTTTAAGAATTAAATCATAAAATTTCATCGATTAGAAAATAAGACTTTTTTTAGTGGATCTCGTTCACGTTACAATATACTTAGGTTATATTTTTCCAATTTATGTGTAGTTCAATTTATTTTAGTAGAATTTTAATTTGATGCTATTCAACTTAATTGTAATCTATCAAGTTTATTTATTCTATATTTATTTTAGCTCATTTTAATTTAATAAGAGATCAATTTGAAAGAATATAACCAAATTTGTGATATAATAGAATCATCTGAGTTTTGATTTGTTGAATACAGGTTATTGATTTGCATCAGCAGGTGAACTATTTCAAGGATGTTGAGGATCAATTAAGGAAATATGTCGGTGACAAAGAGACAGATGAATTGTTGGGAAATGCAGTGTACATGTTTAGTATTGGAAACAATGATTTGCTTGCTCCAAATCCCATATTTTCCAACTTATCCTCACAAGATTACATTCAATTTATTGTTGGAAATTTCACTTCAGTTCTTAAGGTATGTACTACAATTTAATTGTGTCAATTATTTAATGGATATAAGTATGTAGTTTAGTTCAATTTAGAGTAAAACGCTCAGATGACCCCTAGTTTTTTGGAAAGTGCAAATATAACTCTCAGTTTTTTAAAAGTGCTAATGTATCCATGTTGGTTTTCAAAAGTGCATATATACCCGTGGCCGGCCAAAATATGTAAACTTATACTCGAGTACCCCCTTTTTCCCTCCTATTTTTTGGGTACAACTGCTCACTTCAATGACTTTGGGTACCGCCGCACTTTCAAAAAACTCAGGGTTATATTTGCACATAACAAAGAATTGAGAGTTATATAAGCACTTCATTCTTCAATTTATCATAATAAAGTTCATTCCAGTTTGATTTAGTTTGCTTGAAATCAATTCAGTTTGATTTAGTTTGCTTGAAAATCCTAATAAAGTTCATTCCAGTTTGATTTATTTGGTAATGAATCAGTTTAATTCTAGATAAGTTGGAGAGAATAATACATATACATCAACTGTGGATAATTATCATATGGTATTTTATCCTCAGTTCTCATTAATAATATAAGGTTTTCGCTCTGTTTTTTTTATATTTGACACACTTTCTATTTTTGTATTTTTTTACAATTGTTACTTTTCATTTTATGCCAAAAAGTGAATCATTATCAAACACTCATTAAATTTTTTACTTTTTCATTCAATTCTCTTTCACAATAAAAATTGCAAAAATAAAATAAATTCAGCTAAACCTAGAGTACCAAATATAGTCAAACGGAGTAAGCATATGGCCTTGTTCTTTTTAACACATCTACCCTGTTGACTTAGTTTTAGTCTATTATTATTCATTACTTATTTACTGTATTTAATTTTATTTCAGTTCAATTCAGTTCCCTGGAAAAATCTTCCTGGAAAAATCTTCCTAAATTACTATTGTGTATAGGTAGTTCACAAGATGGGAGGAAGAAAATTTGGATTTGTTAGCATCCTGCCTTTGGGAAGCCTACCATATTTTAGGGTTTACCCTAGTGAATATACCAAATTGGTGGATCAATACAATGATGCACTTTCTAAGGAATTCAAGAAACTAGAGAAGCAACTTAAAGGGTTTACCTACTCCAAATTTGATGTCCACAATGCAGTTCTTCAAAGGATCCAAAATCCCTCCAAATATGGTACATTTATACTCTTCCTGCACTTTATTATTTGCATTATCTCTCTCTCTCTCTTTATCATTCATCTAGTTGCTCAAATCAAATACTAGTAAAGTATATTGATTTCAACACAAATGTAACACAGTGTGTCTCAAGGGATATGAAAGTAAGGAGCAAAGAGTCGAACTGACACACACTTTCAACCAAAATTTATTATATGGTGTCATATTTTTAAAATTTGTTTTATAAAGGTACAAAATTTCTCATTTTGTCATGAAAATATGTGTCTAACTTGAAAGTGAGTATCATCTGTCATGTACCTAATCTTTGTCCAAAGTTATCTTTTTTTCCAACGATGACTGAAAAGGTTGGTACATTTTAAAAATCGATACCAAAATGTGTATTTCGATTAAAATTGAGTACTATTTTGAATATTTACTCCAAAAGTAAATATGATGTACACTGCTAACATGTTTTCTTTGGTTTATTTGCATTTTTGTTTAGTTCAATTCAATTCATTTTAGTGAAACATTAAATTTGTGTTATTTAGTTTAGTTTTCATCTATTGTTTAGGTTTCAAGGATGTGGAAAGTGGATGTTGTGGAAGTGGGATTTACCGCGCAAATTATACATGTGGAGGTAAAAGAGGGGTCCATGACTACGATCTGTGCGCGAATGCAGCAGATAATTTATTTTTTTGACTCTTATCATCCGTCTGAGAAAGTATACCAGCAGTTTGCCGAGTTGTACTGGGATGGGCCTCCAAATGTCACTAGCCCATTTACTCTCAAGGCCCTATTTGAACTTAAAAGTCAGGGCCCGGCTCTTGGATTAGCACGAGAAGAAAATTATTTTGTTCCATGTTATTGACTGTATTAATATTACATGACAGTCGTTCCATGCATGAATAATGATCGAAAATAAAAATATAGATAAAAATGTGTTTTCAACCCTATATTTTGTTCGAAAATGCAGAAATGACCTTGTAAAATTTGAAAGTGCAGAAATAACCCTGGATTTCGTTGACCGAAATGTCAACGGTCAAATTGGGTGGAAATGGGTGAAATGACCATTATACCCCTAACTTTAAAAATAAAAAAATAAAAAGACACTAATAGCCTCACAACTGGTCAAAATTCTAATTAAATATCACCCAACCCTCCGTCATCCTATCTTTCTCTCAACCCCACCCAACTACCACCGATTATCCCATGCACCACCGTTATCGTTCAGACGCCGCACTGTTCGAAATACTGTTCACCCTCGCGTTCGCGTTTGTTCAGACGTCGGGGAAAGAGTCGTTTGGACCACCGCTTAGACGCCGGGGATTAGGCAAAGCGGCATCCTCATTTTGTTGAACATATGCCAAGGATTAGGCAGAGCAGCGTCCTCATTTAGCTAGGGTTTAGCCCGAGCGTTCGAATCACTGCTCAGACGCCATGGATTAGACGGAACGACGTCCTCATTTATCTAGGGTTTAGGCGGGCGGAGGCGGATTAGTTGAGGATTTGTAATTTTGCTATTTTTGTGTTAGGGTTGGATGAGGATTTGGAATTGTTTTTGTTGTTTTGTTGTTTGTTGGTGATTTCTCTTTAAGGTCAGACTATTGTGGTGGCTCTGGCGGGGATTTGCTGGGCTTGGTGGTGGTGGTCGATGGGAGGGGTGGTGATGGCAGAGTTGAGGGTGGTAGCGGGGGCCGGCTGGAGGGGTGGGGTGGGATGGTGAGACGAGGGTTGTTTGAGACGGCGGATGACGAGGAACGGTGGTGGACGGCAGAGGGATCAGATTTGAGAAACGGAGATTTTGACAAAGCAAAATTGAGATTCCACTCGCCGGTGGCGGTTAGCGGTGACAGTTGGAGGTTGGTAGTGGCGGGCGACGTTCGGAGGCGGCGGTGCTTGTGTTGATATGAAGATGAAGAAGGAGCCAACTAAAAAAGAAGAATAATTATTGAGGGTTGAAATGGTCTTTAGATTTTTTAGTTTAGAATTTGGGGGTATTTCTATCTTTTCATTTTTGGACAATGGCTGTATTTTTGAGTCAACGTCGAAATTGAGCAAAATGGTTATTATTGCACTATTTTACCAAAAATATGGTTAATTCTGCACTTTCAAATTTTATAAGGTTCTTTCTTCACTTTCTCAGTCTTATAGGTCATTTTTGCACTTTTTCCAAAACTATATAGTATAAATTATAATTTTAGTAAGTAATAAATTTTTAGTATATCTATATAAAAATTACAAACGATGCAATTTTTAAAATAAATTAATATACTTATTAATATTTTTAGTATTAAATAAAATAAAATAATTTACTATTATATAATAATTAATTATTTATGTTTAAAGAACAAAAATATATAAATTTTATATAGAAAATATTAATTGTATTATAGAAATGCTTTACATTATAAAAATTATAGTGACAAAAATATTAAATAAACTAATCTCTGAATAATCATTTTCAAAAATGCTAATAATTAAAATCTATAAACAAAATTATGTTATTACATGGTAAAAACTAAACCTAATCACGTGAATGTTTATTATTATCATATTAACCATAAAATTAAATAGAGAAAATAATAATTAAAAGTCAGATCCCAACTAAAATTACCTATTCTTAATTCACATTTAGAAGAAAGAGTTTTTCATATCTCAAGACGCTTTTTCAGTTTTCAAAAAAGAATTTCAAATAAGATAATTAAATGAGGAATTGTGGTTATTGCAATAGCAATTGTAAAAGTTGATTGTCAAGTTTTGAAAAAGCCACATATCAAGAATTGGTGAAAGTTGGTGTGGCTAAGTGTGGGGGGTTACACTTGGCCAAATAGTTACTTTTTTTAGTATAGACTAAATTGTTTTTTTATCCCCAACATAGTATCTTTTACCATCTTTTGGTCCCCGAGAGCAAAACCACATTTTTTAGTACCCTGCAAATTCAAAGTGAAATTTTTGGTCCCGAGAGCAGATTCCGATTGGTTTTCAAGAAATTCGACATTATTTCTTATATAGTTAGGGGTATTTTCATAATGTTACAACTAAAAAACAAGTTCCATTAAAAAAAATCTCTAGTCTGATCTAAGTACCCACCGTTACCGCCTCCTTTCCTTTTCTCCGGCCACCTGTTCGATCTAAGTACCCACCACAACTGATCTGCTCCTCCGTCCTCAGTTCAGCATTGCCAAGCAGCTAGGTTGGGTTCTGATGATCCTGCCCACTTGGTTGCAACCCAAACACGGAAATGTCTGCCCATGCTAGTACTGGAACTCAGCATACCCATGTTGTTTGATGACGTCATCAGACTGGTGAAGCTCTTCATCACCGAGAAAATCCGTCCCTCCGATGTACCGATCAGATCAATCAGCAGTTAGGATTGATCCAGAATGTACCGTGAGTTTGATGAGAAATTGAGCAGTTTCCCAGCTGAATCTGACGCCGTTGTTGAACCCACCTCGCCGGAAGACCCAACGGTAGTGGTGGTGATAGAAGCGGAGGCTTTCTTTGCTGCTGTGGTGGTGGCGGTGAGGCTAGAGCTCTCACTGCTGGAATGGGAGTTGGAGTTTCGGTCTGGAGCGAGGTCGGAGGAGGGTGTCGTGTTCTTGGGCTTGGAGGAGCGCCTGGTCTTCCTGCAATCGCAGCCTACAGAAAGAATTAGGGAAAGAAAGAAAAAAAGAAAATGGAAAATAAATTTAAAAAGGATAAAAATTAGAAAATTTTGATGGAAAATGTTTTAAATTATAAAATTACAAAAATACCCCTGACCATGTCGGAAATAATATCGGATTACCTGAAAACCAGCCGGAACCTGATTTTGGGGACCAAAAATTTCACTTTGAATTTGTGAGGTACTAAAAAACGTGGTTTTGCTCTCGAGAACCAAAAGATGGTAAAAAATGCTATGTTGGTAGATTATTGTGAACTGTTATTTCATTCCCTATATTTTAATAATTCATCACCTGTATTTATATCTTTTTTATATTTTGTGTCTTTAATTAAAATTAAATTAAACTCAACTGATATCTATTGAAGCCCACACCATATTCTTAGTGACTGTTAGGGTAATTTTCCACCAAACTTGTCGAAAACAGCAGATGATTCTGGTGATTCAGTAAAGACCTTACATATAAGTTATCCCGCTAGTATAGAAGAATATGAAACTTTTCATGAATTAATAATGTAATTTTCATGCAGTGAGATATAATTAATGTGAGAGAGACCATAAAAGTTCGTGATAGGTGAGGTACTAATACAATATTAAATAAATTAAAATCATATTAAGAAAGAAATATCATTTCTGATTGGTTTTGTATATATTTTTTTCCATATTTGATTCTGTCTTGTATACCTTTTGTACTCACTATATATATGAATACACACGACCGCAATTATTTGTGAGATTTACATTCTATCATGATGTCAGTAATGTCTCACTAAATACTACAGGCTTTTATCTCTCTTTTCCCAAACTTTTCAAAAACAAAAACAAAACAAAAAATCTTTCCTAGCTTTTACCAATCCCCGGCACCGCCCGCCGCCCGTATGCTCGGCTTCCTCATCGATTTCTCCTATTCTCGGCTCAGCTTCTTTTCCCCGACGACGTTTACTCTGCACGTTCGTTGTCGCCCAAGTCAGTCACCGCTCGGTTTTTTGTGACCAAGGTTTCAGATCGGCGCCTCTTTCTTCTTTTTGACACAAAATGCCGCCTCGGTCGCCATCCATCGTCTTCTCCGCTAAAGCTTGTGTTCAGTCCATTCCAGATCCACGCGCCTCCAGCAGCGCATGTCGACATGCACGCATCACCAGGCGCGTGCCCACTCCCTCTGCAGCGCGTGTAGCCACGCGCGCGTGAACAACATTCCCCTGCAGCGCGTGATTTCACACGCCCACTCTACTAGTTTTTCACGGACTCTGATTTTTTAGCTTTTACTAGTTTTTTTAAAAAAAAGGTTTATGGATTCTTCTTATCGACTCGAGTGTCAATGGTGTCACGTCTCGGGTCATGTTGCTTCTTCTTGTCCTCAATTACA
>JAULKM010000010.1:15516234-15531867 GCA_032355605.1 Rubia tinctorum | reverse complement strand
CTAGGTTTTTTTGAACGGCACCGCTACAATGTCGTGAACAGTGTCGTGAACCCTACCATGAACAGTGTCGTGAACAGGATGGTGGAGAAACAAGGATCGGGAAATGACAACCGGGGCAACGTGGTTGATAAAAAATAGCCATAATACAAGGGACACTTTTTTTTGCTTTTTAGGCTTTTTTAACTGCGCCGCTACTGTGCCGTGAACAGTGCCGTGAACAGTGTCGTGAACAGTGTCGTGAACAGTGTCGTGAACAGTGCCGTGAACAGTGTCGTGAATAGTGTCGTGAACAAGCTGGTGGAGAAACGAGGACTGGGAAACAACAACCGGGGCAACAAGAATCAGGCCAACAATGTCGCTGTGTGGAGAGACGAGAATGGGGCTGGGGCTGGGGCGGGTCGACGAGAACCAGCTTTGCGTTGGGCTGGCCGGAGAAGATGATCCAGACCACACCAGAATCGGACGGGAAGACGATGAGAGGACACCGGGAAGAAGGGTTGAACCGGAAAACACTTCAAGCGTTGCTTAGACTTGGAAATCATAGGGTTTTCAACTCCGGCGGACCCCTACGACGAAGAAAGACGAACACCACCACCACTGGAGCCCCATGGCGGAGACCGATGAACACCATCGTAGGTGAACCATAACGTGCCACCGCCGGTGAACAAAAATGCCACCACTAGCAAAAAAATTAAACCAAGTTTAAAAATAATTTTAAATATTTAATTTCTTTATTCTTTAAAATAAATTCAAAATACATATAGTATTTTAATAGTAAAAATACATGCCGTAATCTAGTAAAATATAGGGTGTGATATAGCGATTCATTTTTTGAATTAAGTGCTAAAATAACCCTACCTTTTAACTGAAAGTGGCAATATAACCCTGCAATTTGAGAAAGTGGCAATATGACCCTGGACTTGGCTGAATTTTTAGTCAACAGTCATTTGACTGGAATCCAATGAAATGACGATTATGCCCTTCATTTAAAAAATGCCAAAATGTTGATAAACCCAAGCTGCCCTTTCTTTCCTCCTTTCGCCGATATTAATTTCTTTTTCCTTTCTTCCTCCGCCGACAACCCTTTCTTCCTTCTTTCTTCCTCATTTCTTCCCTTTTTGTCCTCTTTATTCCCCCTGGAATTTGTTAGCGACATTGTTTTGGCCAGCCTCCCCCTTATTTTGGGTGGTGTTTAGGATGGCGTTTAGGGCGGCGGTGGCAGATCGACTGGTGCTTAGGGTGATGTTTAGGGCAGCTGTGTTAGATCTGCTGGTGTTTAAGGTGGTGTTTAGGGTGGCGGTAGCGTTTAGGGTGGTCGTGTTTAGGGTGGCGATGGCATTTAGGGTGGTGATGTTTTGGATGGTGGTGAGCGGCAGCGGTGGGTGATCTAGGGTGGAGAAATGGTCGAGCTAGGGTGGGGGTGAGCAATGGTGGTGGGGTGAGCTAGGGTGGAGAAAGGGTCAGGCTATGGTGGGGCTAGGTGACGGAGGTGGGGGAGGGAGAGACGACGGCGGCGGGGTTATGGTGCCAAAAATGGGGGAGGGGGAGACAACAGCGACGAGAGAGAGGAGGATACGACAACAATGAGAGAGAGAGAGGGGGAACAACAGTGGTGAGAGGGAGGGTGGGGTTAGAGTGGCGAAAGGGAGGGAGAGGGAGGTGGAGGGCATCGAGAAGGGTTAGGGTGGTGACGAGAGTGGTAAAAATTCCACATATTGGTTGCCGATTTTGCTTTTTTCTTCCACATATTTTGGCCGTCATGCTGTTTTTTAATTCCACGGATTGAGGTGGAAATGAGTTCAATCGAAAAGCATTTGGAATTCGCTGCTCAGAAGAAGCCTCCGGCGGCGAAGACGGTGGTTTCCGGCGGCGGTGGTGATTTCCAGCAGCGGCGGTGGTTTCAGGCGGGTGTTAGGGTTTAGGGTCGTGAAGAAGAAAGAAAATAGGAGGCATTATGGGTATTAAATTTTCAGTTTTGGTCAAAGGGTTATTTTGGTCATTTTAGCTTTTGGTCAATGCCTGGATTTTTCTGGTCAACGCCAAAATCAGGTAGTTTGGTTATATCGACACAAATTTTTCAGAAGTTAGGGTTAGATTGACATATACGATAATTAGTTAGAATTAAATTGATACTTTTTGAGATTTCAGAGTTATATTAGCACTTTCAACCTAGAGTTAGGGTTTTAAATGTATTTATCCTTTTTCTAGATAGTTATACCTGTTAATATACGATAAAAAATGAGAAATTTAAATGAGAGTATTAACATGCTTTCTTTTGAAACGACGGGTTGGAGTATTTTTTACAAGTTGAAGCGTGTAGAGATGATTGGATAGAGAATGTGTGAAAAGTTTAATACTTCGTAAGTGATTGACAGTGATTTAATTTTTGTCATTAAAGTAAATGTGATAATCTTTGGAAAACATAAATAATAATTAGTGTGTAAAATTTAAGAAAACCCATTTAGTACTCCAAATTCTGAAGTTTTTTTAAATGACAATTGAATTTAGGTGATTAAAAATAAGGGGATTTTATTGAGATTTAAATTGAAAAGTGTAAAACAGGGGAATTAAACCGGATTTAGCACCGTTTGAATTAAGAAAAAGAGTGGTGCTTTAACAAATTTGGAGGGAGCACGGTAATAAATTTTGAGGTGCTTAAAAAATGAGTGTGATCATAAGATGATTTTTATATAAGTTATGAAAATATCAAAGTTCAAACTGTCAATTAAAAGAAATCAATATAATTTTTTTGGTTCCATTAATAAGTTCATAAACTTATAACTACTATACGTTGCATAATAAATGTTTAATATTGCAAGTAAAATATTTTACCTTTATATAATTCTAATTCAACTCCGTCTTTCCATATGCCTACGGAAAGACAGTGTTTTCCAAAACTTTGTCTTCAAAAATATAAAATGCCGTATTAAGACCTTAATTTTATTTTCATCACAAATAAGTTAATTTCAATTATCAATAAATAAAATGTTTCAGATATAAAGTTAAGTTTAAGATATTTATATATTGCTAATGAGTTAATTTCAACATAATTAAATTAAATTTAGAGTCCCTCTCTTAAAAGACGCTGTTTTCATAAATTATGGAAAAATCAAGGTTTAAATTGTAAATTTGAAGAAATTAAAATAAAAAATTCCAGGTTGTATTAATCGGGTCATAAACATATCACTCATAAATGTTGCATAATAAAATTTTAATATTACAACTAAAACATTTTACCTTTCTATAATTTCAATTCAACCCCGTCTTTCCACATGCATATGAAAAGACAGTCTTCTCAAAACTTTGCCTTAAACTTATTAGAAAATATTTAGTTTTTTTTATTCAACTAGTAATCAATAACGTTCCATCGTAACATAATAATTTTTATTATTCCGAAAAGCATATACGACGTATGTATTATTAAGTTTGATTATTTTGATCAATTTTAAAGTTATTTGTTTAATTCCAATCAAACTCACTCCATTTAAATCCACTTCAAATTAGTTCATTTAAAGTTAAATCGGGGTCCAATTCTGATTTGGTTCAATCTAATTCCCTTTATTGTTGTTTAGTTTCATTTTCAGTTTGGTTCGGTCCAATCAAATTTAACACAATTTATTTCAGTATGATTCAATCCGATTTAGTTTAAATTAGTTGTGCACATTTTAATTTTGACAAGTTCAATCAAATTCATTTTGTTAAATGACATTTTGACACTTTCATTTATTAACAAAAAAAGAAGTGATCTGCACTTTATTTATTGTATAACTCTTTTTGCATACATATTCTCACTATTTCATTGGATGTGACACATTTTCCTTTCGATTGTTTTTATGGATTTGACACACTTTCCTTTTATGGCAAGATTCTTTCAATTTCATCTGCTCATTTTACTTTTCCCTTTCTAAATTCAATTTCATCCACTCATTTTATTCATTAAAATTCAAGCACGTAAAGATATGGTGTCACATCCAACGAAACGGAGGCAGTATAAAAATTACAAGTTGAAGCCTGATATTATGCATGGAAATATGGAATGAATTTGACTCGTGAAGCAAATACAATGTCTTCGTCGGGCTTGATAGTAATGCGAGTCACGTGACCAAATGTTTTTTTTTACCTTTAATTTATATGCCCTCATCTCCTAATTGGGGCATGTTGTCTTAACTCAAGTTTATTCTACACTTTAATTTAAGGCCAAGGATTGAGAAATGTCGTTTTTCTATAGTCATGTGAAAATAAGGTTGAATTAGAATTATAGAAAGATAAAAAAAAATTAGTACAATATTAAAATTTATTATACAACGTGAAATAGTTATAAGTTTATGATCCAATTAATGTAATCCACAAATTTATCTTAATTTTTTTTTCTAATTTGAAGTTTAACCTTTGGTTTTTGTATAACTTATGAAAAAAAATCATTTTTCAAGGTACAAACTTTTAGTTTAATACATATTTATTTAAATTTGTTTTTTATATTTTAAAACAAACTTTAACTGAATTTAATCATGTTTTTACCATATTTCAAATGTTTGTTTTCAATTTGATCAATTCAGTAAAAAAAAGAAGAAGTAAAGTTTATAAAACAGGAACTTGGAGCATAATGCAAGCTAATCAAACCATATACTCCTACTATATGAATTTCTTGTGAATAAATATGGCATTGCCAAATATCGAAAGACGTGTATCATGATCCATGGCTACTTATTTAATGTTCGTGTTTTATTACTTAGAATACTCCTGTTTCTCTATTAGTGGCACACATTCTAATTTAGCATATATTTTTTATAGTGACACTTTCTAATTATGGCAAGTTCAAGGTTTTTATATCCACCCATTTTACTTTTCTTTCTTTATTCTATCCACTCACTTAGCATCTCCTAAATTCTATCACCCAAAAGTGATGTGCCACTAATAGAGAAACGGAGGGAGTATTACATAGCAGCATAAGTATCCGTAGAATTATAAGATGTTCTTTATTGACGATCTTAATTGAATTGAACTTAACTACAAATAAATGTGTTGAAAATATTAATAATATGATTACATAAAGCTATCAAATTAAATATCCATTGAATTGAATCGAATTGAAAACAAACGCTCGCCACCACCTATTTTTGCCGCTGCTCCTCCCACCACCTTCCCCCTTTTCACAAACTTTAGTCTCCAAAAATTTCTTAGTTGTTTCGTCTTCATCGATTCAAAAAAAACCCAGCTTTGTCTTCATCTCGAAGCTCGCCACCATCTCGCCACCATATAAAAGACCCTTACCACTTTAACTCCACCGCTGGCCACAAAATTAGAAAACCCCTACTCACTTTGCCATCTTTGTATTCATCTCACCGCTTGCCACCATCCCACCACCAAATCAGAAACCCTAGCCACCTTGACCGCCACCAAATCAGAAAAAACACCCGCTTGCATTTTTCGTCCTCATCTCGCTTCGCCGACATATTCATCTCACTTTACCTGCGATTGAATCTTGAGCGTCGCCACTTCGCTCCCACTGAACGACATCACACTGATTTTGAGCACTGCCACTCCACTCCGCTCCGACTGCGGAGAAGAAGATTTGCGGAAGAAAAAGGTAGAAGAAACACTGAGGTTGGATTTTATAAGAAGCGAAAGAACTTAAGCGAAGACCAATGGCATTAGGTACAAAGGAGGAGGTAGTGCCGAGCGGAAAGAAGGGGGAGGGAGGGAGGTGGTGGGAAGAGCAGCGGCGGGAAGGATGGAGGTGGCGGCGAGTAGAGATTTACGTCTTCTTCATTTTTTTGCTTTTTCTTTTTTAAATTCAGGTTCAAAATTGTCATTTCATTAAATTCTGCCCAAACTTTTCGTTGACAATTGAAATCAAAGGCGCCCATAGTTGGATTGACAAATACATCATAAAATTAAGGTTGTTTTGACACTTTCTCGTTTTGGAAAGTTATATTGACACTTTCGAACTAAAGTTAAAGTCATTTTAACACTTTTTACTCAAGAAAAATACTACAAATATGTATTTGCAAACTATTTATAGATGCATATTTCTAAAATCCCATATTCTAGGTTTAAAAAAAACCCATGGTGGAGGGATATTAATAAATTTAGGTTTGCATACCTATTAATAATAGTCAACATTTCCAGACGGATATCGAAGAAATGCCTACAATCTACACGTCTAAGCAAATGATTCATCCTCCCTAATAAACGCCTTAAATACAACAACAATGATTGAATGTACAGTCAAACAGTATTATTATAATATTTATTACTCATCCCGTGACATCTGAATCTGAACATTTCTATTTGACGATTACCATTGTTGAACTTTAACTACACATTTGAATAAATATATAAACAATAATATTAACGTATGAGATATGGTTAGATTCGTCGTAACATGTAATTTCTAAATATTAATTTTTATGCGTCGTTATTGTCCATAGACATACATATTTACAGTCAAATATATTTCATGAATATCGTGAAAAAATTACATGAAGATTTCCTTGGAACGGAGGAAGTATAATTATTATACTATCCACATTAGCATATTCTTTGTAGGAAGTGGAGGTTACTGTGTAACATTACCTTATTCCTATGAACATAAAGTTATTTATTTATTTATTCTAATATGTGTGGACACCAACTTGTTAATTATTGCACCAAAGATCTCTCCACGTATCAACGTTAATGCCATCTACTCTGAGATAATTCTTCCGAACTAATTTTCCACTGAAATGAATTGAACTAAATTAAAATATAACTAAATACGTTTAAAATAAAAATTATAGACCAGAAGTAAGCTCAAACAATATCAATTTAAAATTTCGTTGAACCATAATGAATTGAATTGAATCGAATCATAGTTAGGATGAAAAGAACGTAACATCACTGTAGTTTCATGAAAAAAATGATTGGAGAAAATTGAGTTGATAACTGAAAAGGTACAATAAATTAATGGAATTGAAGAAAAAAATGAAGAAATAAGAAGAGAGCGTCATTAATAAAAAAATCATCTTAAACAAAAAAATAGCAACAATGTTAAGAAACCATCTTGATCAATTTTCTTGTATAATTTAGAATACCTGTTAAAAATTACTTAATTATAACTAAAAAAAGAAAAAAGGTTTAAAGGTATCATCTGTTTTAAAAAAACTTACAGTACAATAATTTTTTCTACCAAACAAAATAAAATCTAATATGTAGTCATTTATAAGTGGGAAAAAAATATGGTGGTGTACTTAACCCTTTTCGACTATTCCAGACCTACTTTTGTATAAAAAAATAAAACAACCTCAATAACAACATATATAAGGTAGTAATAAAACATCTTGCATTTAATGATGTAGTGTAGTTAGTTGATAATTTCAATTCAACCCATTTTCGACTATTCTAGACCTACTTTTTCCATAAAAAAAACAAATCCGGTTCAATACCAACGTAATTAATGTAGTAATAAAACGTCTTGCATTAAATAATGTAGAATAATTACATGCTTACACCAGATATTGATAAATTAAAATTAAAATCTTTTCCACTATTTCAGACCTACTTTTATCACAAACCATTGTCACAACTCCTGTCCTCTTTCTATATATTTTTTTATCATCAACTTCATCTAGTTCTATCCATCAAATTGATAGTTGTAATTATTCATTGAACCACAATTTTTTTCTTAAAAAAAGAAAGACTAACTTATTTTTTTGGTCCCCAACATATATTAAAATACCATCTTTTGATCCCCATTCGCAAAACTACGTACATCCAGCATCCAACTGACCCGAAATAATTTGTTTGGTCCCCAAACCCATTTCTGTGCGGTTTTCTGTAAATACATTTGCACATGACCGACACGTGCCATATTATTCCGATATGCCCAAGGGTAAAATCATAATTTTACTCATCAAACCCTTCCTCAACTTCATGGCCACCTCCGTCACCCAACTCACCAGAGGCATTGCGACCTCCGCTGGTCGGTCACCCGCGGTTCTGAGATTGGATATCTGAGAGAAGGGGATTAAACTATGATGGCTATCATCCTCCTCATCATCATCGGGATTAATGATGTAATCCGATAGGACTAACCTAGGAGTCTGAGAAGATACTTCCAACGACGTCGATGACATGCTTGGCACCACGATGGCGGCGTTTTGGGGAGCTGTGATATTCACCTGCTCCTTGACGTGTACTTAACAGCCTGATGTAGGAGAGACGGTGTGGGTGGGCCCCACTGAGGCGTCGTTAGGCTTTTCTGGATAGTTTCCGTGAAGATAATCCGAGGAGGGGATGACCCGATACTAAGGTGGCTAGGGCAAGCCAAAAATGGATTCACGTCGTACATATTGAAATTGGAGCTCGCCTACTACAACGCGTCCGGTGCAGAATGGAGATTAGAACTCCCCGTCGAATCTCCTTCGCCCATTAAGCTATCCATCCACTCATCGGAATCGAACTTGCCACTGACCCCCTCCCCCTCCCCACGCAGTTTGCAAATCTGAATCCGTCAGGGTGGTGGTCGAGGGCCAGGAACTGAAACCCGAGCTCACCCACATCGGAGCCATGACCCAGGGGACCTAAAGCGGGCCGGGAAAGCCTTGGATTATAGTAGAATCTGGGTTAGTCTTGGATGAATTAATAGTAGAAAATGATTTTGATGAGTAAGATTATGATTTTACACCTGGGCATATCAGAATAATATGGCACGTGTACCTGTATTGATGGAAAACCGTCTGAAAACGGGTTTGAAGACCAAACAAATCATTTTGAGTTTATTGGATGCCGGATATATGCAGTTTTTCAAATGAAGATCAAAAGATAGTATTTTAATTTATGTTGGAGACAAAAAACAATTTAATCAAAAAGAAATCACCCGTTTTCCTTTTGAAGGGTTGAAAAGGGTTACTTAAAAAACCTAAATTTTACCTTTTCTACTGCATTCAGCCGTACAGTAACAAATCCAAGGATGATTACATGCCATGAATCCATATGTGAGTGATGTGCATTTATAAAGACAAAAAAAAGAATCAGTCATCAATCTCAATCAATAATAATTACTACAATTTACATTAATGTCGTTTAATTTTTGCCATATATACTATTGCAGATAGAAAAAAATTAGAAACACACTTTTCTTGTTTACAGTCAACCAGAGGTAGAAAATATATTTCTGAAATAAAAAATAGTATAAAACAAAAAGTAAATTAATAAGAAGCCGCCAACTCAGCCGCAGTTTCGTTGTCCGCAGCACACAATGATTGAGTTGCAGTACAACACATCCAGTTTTTTTAAAATTAATTAATAAAAATATTTAGAAACCCCAGAAAACCATTTTAATTTTGTTTTCTGAGTCATTGAATTGGATTACAAATTTTTTCTTGAAAAAAACCCAAATCACTGGAAATTACTTCTCAGGAATTTTCACAAATTTTCTGTGTGCTAGTCTGAGCTGTACTCTATGCCAGTATATAAAAACCCTCAAAAAAATTTCCTTGATTAATTCAACTCTTTCATTTTTGCTGTTTTCTTCTTTCTTCTCCATATTCTGGACGCATTTCGTGGGTCCGGTGTTTCTTCTCCGGCCCACCTGACTTGCTTCCGGCGATATCTCCGATCTTCTCCTCCGGCATTCCTTTTTGGTGGGCCCTGTTCATACAGGTGTTTGATTGCTTGCCTTTTCAATGCCTGTGTGAAATTTGGATTTGTGGGTGGCATAGAGTTTTGATTTTTACCCCCCTTCGCCATTGTATCTTGCTGTGTGTGTTTCTGCGTGTTTGTGTGTGTAAACTGTGAAGGAGTAAAGTTTCGATTTTTAATCCAGCTGAAGCTAAAGTGCGTGCTTTTGTGTGTGTTTTGGTTTGGGATTGTTTTGCTTTTGTTGTGTTTGTGTTTCTGTGTGTTTTAGTGTGTGTTTATGTGTGTGAATTGTGGTTTGATAAATTATGAAGATTTTTTCTTGTATGTGCAGGTTTGTGGGACCCTGAGAAGGGTACATGGGTGGTGGAAGGAAGAACAAGGAAGGATTGATTACTGGACTGAGTTGACTCGGGTGGTGATATCTGTGACTCGGATCAGACAGCGGTAGTGGTGGAAGAATGGGGTCGGATGAGTGTCCGCAAGGCGGCAGGAGGGAGCAGGAGCTGCAAGAGGAGTCTTGGATTGATTTGAGGAAGAATAGCTCCTCAAGTCAACCTGATTATCTTCAAAAATACAAATTATACGAAACTCATTCGGTATAGCTTCTGATTTAGATATGAATCTGTTATTGATTTGAGGAAGAATAGCTCCTCAAGCCAACCTGATTATCTTCAAAAATACAAATTATACGAAACTCATTCGGTATAGCTTCTGATTTCGATATGAATCTGTTGTGTTTTAGTGATTCTGTTGATTTCGAATGAATGAGTGTTTGGGGTTATAAAACCAAGATGAATTTTTGTTAGCTTCTAATGAGCTTGTATTGATTTAATTGTTTGTGCTGAAAATGGCCAGGTTTTCCAGACCAAGAAACAATTGTGTTTCCTTTTAATTAGAACTTGCATTAATTCAGTATGCTTTCTTAAAATTTGGTTTTTGACCAAAATGTTTGGGTTTGAGACCATTTTACATCTTCCCCATCTTTCTGAATGAAGTTGCATTGTTTCAACATGTATTCTTCACAGTTGCTTTTGCTGAAACTTTTTCTGAAAATTCTGCTATATGATTTTCTCTGACTGGGTTGTGTGGCAGATGCTATTGTTCAGAGTGTTTGAGTGATTCTGTTGGTTTTGAATGAGTTTTTGGGGTTTTGAAATCAAGATGCATTTTTGTTGGCTTCTATTTGATGGGCTTGCATTGATCGACTTGTTTGTGCTGGAAATGGCCAGGTTTTCAAGACCAAGAAACAACTTTGTTTCCTTTTTTTGTGAACTTGCATTGATTGATTCAGTATGCTTTCTTGAAACTTGTTTTTTCCCGGAAATGTTTGGGTTTGAGACCAAGATACATTTTTTCACTATCTTTATGAATGAACTTGCATTGTTTCAACATGTTGTACTATTCTTTAAAGTTGCTTTTGCTGAAAATTTTCAGAGAAAATTCTGCTGTATAATTTTCTCTGACTGTGTGGTGTGGCAGATGCTTTTGTTCCTAGTGTTATTCATGCTCACTTAATGAGCTTGCATTGATTGACTTGTTTGTGCTGAAAAATGTCCAGGTTTTCAAGACCAAGAAACAACTTTGTTTCCCTTTTTATGAACTTGCATTGATTCAGTATGCTTTCTTAAAACTTGTTTGAAACCAAGATAAAGTACATTTTTACCCCATCTCACTGAATGAACTTGCATTGTATCAACATGTATTCTTTACAGTTATTTTTACTGATTTTTTTAATCTGCTGCTGTGTGATTTTCTCTGACAGCATTGTGTGGCAGTTGCTTTCCTCAATGTGTTTTTCATGCTCTGGACTCTGTGGTTAATACATTTGGATGTTCTCTAAGGGTTTCAAAGGCCCCCGAATGTGGCTTTGTGATCTAGTATACCTTACTTGTGGATTTTGAAAACACACAATTTTAATTTGCTTGACACAATACTCAGACCTTGTTGAATTGGGGTTTCTTCCCACCGCCTCATAGTATTCTCTAGTCAATTGCATGTAGAGATTTCTCTACATAAACATTGGTGGTATATCCATGCAATTATTCGCAAGATACGGTTTTGTTTCCTTCTGTACGAACTTGCATTGACTCAGCTTGTTTTCTGTAAGACTGGTTTTTGCTGAAGTTTTTGGGGATTTATGACCAAGATTCAGTTTTGTTTCCTTATTTATGAACTTGTATTTAAAACTAATACTTTTTCTGACAAAAGTTTGTGGTTTAGAGACCAAGATACAAATTTGTTCCATCGTCCTGAATGAGCTTGCATTGATTCAGCTTGTTTTCTTTACGTTTGGCTTCGCTGAAAATTTTCTGGATTAGTCTGCTGCATGTTTTTCTTTGACTGGGTGGTATAGAAAATGCCTTCAGCTTATGAAATTGCCTGTTAATTATGTTCTGGACTATGTGAATAATACAATACTTTTGGATGTTCTCTATGTTTCTAGCTTCTCGGAGACCCCAGCATGTGGTTTTTGTGACAAGGTTTACCTTTAATTGGGGAGATCTTGCAATTATCATATCAATATTTTCCTTTTATGTGTTAGTAAGTGGGATAGGTCACATAAAGGATCTTGGTGTCTACTTGTCATTTTTTTGGTGATTCAGCTGCTTGACCCAGTAATCTGTTTTTATTTGCTTGGTTTACTTTCTCCTGGCTTGTAATAATCTCCGGTCACTTGCGCGATTTTGAGAATTTTCATTTCACCAGCTATATATTTTTTATCCCTCAATCCGTTATCTAACTGAATTTTTATGCTCCATGTGCGTTATCTAACTGAATTTTTATCCTCCATGTGCAACAGAACTTCTATATGATTGGGTGGGACAAGAGCAGAATTACATGGAAGGTTTTAAAGATCGACAGGTTAGAGCCTTTTGAGCTAAACCTCGTGGAGGATCCTACAATCTATTCAGAAGGAGAGTGCTATGACCTCTTACAGAGAATACATGATGGAAATGTGACCACTGGTGGTTTAAAATTCGTCACTGTCTGTTACGGCATTGTTGGTAAGCAATATCTCAGTTTACATTGCTGGATGTCTTTCCATGTCTTGTCAGTATAGTAAAGTGCTAATTGTTGCAAAGAGTATAGCATGATTGTGTTTTTGTTCAATGTAGGGTTTATTAGATTTTTGGGTCCATATTACATGCTACTCATTACAAAGCGAAGGAAGGTTGGCAGAATTTGCGGTCATGCAGTTTACTCAATATCGAAGAGTAACATGTTCCCAGTTCCAAATTCGACTGTGCTGTCCAATATGGCTTATTCTAAGAATGAGAACAGGTTTTTTGTTTATTCTGCATGTAAATGTACAGTGTATTTGATACTTTTGACAGTAATATGAAATTGCACTTGGCGTATTTGTTCTGCTTTTCACTATGTTAGACTTAGTCTTTGTTTTGTTATGAACCATGTTACCATAGTTTCACTCTATGGTGGCAATCCTGTATCATAGCAAATCTCTTTATCGTGTTCTGGAACGCCTTCCAGTGCAGTGGAGTGACCTGTGTCAAGTACTTGAGGTAGACATGAGGTAGTGTGACTATGGTTTCTTAATTTAGAATAGACTATTCACATTTGTGAACATTAGATTGTTGTACTCCTCTGTAGTAAATTCTTCGTAGATCTTGCTAGTTTATTTCCTACAATTGTACAGGGGCTGGTCTACTGATGTTAATTTTACATGTTGATTCAGACGAGGTATTTTTCGGGTTTCTGGGGGTGACTAGTTTGTTTTTGTTCTTCTCTTGATTTATAGAATAGTTTTCCTTTTTTTTCTCTAAACTTTTCTGATAGCTGTACCATATTTTTTGTAACTTTGTTTCTGTTTTTGCTGCAATTTTTATTTTACAGGTATAAGAAGCTCATTCGCTCCATGGATCTCACGAAGGACTTCTATTTCAGCTACTCCTATAACATAATGCTCAGTCTTCAGAAGAGCCTCTGCAATCATGAAGATGCTCTCGATCTTTACGAGACCATGTTTGTGTGGAATGAGTATCTTACTCGTGGAATCCGGAAGCAGCTCAAGAACACTACCTGGACTGTACCTCTCATCTTTGGGTTTTTTAAACAGGTATGCTGTTCTGAAAGGGTATTTTTTTGGTCTTTGTGAAATTACTATCTACATGCAGGTATGATTCATGTTATAACTTTTTTTTTTCTTTTTGTCTTTTTTTGCACAGGTGCAACTGCTGGCATGTGAGAAGAGATTCACATTGACACTTATTGCCAGGCGATCTCGTCACTATGCTGGGACCAGGTTCGAAATTTCTATAATATGCTGATTGTTGACAGTGCTATTTCGGGTTATTAGAAATGTGATGCAGCACCAACGGAGCGTAGGTTTAGAACGGATCTTAGGTTTAGAACTTGGCTTTAGGATAGGAAAATTATAAGTTTATGGCTGTAGTGTAGGGGAAAAAATCTGCGGAAAATTAAGAAAACAAAGATAAACTTAGGAATCACTCCTAAACCCTTGGCGTCACACCTCGGGGTCTTCTAGGCGCCGCACCTAAAAATTAAGTTGCGTCACACAACTCATAATCACGATGTAAATCGCAAGAAAATTTATTGATCTCAATCTCCGTCTATTCCTCCTTGAGGATACATTATTTATAGCTAGAAAAGTAAATTCTAATACAAAACGAAATTCCCTTCTAATTTTCCTAAACCAGAACCAAAGCAAATTCCTAAAAACTAAAAGGAAACAACATCAAACTATTCTTTAAATAACAAACATATTCTGAAAATAAAAACTAACAAATAAAAACCTTCTAAAACCATGAAATAATATACCCGGCAACTGTTCACGTGAATAGTATTAAATAAACTACTTGATTCCTATTCTCAGTCCTCATCACAGAGGAGCTGTTTGGCAGATGCTAGTTGACCTGAGAAATCTGCCCAGGGCAGAGCTTTATTTTCTTCAGGGTCACATCCCAAACCCATTGGATTCCATGCATTGATATTATAAGTAATAACTATCTTGCTAAAATGGTTATATAATGACCATTTAGTTTTACAATTTCTAAACTGAACTATGCGAATCAACTTCAGTTAACTTTTGATATGATACTGATACTACCTCCGTCCCAAAGCAAGTCGCTTACTTGCTTTTTAGTACATCCCAAAGTAAAGTTTTTACGTGATTCATTTCCAACTTGGACAAGTTTTTACAGTTCAAAAGAGCCACTCTTTGTATAAAACACTCTTGCAAAATTTAAGTTCATTCTCTCTCCTATATATCCTCCACCCACTTACATTAATTAACATTATTTTATTCATTTTCTTACTGCTTGGCAAATTTTCCTCGAGAGTCGATTTTGATTTTTTTTGCTTTCAATAAGAAAAGTAAATATGAAGGAAGAAAGAAATGTGCAAGTAAAATGGAATTTTATTCTATTTAAAAAAAAACAGGGGATCAGTCTGGGGCAAGATTGCCCAGAACCATTTTTGATCAACCCCAGTTTGGGTTTGGCGGGAAGGGCAGCAGATTTGCACATACTGATCTATGAGCAAAAGTTTATGGTCTCCTGGACACCATTAACCCCCATACTGATATGATGAGCTCAAGAATAGACCTAAAAAAAGGCATGGAGATACAAGGTTGCAAGCCATAGAAATTTATTAAGGAGACCAAAAACCTATAATCATTACACCTTGATCCTATAAGCACATAACCTACAGCTAAAATTTGCATCACATATTTCACATAAGCTAGTGTAGTGATGTTGTCACAAACAATAAAAGTGAACAGAAACAAATTTAAAAAGAGCAACTCGTCCAAGCATGAGTTCCTGCAATCACTCTTGACCATTAAACAAAGGACAGAAATATAGCGAAATGTCTTTAAAAATGTTGACATATAAAAGAAAATGAATTATTTTAACTGGTGAGTAAAGACTGTCCAATCATAACAATTAGAGCAAATTATTCTTTACTGTGAGATTCTTATCATTCAACTGTCAAGAAAATCAAAAGACACGCTAGAAATACCTTGGGGCGAGTAAA
>JAULKM010000010.1:15498619-15516134 GCA_032355605.1 Rubia tinctorum | reverse complement strand
ACAACATTTAAGTCCCTTGTCAACTTAGCAATAGATAATAAATTCTTGGTGATATTTGGAACAACCAAGACATCAGATAAAGTAATAGAATCAGAAATTCGGGAATTGCCAACAAGGGAAATATGCAAAGTAGAACTATTATCAAAATAAACACGACGATTACCATGATAAGGAGCTATGCTATCCAAATTGGAAGCTGAGTCAGTCATATGATTGGTTGCACCAGAATCCATATACCAATCAGGAGTGGCATTTAGCTGCTGATAATGTGGCTAAGCTGTGTCCGCAGAGTTTGCAACCTCATCGCGAGCAACATGTGAAAGCTTGTAACAAAATTCAGCAAGATGACTGGGACAATGAAACCGCTGGCAGACGTAGCTCGGACAACTGGGTTGAAGTGGAGCACCACTGACAGCCGGCGGCGTTGCACATCCGCGACCACGGCCGCGGCCTTAGCCGCCCCATCCTCGGCCAAATCCGGGCCTCCCCTACCCAGATTCGCCTATCCGGATCCCTGTTGAGAAGCAGCAAAAGCAGAGGGCCTTGGTCTATAGTTAGACGAACGGGCTTTAAGGGAAAATTATAATGTTTCAGCATCAGCAACAATGGTGTACAAAGGAGGTAAAAAGGTCTTTCACCATTTGAGCATAAGAGTACTGGGAAAGTGTATCATTCAAGCCACGACAAAATACAACAACAATATCCTCATCATTGAGGGAATTACCAAGAACAACAATTCGTCAAGAATATCTTTAAAACGAGCATAATATTTTTGGACAGATAGATTTTGTTGACTAACTCCATAAAAATGATCAACTAGAAAGAGGCGACGAGCACGAGAATTATTCTAAAATTTAGTAGCCAAAACATTCCATACCTGAGCAGCAGTGACCATGCCATCAACTGCTGACATTGTAGAAGGATCCAGGGATAAAAAAGGGCAGCTTGAACAAGCTGATCCATCTGGATCCAAACATCACGGTGATTAGCATCGTTAGAAGCCTTGTATTCGGATTCCTTGGAGGACGAGTTGGCGGTCTCCGGAGGGCAGACAGTCGTACCATCAACATAACCAATCAGCTTGATAGTTCGTAAAACATAAGTAACATGAGTACGCCAGTGAAAGTAGTTGGAACCATCAAGCTTGATTGTGATGCAGTTGATCAACGAAGGAAGAGTGATTGACATCATCGGGAACAAATTCAAGCACAAAAAAATAAATCAAATCGCACCAAACACACAACAAGCTTGTGAATGGCAGTGGACGACTGATTTAATTGCCGTGCAAGGACAAAGCAACAAGTGCGGCACAGGATCACAAACACTGGCGCGTGAAGGTCACGAGGCGGTGCGTGATCCGGCGAGATGAAACCGGAAGCAGCGCGTGCGGGCGTGTGTGGCTGCATAAATTTCCTATTGGCAGTGTTCGATGGCGCAACGGGAGCGGCGGTTGGAGATCGGCTGAGGAGCGGCGACCGAGCGATCGGAAAACAGGGAGGAGGATTTGGAAATTTTGGAAAAAGCCAAGGAATATTTAGAGAGACCTGACTGATACCATGATAAAATGTAAAACCCATAAATAATTGTGGTTGTGTGTATTTATATATATATATATATATTGAGTACAAAAGTTATACAAGACCAAATCAGATATGAAAAAAGATATTTACAAAAATAATCAGAAAGGATATTCTTTTCTTAACCTGATTCTAATTCATTTAATATTCTATTATGCATCCTCACCCACTTCTTGCAGCAAAACTGTTACTGGTTGTAGGGGTGGAGTCAGAATTTTTTTCTAGCGGGGATAGATAATTAATCTTTTATAAAATTATTTCCAATAAAAAGATGATAATATTCTAGATGGGATTGAAAGATAATTTTTTAAAACTTAGTACTCTTAAAAATATTTAACAGGGGCTGAAAGGTAATTTTTAAAAATTAATACTCCATGAAAATTTACTTGCGGGACTGGAGCCCCGTCTAACCTCGTCTCCCTCCTCCCCTAGTTGGCTGTGAAACACACAAAATTGTCGAACGTCTTGCAAAAGATGGACTCTAATTATAAATAGAGAAAAGTGCTTTTATAACCCTACCTACTTGACATAAGTGCAAATATAACCTTTTGATAACTGAAAGTGCATATATAACCCTATCTAGTTGATGTAAGTGCCAATATAACCCTATCAGTGATCCGGCGGTGGTCCGGCCAAAATCCGGCGGACCAGCGGTGGTCCGACGGCAGTCCGCGGTGGTCCGACGGCGGTCCGCGGTGGTCCGACGGAAATGAGATCTGAGAGTTATATTAACACTTACATCAATTAGGTAGGGTTATATCTGCACTAAAAATTATCTAAGGATTATATTGACACTTATGTCAAGTAGGTAGGGTTATATTGGTATATATCCCTTATAAATATTTTAAAATGTTGCATAAACAACGTGCTCTTCGTTTTATAGTCCGGCCTATCTAAAATGAATGTGAATCTAGCAGAAATAGTCAAAGAAAAAGTAACCTTCACATTGTTAAATGGTATTTTGACATTTTCCCATTAACATAAAAAAGTGATCGACTGCACATTAAACTATGCTCATAAGAAAGTACCAGCTGAAGCCTACTACATGCATGGAAATATGGAATGTAAACAACTTTTGAAGCAAATGACGTCTTCATCTTGCTTGATAGTAATGCCAGTCAGGTGGCCAAATAGGTATTTTTTACCTCTAATCTTACGTGTTTTTTTTTAACACGAGGTACTTTCTGCGATTGATTTACACATTGATTTAAATCTTTCGGCTTCATCTGCATTTCAGTTTAGTTATTGTCAATGAAAATTTAGTACTCCATCTGTTTCCTATTATTGACACACTTTCTTTTTTTTGAGTTATTTCTTTTATATTTATACACTTTCTATTTTTGGTAGTATCCCTTCAATTTCATTCACCCATTCTATTTTTTTACATCCTGCATTCAATTTCATCTACTCATTTTCTCCACCTAAATCCAAGCACCTAAACATATGCTGTCACTTATAAAGAAAATGAGGGAGTATGGTAAAATTTCATTTAATTCAATTACATCGTTACTATCTTTCAAAATATAATTAATCTAATACAATTATATTGTTACTATCTTTCAAACTTCTTTAAAAGACAGAGAGAAGTGTACGTCTCTTAAAAGACGGGCTTTCCATAAGTTATGGAAATACCAAGGTTTAAAGTGTAAATTAGAAGAAATTAAGAGAAAAATTCGGATTTTATGAACCGTGTTATAAAATTAATAGCTACTACACGTTGCATAATAAAACTTTAATATTGCAACAAAGACCTTTTATTTTTTATTATTATAATTAAACTCCGTCTTTCCATAAGTTTATGATTCCGTTTTTATTATTATGTCACATTACCTTGTTCCTATGCACATAAATTTATTACGGGCAAAATAGCAAAATGACTCTGTATAGTCGTAAAAGTGTCAAAATAATTCTTGATTTTTTAAGATAATTCTTGATTTTTTTAGAAAAAAAACAGCCCAACTCCTACCATCCTCCACCCAAGCCTAACCTTACCCACCACCACCACCACCAGAACTCCGTGCCCAGCCCCGCCACCACCGATCACACCGAAATCCCTTACCCCAACCACTGGATCTCCTTACCCACCATCACCAAGAGAACCACCGCGCCACTGCGGAGGAGCTCGTGCGGGCCCAAGAGAATGTGAACCCGTCCATTCCCAAACTCGTGCCACTCATCCCGAAACCCTATCTCGAGCACCATGGTTAACTCCTCGCGGGTCAGATGACCCGACCGCGCTGCCCAGCTTCAAATAAAAAACCACAGCCCTTTGACATGTTTTCCTCTTCGCGGGTCGCACGATCTAGCTGCGCGACCCGACTACAAACTGAAACCCTCCGTTGACCCACCGGAAAAATAACTTGTTGCTGCCGAGAAGAACCCAAGAGGAACTGGGCTAAGAAACCTTTCCCGTTGGCATGTTGGAGCTCACCGAAAGAAAACAATCGAAACCCATACTTGGATGTTCCTTCATTGGAAAATCCAAATCAACCAGATCCAGCAATCCGAAGCAAAAGCAAGCAAACAAAAAGTTTTTGAAGCGGCGGTGCGGTGGTACTAACGGAAACAACAATGTGGATAAGAAATGGAAACGACGATGGGTAGGGAAGAGAAAAACAGGGTATTAATTTGAAGGTTATAACTGTCATTACCTATTTTTGTTTTTTTTTTGTTTTTTTCAGGGCTACAAAAGATTCATTTATTCAAATTCAGGCAAAAAATTGTTGGATTGGGTAGGTTGGTAATTTGATAGATTATTTAGGGTCATTTTGACATTAAAAAAAATAAAATCTAAGAATCATATTAACACTTATATTATAAATGTAGGCTTATTTTATCACTTTTCTAATTTATTATTCTACTATATTGTGTTACATCAACGTAAAATCTCATAAACCAAAATTAGAACTTCTCACGTATAAATACCCAAAACATCAATCTAAACATTATTTTTTTCAGGTATTTCCTTCATATTGTTTAATGAAATACCCAAAACATCAAATCAAAGCAGAAATAATTTCAATTTCCACTTCATATTGATTGAGGGGTGGGGGGTTTGGGATAATTAGAAGAAAAAAAATATTACTATTGTTACCCGAGATTTTAGTTGTGATAACAATTTCTTTTGTAGCAGCGACAAAGGGTTCATTCTCAATGTTGTGACGTTCTTGCATTAGGGAAAGAGCGAATACTCTTTAACAGAGCAGCAGCGGTGTAACGGAGAAGAAAGAGAAAGGAGGAAAAGAAGAAAGAGAAAAAGAGAAAGTGAATGGAACGGATGGAGAGAAAATTAAGGTTAATGACGTGGAATGCCAACTGGACTGACATGTCAGTCACTGTGACTTTTCACTCACTAATTTCACTGAGAATATCACAACTGTTCTATTATATGTTGAAACCATGTTGTTAATTAATGCACCAATGATCTCTTCACGTATCAACGTTAATACCATCTATTATGATCTTATTCTCCATAAATTCTGTTAAAAGAAATTTAACTAAACATAACTTAAATTAAATACTTTGAAAAATACGAATTATAGATTAAAAGTAAGTTAAACCTCATTAGGTAATTTTTCTACTAAACTGAATTGAAGTGCAGGTATGTTGGAAAGAACGTGACACTCGACATTCCTATAGTTTTCTAATTCTTATAATTTTTTATTTTGCACAAATTTAGAGAGGTGGATTGAGTGAAGAAAATTGAATTGATAATCGGAAAATTATAATGAATTTATGAAATTTAAATAAAAAACTTAAAATAAAAAGATAGTGCCATTATTTAAAAAATGTCTCAAATAAAAAATGTTGACAATATAAGGAAACCGCGCAAGAGTTTAATATTGTTTTTTAGTTCTCGGTCAATTTTCTTATATAATTTGGAGAATTTGTTTTAAATTATTTAGCTGTGGAAAGAACAAAAAAAAGGTTTACAAATACTTCATTTTAAAAAAAAATCACCAGCATAATAAAACATTATATTACCATATTAAATAAGATATACATCTAGTCATTTGCAGGTGGAAAAAAGATTATTGATAAGAACGACTCTAACTTTTTTCCAATTATTCTAGACCTACTTTTTCATAAAAAAGACAAAGCCGCCTCAATATCAACGTAAATAGTGTAATAATAAAACGCCTCACACATTAAATAATAAGTGTAATTACATGTTGGCACCACGTATTTATAAGTTCAATTCAAATCATTTTCCTCTATTTCCAGACCTACTTTTGTCATGAAGCATTGTCACACTTTTGTCCCCTTTGAAGGGTTGATAAGGTTAACTTCGTAAATCTAAATTTAACATTTTCAACTACATTCAATGGTAACAAATCCAAGGATGATTACATGCCATGAATCCTTGTGCTAGTGAGGAGCATTTATAAAAAAAGATAACCAATCTCAATCAGTAATAATTATAATTATAATTGATATCATATCATTTTTACCATGTATGTACAGGTAGAAAATTAGAAACATATTTTTCTTGTTTACAGTCAACCACAAGTAGAAAATATTCTTCTGAAATAAAAAATAATAATTAAGAAGCCGCCAACACAGCCGCAGTTTAGTTGTCCGCATTGAGTTGCAGTGCAACACAACCAGGTGATTTTTTTTTAATATTAATAAAAGACAAAATTTTGAGAAAAATTATTTTTTCATAGGTATATGAAAAGACGAGATTGAATCAGAATTATAGAAAAGTAAAAAGTTTTAGTTGCAATATTAAAATTTTAGTGTGCAACATGTAGTAGTTATAAGTTTATGACCCGATTAATACAACCCAAAAATTGTATCTTAATTTCTTATAATTTACCATTTAAACCTTGGTTTTTCCGTAACTTATGGAAATACCGTATTTCAAGATATGAACTTATAAAATAATTAAAACCCCATTTTTTAAAATTTTGTTTTCTGAGTCATAGAACTGGATTAGTACAAAAAATTTCTTGAAAAAAACCAAATCACTGGAAATCACTTCTCAGGAATTTTCACATTTTTTATGTGTGTGCTTGTCTGAGCTGTACTTTCTGCTACTATATAAACACCTTCAAAAAAATTCCACAATTAATTAAACTCTTTCTTTCTGCTGTTTTCTTCTTCTTCTCCATTTTCTGGACTCATTTCGTCGGTCCGGTGCTTCTTCTCCGGCACACCTGACTTGCTTCCGGCACCGGCTCAGATCTTCTCCTCCGGCATTCCCTCATACAGGTGCTCGATTGCTTGCCTTTTCAATGCCTGTGTAGAATTTGGATTGTGGGGTGGCATAAAGTTTTGATTTTTACTCCTCTGCGCCATTGTATCTTGCTGTGTGTGTTTGTACGTGTCTGTGTGTGTGGTGGAGTAAAGTTTCGTTTTTTAATCCAGTTGAAGCTGAAGTGTGTGTTTTTGTGTGTGTCCTGGTTTGGGATTGTTTTGCTTTTGCTTTTGTTGTGTTTGTGTTTCTGTGTGTGTTTCTGTGTGGTTTGAGGAGTATATGAAGGATTTTTTTTCTTGCATGTGCAGGTTTGTGGGACCCTGAGAAGGTACATGAGTGGTGGGACCGTGGGAGGAAGAACAAGGAGGGATTGATTACTGGACTGAGTTAACTCGGGTGGTGATTTCTGTGATTTGGATCAGACAGCGGTGGTGGTGGTGGAAGAATGGGGTCGGATGAGTGTCCACAAGGTGGCAGCGGGGGGCAGCAGGAGCTGCAAGAGGAGTCTTGGATTGATTTGAGGAAGAAGAGCTCTTCAAGTCAACCTGATTATATTCAGAAATACAAATTATACGAATCTCATTCGGTATAGCTTCTGAATGTGGTGGCTTCTAATTTGAATTGAATCTGTTGTGTTTGAGTGATTCTGTTGGTTTTGAATGAGTTTCTGGGGCATTGAAACCAAGATGCATTTTTGTTATAGCTTCTACTAAATGAGCTTGCATTGATTGACTTGTTTGTGCTGAAAATGTCCAGTTTTCAAGCCAAGAAACAACTCTGTTTCCCTTTTTTGTGAACTTGCATTGATTGAGTATGCTTTCTTTAAACTTGATTTTTGACGAAAATGTTGGGGTTTGAGACCAAGATACATTGTCCCCATCTTTATGAATGAACTTGCATTGTTTCGGGATGTACTCTTCACAGTTGCTTTTGCTGAAAATTTTCTGAATCCTGCTGCTGGATGATTTTCTGTGACTGGGTGGTGTGGCAGTCTGGCAGATGCTATCTCTGAGTTTTTTCATGCTCTGGACTCTGTGATTAATACATTTGGATGTTCTTTGAGGTTTTTGAAGGACATAGAATGTGGCTTTGTGATTGAGTATACCTTGCTTGTGGATTTTGAAAATGCACAATTTTAACTTGCTTGACATGATACTCAGATCTTGTTGAATTGGGGTTTCTTCCCGCTGCCTCATAGTATTCTCTAGTCACTTGCATGATTTCTAGAGATTTCTCTTCATAATCACTGGTGCTATATCCATGCAATTAATCACAAGATATGGTTTTGTTTCCTTCGGTACGAACTTGCATTGATTCAACTTGTTTACTTTAAGACTGGGGTTTGCTGAAAATTTTGGGGTTTTATGATCAAGATTCAAATTTGTTTCCTTTTTTATGAACTCGCATTTATTTAACTAATATTTTTTGCAGATTTTTTTTTTGGATTTTGAGACCAAGATACTAATATGTTTCATCTTCCCGAATGAGCTTGCATTGATTCAGCATGTTTTCTTTACGCATGGTTTTGCTGAATTTTTTTTGGATTAGTCTGCTGCATGTTCTTCTTTGATTGGGTGGTGTGGAAAATTCTTTACAGAGTATGAACTTGCATTATTTGCTGAAAAAGTTTGGGTTTTGAGACCAAGATAATAATTTGTTTCATCGTCCTGAATGAGCTTGCGCTGATTCAGCATGTTTTCTTTACGCATGGATTAGCTGATTTTTTTTTTTTGGATTAGTCTGCTGCATGTTTTTCTTTGATTGGGTGGTGTGGAAAATTCTTTACAGTGTACGAACTTGCATTTATTTAACTAATGTTTTTTTGCTGAAAAAAATTGGGTTTTGAGACCAAGATACTAATTTGTTTCATCATCCTGAATGAGCTTGCGTTGATTCAGCATGCATTCTTTACTCTTGGGTTTGCTGATTTTTTTAAGGATTAGTCTGCTGCATGTTTTTCTATGACTGGGTGGTGTTGAAAATGCTTCATTGAATGAACTTGCATTCATTTAACTAATATTTTTTTCCACAAAAAGTTCAGGTTTTGAGATCAAGATATTAATTTGTTTCGTCGTCCTGAACGAGCTTGCGTTGATTCAGCATGATTTCTTTATTCTTGGTTTCACTGAAATTTTTTCTGGATTAGTCTGCTGCATGTTTTTTCTTTTACTGGGTGGTGTGGAAAATGCCTTCAGGGTATGAAATTGCTTGTTAATCATGTTCTAACTGTGTGAGTAATGCAATTCATTTGGATGTTCACTATGGTTCTTGGAGACCTCAACACATGGTTTTTGTGACATGGTTTACCTTGATTGGGGAGATCTTGCAATTATCATATCACTAGCTCTACTTGTTTTAATGTACCATCCCTTTAAATCTCTCTTTAGATGTCATTCTATGTGTGAGTTAGGTCACATTGTTTCTTTTATCCTTTAGTAAGTGGGTTAGGTCACATGAAGGATCTTGGTTTCTACTTGTCATTTTGTTGGTGATTTTGAAAATACACGATTATCAGCTTCCTGACCCCGTAATCTGTTTTTATTTGTTTGTTTTACTTTCCCCTGGATTGTAATAATCTCCAGTCACTTGCATGATTTTGAGAATTTTCATTTTATCGGCTAAATATATCTCTAAGTGAAAATTTATGCTCCATGTGCAACAGAACTTCTATATGATTGGGTGGGACAAGAGCAGGACTATATGGAAGGTTTTAAAGATCGAAAGGTTAGAGCCTTCTGAACTAAACCTTGTGGAGGATCCTACAATCTATTCCGAAGGAGAGTGCTTTGACCTTTTACAAAAAATACATGATGAAAACGTGACCACTGGCGGTTTAAAATTCATCACTGTCTGTTACGGCATTGTTGGTAAGCAATTACTCAGTTTACATTGCTGGATGCCTTTCCTTGTCTTGTCAGTATAGTAAACATGCTAATTGTTG
Source organism: Rubia tinctorum (assembly GCA_032355605.1). Classification (NCBI taxonomy): domain Eukaryota; kingdom Viridiplantae; phylum Streptophyta; class Magnoliopsida; order Gentianales; family Rubiaceae; genus Rubia; species Rubia tinctorum. The sequence goes on along the minus strand of JAULKM010000010.1, from coordinate 15,506,416 downwards.
CAAAGAGTATAGCATAATTGTGTTTTTGTTCAATGTAGGGTTTGTTAGATTTTTGGGTCCATATTACATGCTACTCATTACAAAGCGAAGGAAGGTTGGCAGAATTTGTGGTCATGCAGTTTACTCAATATCGAAGAGTATCATGTTCCCGGTTCCAAATTCAACTGTGCTGTTCAATATGGCTTATTCTAAGAATGAGAACAGGTTTTTTGTTTATTCTGCGTGTAAATGTACAGTGTATTTGATATGTTTGACAGTTAATTTGATTATTAGATATGAAATTGCACTTGGCCTATTTGTTCTGATTTTCACTTTGTTAGAATTAGTCAATGTTTTGTTATAAACTAAGTTACCATAGTTTTATTCTATGGTGGCAATCCTGTATCATTGCAAATCTTTCTACCTTGTTCTGGAACACCTTCCAGTGCAGTGGAATGACCTGTGTCAAGTACATGAGGTAGTGTGACTATGGTTTCCCAATTTAGAATAGACTATTCACATTTGTGAACATTAGATTGATGCACTTGTACAGGGGCTGGTCTACTGATGTCAATTTTACATGTTGATTAGACAAGGTATTATTCGGGTTTCTGGGGGTGACTAGTTTTTTTCTTTTTAGTTCTCTTGTTTTTTTACAGAATAGTTTTTCTTTTCTTCTTAACTTTTTTCCTAGCTGTATTAAATTTTTTGTAACTTTGTTTCTAATTTTGCTACATTTTATTTTTATTTTACAGGTATAGGAAGCTCTTACGCTCCATGGATCTCACGAAGGACTTCTATTTCAGCTACTCCTACAACATAATGCTTAGTCTTCAAAAGAGCCTCTGCAATCATGAAAATTCTCTCGATCTTTACGAGACCATGTTTGTGTGGAACGAGTATCTAACTCGTGGAATCCGGAAGCAGCTCAAGAACACTACCTGGACTGTAGCTCTCATCTTTGGGTTTTTTAAACAGGTATGTTATTTTGAAAAGGTTTCTTTCTTTGGTTTCTGTGAAATTACTATTGATATCCAGGTATGATCCGTTTTATAACCTTTTTTTTTCTTCTTTTTTGCACAGGTGGAACTGCTGGTATGTGAGAAGAGATTCACATTGACTCTTATTGCCAGGCGATCTCGTCACTATGCTGGGACCAGGTTAGAAATTTCTATAATATGTTGAGTGCTGACAGTGTTATTTCGGGCTCTTAGAAATGCCTTTGTGAATTTATGGTTGTGAAAGGAATGCTGTTGTGAGTATTTGTGCATAAAATGTGCATTTCACGTGCACTATATGTGCATTTCACGTGCACTATATGTGCATTTCACGTGCACTATATGTGCATTTCACGTACACTATAACTATATGTGCATTTCACGTGCAGTTCATGTACACTGTTTGTGCATTTCATGTGCAGTTATGTACACTGTTTGTGCATTTCATGTGCATGCACAATGTTTATTATGCAAAGCACTGTGTAGTTTTGTTCAGTTGGCATCAGTATAAGATCTGAATGTTTCGTTTTATATGCTTAGTTTGGAATATGTGAATGTTTTGCATGTTTCTTGGATTGAATTGTGTTTTAATTCTTCTTAATTATATTTTTTAGATACTTGAAGCGGCGTGTAATTCTTTTCCTTTTATGCTATAGGTACTTGAGGCGAGGCGTGAACGAGGAAGGCTATGTCGCCAATGACGTCGAGACAGAGCAGATTGTCTCGGAAGATGGCGGGGAGGCTGGTCCAGCACCTATTAGTTCAATCGTGCAGAACCGAGGTTCCATACCCCTTTTCTGGTCGCAGGAAATTTCACGTCTGAGTATCAAGCCAGATATTATACGTAAGTAACGTGAATTATGATATTCATAATTTAAAGTGTTAATTTGGCTTGTAGCATTTCATTGATGTTTGTTTTGTTTTGTTTTAGCAGTGTCTAGGAAGGACCAGAATTATGAAGCTACAAGACTTCATTTTGAGAATCTTGTTCAAAGATACGGGAACCCTATCATTATTATGAATTTGGTCAAGGTATGTTTATGTGTGAGACATACTTTCCTTGTTTTCTGCTCTCTAATCTTTGCATCACAAACTAACAAGTTTCACTTGGTTGCAGACAAATGAGAAGAAGCCCAGAGAATCAATCCTCCGTTTGGAATTCGCCAATGCTATCGAGTTTCTCAACAAGGATCTACCCGAGAGCGAACACCTGAAGTTCTTGCACTGGGATCTCAACAAATTCTCCAGAAAGTACAACAGCTCATTTCCTTATTCGATTAAATTTTTACTGTACTGATAACCCTCTAACAACCATCTTTTGTGTACGCAGCTGTTCAGGTGTATTGGATCGTATAGTGGATGTTGCTACTTATGCACTGGATTTGACGGGATTCTTCTACTGTGAGAAAGCTCCCACAACAGAGTTGATGAATTGGTCATACTTGGAGTAAGTTTCATTACTGTACCTCTTAGGTTTTTTTTGCACTGATTAATATCAATATATAATATGTGCTAGATTCGTGCAGTTATATCCATTTCGTAGTGGAACAAATGCTTAGTTGTTCTTGGTGTGTTCTCTATTGTGGTTTCTGATTTTGTTCGTCATCTGTTGGGAGCCTAATTCATCTGTCTTTCAAATAAAGTTTGGGTTTTTATCGGTGCAAAATTTGAGCTTTTATCAGTGCAAAGTTTGTTTATTTCTTAATGAATTTGCTCTATTAAACTTGTGCCCTTGTTAATCTTAGTCTTGAATCTTGTTTCATGCATTAGTAAAAACTGGGAGTGGACCAAGAAAGGAGCTGAAGAAGGGGCAGATGAACGGAGGCCCCTAACGTTCCAGAACGGAGTTCTGAGAACGAATTGCATAGACTGCCTGGACAGGACAAACGTGGCCCAGTATGCATACGGGCTCGTTGGTCTCGGGCGTCAGCTTTACGCTCTAGGGTTGAGTGATGTATCCAGTGTGGACATTGATTCCCCTTTAGCCGATGAGCTGATGAAGGTCTATGAAGATATGGGGGATTCTCTTGCGTTGCAGTATGGTGGTTCTCCGGCTCATAAAAAGGTAAATACTAGTAACTTATATAGAAATATAACTTGTTTTAAATGATTAAAGGGAAAATTGAAGCATTAACTTTGATTTTCTACTTTTGCACATTTTTGGGCACAGAACTTTATTTCTACTTCTGCACTTAATTGGCACAACAAATTTTCTATCTCTGCACATTTTTGACACAGCATGTGTATATTTGTACACCTTTTGCACATTTTCATCACATAAAATTTTCAATTTTTTGCGCATTTTTGGCACTGAACTGTTTTTTCTATTTTTGCGCAATTTTTTTGCACTGGACAGATTTTCGCGGAGAAAAGAGGTCAGTGGAGTCCAGCTACCCGATCCCAGGAATTCTTTAGAAGCCTTCAGCGGTTCTATAGTAATGCCTACATGGATGGCGAAAAACAGGACTCAATAGACATGTAAGTAAATTGTCAATTTTATGCTTCAACACTAGACCGTCGAAATTCAAGATAATAAATTTAACTTTTATTGTCTGTCTTATAATTTGAGCAGGTTCTTGGGACATTTCCAGCCGATGCTCAGTAAGCCGGCTTTGTTGGAGGCGTACTCAGACCGCGTTGATTTGGCGGAGAATTCCAGGTACTTGTTATGAATTAACCGTAATGCTATTGTCATCCTTATTGAGTATAATTTTTGTTAAACAATTTACAATCTGCAAAAGTAAGACGTTGGATTTTTAAAATCTGCAGCCTTTTGGAAAATTTAATAGAGCACAATTGCGGCTTTACTCCAAATTCTGCATCGGGTGTCTCATCTTCCTGGGTGGCTAAGTGGTTTGGGTAGATTCTTGCATTTTAACCTGATCTTACTGAATCTTCGTAGTTAGTCATATAAATGCCGTAATTTTTTATCTTATGTTGAAGTTTTGTCTTGTCTTTTTCGTAGTAGTTCAATAAAAAAATAGGTTCAAACTCTTAGTCTCTTATTCTTTAATGTACAGCTTCATGAAGAGATCGCTGTCGGATGGAAACATTCTTTCACCAGTACAGGAGTCATCTGCTGAACGCAATGCAGAGTCCGTTCAGCAGAGCAGTAGGAAGCATCTCTTAGGGTCCGGCCCCGAGATTTCAGCCTGTGAGAGTGACATCAACTGCTCCAGGTTAGCATTCTAACGTTCCTATGTACGTACCAAATCGGTTATGAGTATAGATATCGTTCTTTTGATTCATTGCCGGTTGTTTCCAGGTCTACCCCATCTGGCTCTAGCAGGAAGCTCTATCAACTTTCAGAGCCCGACCTGGAGCACAATCACGTCATATACAGCTATGAGCGGGAGTCGTTCGATTACTCAAACTTCCTGGACTTCGACTGGCTTTCATCATCAGGAAACTCAGTAGAAGAATCCTCTGAAAGGTCAGTTTTCTACTCTTCTTACCTAGGTACAAACAACATAGAAATTCGGAATTCTGGACTGTGTTTATATCTGAAATTTAACGTAAATACGCTGTTTTACAGATCTACTCTCACCAGTGCACTATCTGCTGATCTAGCATCATATGCGAGTGCAAATCAATCCTCTTACGCGTCGACTTCAGGCTTGAAGGTTGATTTTTCCACGGTCTTTGTGCACAATTTCTGCACAACTTTTGCACTGTTTCTTGATTTTACAATTTCTGCACAACTTTTGCACCGTTTCTTGATTATACAAATTTTGCCCTGACGACACAGGGAGAGGACCGGAGCGTGTCCCAGCTCGAGGATGTCGCTGTACAGCAGAGTGCGGGCCCCGAGTATTCTGAGAAGTTCATCAACTGGGTTGACAGCGATCTGCTTTTTCTTCTCTGAGACAGCCGCGCAGGCAGCGCTCTGTATAGTTTTTCAATAATGTCAGTAAGATAACAACAGACATTAGAAGAGCAGAAAGAAAGTAGATAAATTTACTGATTATTTTATGTAAATGTGATGGAAATAGCAGGCAAATTCCCCTACCTTTGATAATATGATGAGAGAAAGAAATTTTTGTGGTTGCAAAATAAAAGTCTTTTTACCCCAGGCCCCCTGATGAAAAGTTAAAATTAGGCTTGTGTATGTCTCTCTTAGAATTAGGTAGTCTAGTGATAGACTAACTGTTCTATAGCTTTGGGGCAAGATTTTGTATGCATTAGGCTTGCGGTTTCTGACTTTGTTCGTCATCTGTTGCGAGCCTGATTCATCTGTCTTTCAAATAAAGTTTGGGTTTATATCAGTGCAAAGTTTGAGCTTTTATCAGTGCAAAGTTTGTTTATTTCTTAATGAATTTGCTCTATTAAACTTGTGCCCTTGTTGATCTTAGTCTTGAATCTTGTTTCATGCATTAGTAGAAACTGGGAGTGGACCAAGAAAGGAGCTGAAGAACGTTCCAGAACGGAGTTCTGAGTACAAATTGCATAGACTGCCTGGACCGGGCAAACGCGGCCCAGTATGCATACTGGCTCGTTGGTTTTGGGCGTCAGATTTACGCTCTTGGGTTGAGTGATGTATCCGGTGTGGACATCGATTCCCCTTTAGCCGACGAGCTGATGAAGGTCTATGAAGAGATGGGGGATTCTCTTGCGTTGCAGTATGGTGGTTCTCCGGCTCATAAAAGGTAAATACTAGTAACTTATTTAGAAATATAACTTGTTTTAATTGATTAAAAGTAAACTTGAAGCATTAACTTTGATTTTCTACTCTTGCACATTTTTGGCACAGAAATTTATTTCTACTTCTGCACTTTATTGGCACAACTAAGTTTCTATCTCTGCACATTTTTGGCACAGCATGTCTATATATGTACACCTGCACATTTTCATCACATAAAATTTTCAATTTTTTGTGCATTTTTGGCACTGAACTGTTCTTTCTATTTTTGCACTGAACATATTTTCGGGGAGAAGAGAGGTCAATGGATTGCAGCCACCCAATCCCAGGAAATCTTTAGAAGCCTTCAGCTGTTCTATAGTAATGCCTACATGGATGTCGAAAAACAGGACTCAATAGACGTGTAAGTAAATTGTCAATTTTATGCTCCAATGCTGGACCGTCGAAAATTCAAGATAATAAATTTAACTTTTATTGTCCGTCTTATAATTTGAGGAGGTTCTTGGGACATTTCCAGCCGATGCTCAGTAAGCCGGCTTTGTGGGAGGCGCACTCAGACCGCGTTGATTTGGCGGAGAATTCCAGGTACTTGTTATGTATTAACCGTAATGCTATTGTCATCCGTATTGAGGAGTATAGTTTTTGTTGAACAATTTAAAACCTGCAAAAGTAAGACGTTGGTTTTTAAAATCTGCAGCCTTTTGGATAATTTAATAGAGCACAATTGTTGCTTTACTCCAAATTCTGCATCGGGTGCCTCATCTTCCTGGGTTGCTAAGTGGTTTGGGTAAATTCTTGCATTTTAACCCGATCTTACTGAATCTTTGTAGTTAGTCATATAAATGCCGTAAACTTTTGTCTTATGGTGGAGTTTTGATTGTTCTCTATATTGTCTTGTCTCTTTCGTAATAGTTTGATGAAAAAAATAGTTTCAAACTCTGGTCTCTTATTCTTGAACGGACAGCTTCATGAAGAGATCGCTGTTGGATGGAAACATTCTTTCACCGGTACAAGAGTCATCTGCTGGACGCAATCCAGAGTCCGTTCAGCAGAGCAGTAGGAAGCATCTCTTAGGGTCTGGCCCCGAGATTTCAGCCTGTGAGAGTGACATCGACTGCTCCAGGTTAGCATTCAAACTTTCCTATATACGCACCAAATCAGTTACCGACTGTTACGAGTATAGATATCGTTTCTTTGATTCATTGCCGGTTGTTTCCAGGTCTACCCCTTCAGGCTCTAGCAGGAAGCTCTATCAACTTTCAGAGTCCTATCTGGAGAGCGCGATCACGTCATATACAGCTATGAGCGGGAGTGGTTCAATTACTCAAACTTCCTGGACTTCGACTGGCTTTCATCATTTGGAAACTCAGTAGAAGACTCCTCTGAAATGTCAGTTTTCTACTCTTCTTACTTAGGTGCAAACAACATAGAAATTCGGCATTCTGGACTGTGTTTATATCTGAAATTTAACGTAAATACGCTGTTTTGCAGATCTATTCTCATCAATGCACTATCTGCTGATCTAGCATCATATGCGAGTGCAAATCAATCCTCTTACGCGTCGATTTCAGGCTTGAAGGTTGGTTTTTCCACGGTTTTCGCGCACTATTTCTGCACAACTTTTGCACCGTTTCTTGATTTTGCAATTTCTGCACAACTTTTGCACTGTTGATTTTACAATTTCTTCACAACTTTTGCACCATTTCTTGAATTTACAAATTTGGTCCTAACAACGCAGGGAGAGGACCGGAGTGTGTCCCAGCTCGAGGATGTCGCTGTACAGCAGAGTGCGGGCGCCCCGAGTATTCCGAGAAGTTCATCAACTGGGTTGATAGCGAGGCGGCCATTGTATAGGTTTTCAATAATGTCAGAATGATAACAACAGAGATTAGAAGAGCAGAAAGAAAGAAAGGAGATAAATTTACTGATTATTTGATGTAAACAGCAGGCAAATTCCCCTACCTTTGATGATATGATGAGAATAAGAATATTTAGTGGTATCAAAATAGAAGTTTTTTACCCCCAGGCCCCCAGATGAAAAGTGAAAATTAGCCATGTATGTGTTTCTCTTAGAACTAGGTACTAGGTATAGTTCAGGTGATAGACTAGGGGTGTTCATGGGTCGGGGCGGGTCGGCTGACCCGGCCCAAATTGACCCAAAATTTTGGGCCAAATGGGTCG
>JAULKM010000010.1:15487560-15498519 GCA_032355605.1 Rubia tinctorum | reverse complement strand
GAAGAATCCAACGATACCTCACATGATAATATTACTACTTATATATTACATGAAATTTATGGTCAAACGTGGCTTTAGAAAACTGACTAAAAAGTGTGCCAAACTTAGCTGAACGGAGGGAGTAGAAGAATTTGCACGTGATATCATCCAATCTACTTCCAAAGATCATCTCTGCTGTCCTTTGGGACAGCTGGAGCCATTCAGCCTGTCAATTAAAAATATAAACATAGATAATTAAGTATATTTGTAAATTGACTGTAATCTACCATGCTATGGCAAATCCCAAGTTGAAGAGAAGATACAAGTATATTCAAGAGATTGGGCTTAAAGAGCTTTATTTGGTTACTGCTAGCATTACTCATCCTAGTAAATAGTACTTTCCTATGTATGAAAGTATCAATTACTACAAACAGTAACCTAATTTTTATGATGTTCTATGTTTTTGTGATTTAAAATCTGTACCATTTTCCCTGTCAAAGACATGAAACGCTCCAAGTGCGTAATTTCCTAATTTATTATCAATAATAAATTTGAACAAATAAAAAAAAAGGAGTTTTTCTGAACTAGGAATTATATGATTTTATTAATATAGAATAATGCAACTCACCAGGTTCTGTGGCTCAAGAGGATTCACATATCTTCTTTCACCAGGAAAAGTGGTGAGCTCTGCCCAACTCTGAATAATGCAGAAAAAACTATAGCTTGAATCCTTGCAGTCTTGCTCAAGCATCAGATTCTTGTCCAGATACAGTTAAAAGTATTGAATCACCAATAGTCACCGCATGAACATAAGCCATTTTTGAAATGATGAAATCTTTTTGAATCTCTGACCACAATTTCCCTCTGAACAATCTTGGAGATTAATCTTATTGTCGTATGACAATCCATACAGATTCTAAGGTTTTTTATAATCTGGATTGTTGCACCCGGAACCGAGTTCATAATTCCAAAAGCAACAGCTAGCTTCTCACTGTGGACTTGCAACATCATTCCTTTCTCTTCCATTTCAACGTCATGAAGCACCGATGCAGTATCTGCAACATAGCCAGCTTCCTGCAGCTTCACATGTAATTCTTCCAAGAATGCATACGTCTTCTCATGCTCAGGATGTTCTCTGTCCCCAACTAAAAACACGTGAGCTCTACCTTTCAGTTCCACCAGACTGAAACCAGGTGGTTTAGCCAATCCGTGACTTTCCATATATATTCTCATCCTTTTCACATCTTCCCACCTTCCGGAATCAGCATATAAGTTTGAAAGCGAGACATAATATCCACAATTGTTTGGGTCCAGCTCAAAAAGTTTCTTAGCTGCTATCTCCCCAAGTTCAACATTCTTATGCATCCTGCAAGCAGCAAGAAGAGAACCCCAAACAACAAAATCAAGTTTAATCTTCATTTCCAAAATCAAGCCATACGCCTTTGAAAGAAAACCAGCTCGGCCCAAAAGGTCAACAACGCAACTGTAATGCTCAACCCCCGGTTCTATGAAAAATTTATCTTGCATGGCTCTAAACCAAAACCATCCTTCATCTAGCAAGCCAGCATGGCTACAAGCTGCTAATACTGACACAAAAGTTATGTAATTAGGTTTGACCCCTCTCTGGTTCATGTCATTAAAGACTTCAAGAGCTTCTCTGGCTTGTCCGTGCATTCCATATCCAGAAATCATAGCAGTCCATGACTTTACATTCTTCTCTTTCATTCGATCGAATGCTTTCCTTGCCATTCCTACCCTTCCACATTTGCAATACATGTCAATGATTGAAGTACCCACAAACACATTGTCCTCCAATCTCATCTTAATAACCTAAAAAATATGAATAAGTTTAAAGATCAAGAAGACTCAGAGCAGAAACCACATGGCAGGAGCTATTTGAAATGAAACGGACGAAGCACATACCTGATCATGTATGCACTTCCCCAGCTGGAGAGCTCCAGAATGAGCACAAGCCAATAACACAGCAGACAAAGTCAGACCATTATAATCAACATCTTTTTCCCTCAACATTTCACGAAACAATTCGATAGCCTCTGCTGAAAGCCCATGTTGAGCATACACTGCAATTAGTGAGTTCCAAGACACGGCATCTTTACTAACCATTTCATCAAACACCTTTTTAGACAGCCCCGCATTTCCACACTTGGCATAGGCGTCAATCAAGGAATTCTCCAGCTCCAAAAACCCTTCAAACCCCAGCTTTACAGCAATGCCATGAGTATTTTGAGTAACACTCATCTGGGAGAGGCGAGAACAAGCAGCTGAGACCGAGACCATGGAGACCAAATCAAGATACACTTGTTCCTGATGGCTTTGTTCATATAACAGGCCTTTAAACAGCAATAACGCCTCCCGGGCACAATGATTCTGTACATATCCTGTAATCATCGAAGTCCACGACACAACATTCTTCTCAGGAAGAAGATCAAACACCTTGCGCGCATCATCCAAGCTGCCACACTTAGCATACATATCAACCAATGCAGACGACACAAAGAGGTCGGAATCATATCCAAACACCAATGCTTGCTGGTGGGCTTGTCTGCCAGAACCAATATCACATAATGCAGAACAAGACTTGATGGCACAGGGAAAGGTAGAGCGATTTGGCTTGAGCGAGAGCTTGCGCATTGACAAGAAGGCTCTGAGAGCTTCCAATGAATCTCCGCTGCGCGCCAACTCGGCAATGATCGAATTCCAAGACAAGACATTTGTTTTGTCAACGTAATTGTTGAAAAGGGAGGTTGTCACACTCAAACTGGTTGAGTAATGAAGCCATGAATGCCATCTCAAACCCTTCATTCTAACCATAATGCTACACATAATTCAAAGTCTAATCATAAACTACTGTCCTTGTGTTTTGACGGCCATTTCAGTCACAAAGCTAAAGCGCCATTAATCTCAAAACTGAAGCGCCGCCTATTTCCTTGTTTCAACAAGGAAGACGGCCGACTTCTTTTTAGTCCAAGTTTTTTTTTGCAGTAATTCCATAAACTTTCTGGAAATTTTATTTCGACCACTATATTTTTAGTTTCTTGGATTTTGACTAGTACTGTTTTTGAAGTGCAGTTTGAATCCTTTCTTGTTTTACATACTGAGGGTTTTCGAGAATGAATGGATAGTTGTTAGTTAATGGCTTGATGTGGCTCGTTTATTGCATGATGAAAAAACTGTAACTCCATTATGTCAAGATAACTATTTTAGAAATAAGCAAAGTAAATATTTATCCTAGTATCATTGAGATCTTCCGAGGATCAAATCACTATAGATACTGAGTTATTCTTTTGTTCTATTCATTTAATTCTCAATACTTAGATTTGATACTTGTGCTATGATTTTATGACGCAATCAGAATATCAAAAAAGATTCGCAAGCATGAATTTTGAAGAAAAATTAAGGGTTGCAAACATAAACCCTAAGTTTTAGTTCTGGAGTCCAGCAGGGAGAAAATATTTTTGAAACTATTATTATAAAAGATAAAATCTTTGAGAAATACAAGAGGTCCTTAAATACTATGAAACCCAGGAATGATAAAAAAAGAAATTCAGAATTAAATCCTAAATAATACAAAATCAAAAAACATAGAAAAATAATAAATTGCTGTTTTTAGGCCTTATACGACAAATGAAAAAAATACCCATTGTTCTACTCGTCGAGACGTGTCCAACGCCATCAGCCTTGCCTGATTCTAACTCTGGACGCAAAAGTTATGCTCAAAACCGTATCGAACCTTCACCGCAAATCACCGCTTCTTCAATTTTCGCCGCCATTCGCCCTACATCACTTTACCATTAGAGTTTCTTCCTTCGTCACCCCCGAAGAGTTAGTTTTGCATGATTGGCATATTAAAGAAAGATTTGGTTATCATAATCGTGGTTCGACACCTAATTGTCAACAAATGAGCACCTTGTTCAATAGTGCTCGCACAACAGACCACTAGCAACGACGTCTCATTCTCCTCAAATGGGGGGTGTACCACCAACCCTAAGCACATTAGCAAAGATGATAGGAGCAACAACCGATCCTTTACCACGAGTTGCGGTAGGAACCATTATTGGTATACGACGAAGTGTTATCGAGAAAGAGTACCTCCGGTTTAGATCGACGAAGTTCAATGAATTTCTTCATGCTTGATGCAGCCTTCTCCCCATGGAGGCGTCACTAATTAATCAATCTAGGAGAATCACTCTCAACCATCGCAAAATCCGAAGGAAAATATTGTCAACCGCCTAAATGATGCCTTCATGGACAGTAGGGATCCATCCAGTAAACACCAAGATCGTCAAAATGCATGCTCACCTGTCGTGACATTCATCAAGACCGATGCACTAGCAAGCCTCTATACCCCCCCGGATAACTATAACTTAGCCATACCCGCCTTACAAGCTCATGGGTATGGTTTTTTCCAAAGCTTATGACACCACCAACACTGTCGGATTTCCATCCAGGCGGAATCCATCCCTCACAATAAGCGCCTTATGGAGTGACAGTGGTCAATCCTTGAATTGTTCCACATGCCTACCCCATATGGTTAGAATCCCTTCATCAACATCATGACATGATCCCTATGTTGGGCCGGTTTCCCAACCTACAATGTGGATCACGCCACATTAAAAAAAATGTTTTCCATTCTTCAACACTTATGGGTTGTCATCAAACCCTTGCTTTTTTTTCTTACAATTGAAAAAGTAAGCTGGCAACTTTCTTTTTGGGGTGAATCTGAAATTTTTTTTTGGAAAGGCTGGAAAAACTTGTGTTTTCCACTGGATCAAAATGGAATACGATTTAGGGACTTTTCGGACATTATACAAACATTTTCACAAAAACTGTGGTGGAAATTTCAACAAGAAATAACACCATTGTCAGAATTCCTATGGTCAATCTCTCCATATCAGAGGAAATCTCAAGACTAGAATATGATTAGAACCGTTAACACTCTGGCAGAAAAATAACACCAGAGTAATCCATGGATTTGGTCTGACTAACTTTTTCACTTATGATTAGAATCGACATGTATGCTTACAGGATCTATATGCAAATTTAGACTATAGTCTTCCTCCCCAGTCCTCAGTTCTGAACTTATCAACAATAAATATCAATTCCTACCCAAGCTACAAACTCTCTCACCTCACATTTTCTATTTTTTATAGGGAGAAAAAACACATACTCAAAGGGAGGACAAAATCATATGGGAACCATCAATAAATGGAAATTTCACTTTCAAGTTGGCATACAAAACAAAGGCTCAAAAAAAGGAATACTCTAAGAACATTAAAATAGGCGTGGCACACTAAACTCCCCCCAAAAATATATTTTTTCATGTGGAAGTTGGCTAATGAAACCTTACTTTTTTGATGATATAATAATTATGTTCTCTAACATTAGCCTAGGTTCGAAATGTACTCTATGTCACATATTTGATAGCCATACGCATTATTTCAAATAACTGCAAAAGTAGGGTTTAGAATTTTTGATGGCTTGTTAGACTTGAAACTACCATGTTTTGAAACTAGTTTTGATAGGCTAACTTATTATTGGACTTTAATTGGGGATATTGCAATGCACACTTAGGGGTGTTCATGAATCGATACGAACCAATAAAATGGACCGAACCGGTCCTGAATATAAAGACCGGAACCTAATATATAGAATTCCGGTCCGATCTTTGGTCCAAGATTTTTTTAGGATTTTGGGTTCCTATCCGGTCCAAGATCGAATTTTTTCAATCTGGACCTGATGGACCGGTAATTTACTCTTATATATATATATTTAATGTATATAATTTAAGTTTATATACAATTTTATATTTATTTCCAATGAGGTAGTATTCTTCCATATTTTGAGGTAAAATTTTTTCAATAACTTCTAGTTTACCATCTTTTAAAGATTAAATTTTTTTCAACACCAAAATATTTTTGTAGTAGAAAAAAAGTTTACTAAAATTCAATCCAACCGGTCCAAAATTGAAATAATTCCGGTCCGATCCCGGTTCTAAATAATCACTGGCCGGTCCGGTCATCAGTCCAAGCTTTTTTATGATTAATGTAACGGTCCGGTCCAGTCCGATCTTGGACCGATGAACACCCTTGTGTACACTAACCTCATTAATCTTATACCCTCTTTTACATGCTGGAATTTGTGGAAAACAAAAATAATAATTTCTACTTTGATAATTTAAATCCTCATTTTTCAGTGCTGATTTAGAACAGCAAACAAGACATTTTTTCTATCTTCTTATACCAAACCATGTATTAGCAGAAAACCTAATGACTCAGAGTGGTTTCAGTTGCGATTAACACCTACCAACCCTAAAACCATAATCAAAATCTAGGAAAATATGAATGATTCTTTAAGGTTGATGTGGATGCCTCATGAAAGAATTCAACAAATAAACATGGAATAGGAATTATAATTAGTGATTCAAATGGGGGTTTATCGCAAGCATATATGAAGCTGGAAAATGCTGCCTCCAATTGGCATAGAAATATGGATTGGAGTTTGCTCAAACTTAAAAACTTAGAACATTTTCTTTAGAAACTGGCTGCGTTGTAGCTTTAGAGTGTTTAAAAAACCCACTGAAATTTCCCTGGAAACTTTTTGACCTGGGTTCACACAATAGTGAAGCAGTGGCGTCAATATAGTATCTATTTATCACACATTTGGGTAAGGTGTTGAAAGATATATTCCACATTGGTGTCTTACAATGACAATAACTAATATATAAGGTATTGAGTTACATCCACTTAATGTTAATTGGTTTTAAGATGGAAATCCAAGATACTGTTGGGAAATTTAACATAGTATTACCGTATCAGAGCCAACTATTTAAGACATGAGCCCGGGTTTGGTTTATTGAGCCGATGTGTGGGTCCCCTTTGATTTGGCTCAATATGGGTTGGGTCGTGGAGTGTTTCCACGGGTCACATCCATTTAGTGTCAATTGGTTCTGAGATGGAAGTCCAAGATAAATCTAAATTTAACACAAGGTAATCTAATTGCATATTATATGGCCAAAATGGCTTTAAAACAACCCATGAACGGTATTGCTGTAAAATATCACGATATAGATCAGAAAGCTAAGGGACTTTTGCATCTATATAGACTTAGTGTTCCAGCAGCAAGAATTATTCAGAATGAATGATACTCATTTTTTCATTGTTTGTGAATTTACTTAGAAATTTTGTTTCTTACTTATTTAAATTTTTTTTTGGAAGTTTGGCTGGTTTGATAACACCAACACGAGGATGGATGTATTGCAACTAGAAACACTACCAACATTTTCTTAAATAGCCACCTCATTTTTCTTTGGGAATTAGGTTACCTTATACTATACTTTTTGTACCCAATGTTAAGGTATTATCTTAAACATTTACTATGTAACCAAACAGTCCATCTCATATACTTTATTAGTGAAGGTTATGGGAATTTAATAAATATCCCCATTAATATGAGTTATTTTTTTTAAAAAAAATCTAATTCTAATGTAGTGGATACCGACAAGAATCACATTAAACATTAGGTTACAATTTCTCATTTATAGTACTTATTAAAATTAATTATAATATTAAAAACAATACTTATAAATATCAATAAATTTATTATTAAAATAAATAAATCATTGATATAGTTTTCATAGTTTTAATTTCTAATAATAATAAACTGTGATATTTTTATCTTATAAACATGTGTGTATTGATAAATAAGAGCTTTCATACTAAAAAAACATTATTTTAAATAATAAATTTCATTTGAATTTTAAAAAATATAAGTAATCATAACTTTAATAGTTAATATTTAATTATAATTTTATATATCTATAAAAAGTTATATATATATATATATTTATCATAATTATAATTTAAGATTATATATCAATAAACTAAGTCCCCCACCCCACCCCACCCAGAATTTTCTTTAAGATTTTTTAAAGAATTATTTGCTTCCTTTTTATTTTTTAAATTTAAAGCCGCGTATTCATCGAGAATTAAGGTAAAGAGACAAAAACACTTTAAGAGGTTCAACTCGAAAGATAACACCCTTAAATATAAATATTTTATAATTTTATTTATTCCTCATAAAAACATTTAGCCTGACCGCTAACTAGCATACTTTACCTATCCATCACCGTCGTCGGCAATTCTCACAGAGGTAAGTGAAATCTAAATCTATTTTTAGTTTTTTCGTTGTTAATGAAGTGTTATTTCTATCGAGTCGGCGTCTCTCTTATAAATCAGAGAAATGACAGACTTTGAAATGGGGATGATTGTGGATAGGGCTTTTCAACTGGTGGTTTGAGTGATTAGTCGGTTAGGCAATTCCGATTTATCAAATCTAAAAAATCAGCAAATAACTGACCGCTAAATTTATCAGTTTACCGATTTGGTTTGCCCTAATTTTGGATAATATACTTTTATAATTGGTTATACATATATGGTTCACTTGATTATTGTATCCATCATTGTTTTCTAATTATTGTACCAAAATATATTGCTTGGTTCAATATCGAATGCTTGAAGTTGATGAAATATTGTGGTGAACGTGCAATGCTGCAGATTGAAATTCGGAAATAAGGGGTGGGGGTTTAGGCAATAGCTTAGGAAATTGACTACTGATGTGCAAGAAATATGGGAATAAAATTTAATTATTGAGTGGAGTAGTTTAATGAGTCCGTCTCTTGAAAGACGGTCTTTCCATAAGTCATGGAAAGACCAAGGTTTAAAGTGTAAATTAGAAGAAATTAAGATAAAATTTTCGGGTTGTATGAAACGAGTTATAAAATTTATAACCAATACACGTTGCATAATAAAACTTTAAAATTGCAACAAAAACCTTTTACTTTTTATTATTATAATTAAACAACGTCTTTCCATAAGGTTATGGAAAGACCGTATTTCCCAAAAGTTTGCCTAAATTAAGATAACAATCACAAACTATTTAAAAAAAGAGTCTGTCTCTTGAAAGACGATCTTTCCATAAGTAATGGAAAAACCAAGATTTAAAGTGTAAATTAGAAGAAATTAAGATAAAATTTCCGGGTTGTTTGAACCGAGTTAAAAAATTTATAACTACTACACGTTGCATAATAAAACTTTAATATTGCAACAAAGACCTTTTTTCTCTTTTATTATTATAATTAAACTCCGTCTTTCCATAAACCGTCTTTCCCAAAACTTTGCTTTACAAAAATTGCCAAAATTTATTCATGTCAAATTTATCCCTCCAAATTGATCCCTTGAACCCTAAACATAAACCCTTCTTCCTCCAACCTCCTTCCTCTTTCACAGAGCCACAACAATGGCGTCCACCAAAAAACCCAAGAAAACCAAACCAATACCACCCAAATCCCAAGACGTAGAAGCCCTCAAATCCGACGTCGCATCGTTCGCCTCCTCCATTGGCCTCGCCGCCTCCTCCGCCACCTTCTCCGGCTTCGATGACTCCGACTTCCGCAAGAAAGGCCCTCTCACCAAGCCCCAAGAACCCAAACCCAAACCCAAACCCGAGTCCAAAAAACCCGAACCCGGAAAACCCGATTCAGGTTTCAACGCTCTAACTGACCTGAGCAGCCAGAAAAATGCGTGGAGTGATAAGTTCAAGAAGTTACCAAAGCTGCCACTGATTAGAGCTAGAGATTTGGGCAGCTGGTATGTGGATTCTTCGGAGCTGGAGGAGAAAGTGTTGGGAAATGAAAAGAAAATGGCGATTAGGGATTCCGCGGAGTGGAAGATTTTGGTGGAGAAGAAGAGGGAGCTTGGGGAGAGGCTGCTAGCTCAATACGCGGCAGATTACGAGGGCTCGAGAGGGCAGAGCGGAGACATTAAGATGCTCATTGCCACTCAGAGGTCCGGAACAGCGGCTGATAAGGTCTCTGCCTTCTCTGTCATGGTTGGGGACAATGCTGTGGCTAATATCAGATCACTTGATGTGCTTCTTGGTAAAATGGGCTTTGAAATTTTCCATTTAATTATTTGTTGATATAGGTTGTTGGTTTTGTATATACTTCGCAATCTCGAGTTCATTGCCTGATTTTTAGCTAGAAAATGTGTACTTAGGTAGAAGCTGATGATGTCTCAGAATGCTTCAAGTCTATGTTTTATGTAATTTTGAATTTGCCACTTTCTCATTTGTTTTTGTTGGTTATTGGTTTTGTATTTACTTCGCAATCTCGAGTTCATTGCCTGATTTTTAGTTAGAAAATGTGTAGTTGGGTAGTAGCTGAAGATGTCTCAGAATGGTTCAAGTCTATGTTTTTTTTTATATAATTCTGAGGTTGATAATGTTGATTTGTAGGAATGGTGACCTCGAAATTTGGAAAGCGCCATGCTTTAACGGCTTTTGAAGTGCTGAAAGAGCTTTTTGTTTCTAGGTTGAGCTCGCCTTGAATTCTTCCTTTCTCTTTTGTTGTGCTTTAGTCTTAAATTTGTGATTATTTTTTTGCTAATATAGTAGTAATGGAATGAGGAAAAGTTTCTTTGAATTTATTCACAGCCTGTTACTGCTGGATATTAATAGTGCTTACAATGCTAATGTTCGGTTTCATATGGCTCTTTCTGTCTTTCTAGCCTGTTACCGGACCGGAAGCTGAAGACCTTATTTCAACAGCCTTTGAATCTTCTTCCGGAGACTAAAGATGGATACTCTCTTCTTCTTTTCTGGTATTGGGAGGATTGCCTTAAAGAACGGTACATTTCTTACTCTTGTTTCGTTGTTTTTTTTGTCAACTTATGGATTGTTCCCATCAGGCTATGTTAATCTGATTCCTCTGCTAAGATGGTTCCTTCTGATTGGTGCTATTACTACAGGTATAAACGTTTTATTTCTGCAATTGAGGAAGCATCAAGAGATGTTTTAGCCATTCTTAAAGACAAGGATCTACCCGAGCCTCAACACTTGAAGTTCTTGCACTGGGATCTCAACAAATTCTCCAGAAAGTACAACTCCTCATTTTCTTATATGTTG
>JAULKM010000010.1:15473134-15487460 GCA_032355605.1 Rubia tinctorum | reverse complement strand
CCCCAGTGGTTGGGAGATGGGTGGGTTTGCAGTCATCCCAGGTTCGATCCTCGGCAGCGGCAGTGTGGAGAGTTCTTACTTGGTAAGGCTCCCTTGTGCGCACCGAGGCAATACCAAAGTCCATTGGTCCTGGTGCTGGGCTATCGTAATTTACATCTCATATGTTGGAATGGGTGTGGGCTGGTATGGGCTGTTGAGGGCGAGCGGGTTGATCGCCTAAAAATGATATGATTCGATACAATTAGCCGTAAACGAGTCATTAAATTTAGCTATTTTTCAAAGCTTTTTTCAACTAATTTTTTAATGTAATTAAAATATACAAATATTGTTTAATGGCAAAGTTTTGGGAAAGACTGTATTTCCATAGGCATATGGAAAGATAGAGTTGAATTGGAATTATAGAAATGTAAAAGTTTTAGTTGCAATAATAAAAATTTATTATGCAATATGTAGGAGTGATAAGTTTATGACCCGATTAATACAATCTAAATTTTTTATTTTAATTTATTCAAATTTGCAGTTTAAATTTTGATATTTCCATAACTTATGAAAATATAATCTTTTAAGAGACGGACTCTTGTTTAATTATAATACTCTAAACAAAATTCACCAAAATTTATTAATTTCAAATTTATCCCTCCAAATTGAGCCCTTAAACCCTAACCTTAAACCCTTCTTCCTCCTCCCTCCTTCCTCCACAGAACTACAACAATGGCGAGCACCAAAAAACCCAAGAAAACCAAACAAACACCACCCAAATCCCAAGACGTAGAAGCCCTCAAATCCGACGTCGCATCGTTCGCTTCCTCCATCGGCCTCGCCGCCTCATCCGCCGCCACCTTCTCCGGCTTCGACGACTCCGACTTCCGCAAGAAAGGCCCTGTTACCAAGCCCCATGAACCCAATCCCAATCCCAATCCCAATCCCAATCCCAATCCCAAACCCAAACCCAAACCCGAGTCCAAAAAACCCGAACCCGGAAAACCAGATTCAGGTTTCAACGCTTTAACTGACCTGAGCAACCAGAAGAATGCGTGGAGTGATAAGTTCAAGAATTTACCAAAGCTGCCACTGGTTAGAGCTAGAGATTTGGGCAGCTGGTATGTGGATTCTTCGGAGCTGGAGGAGAAAGTGTTGGGAAATGAGAAGAAAATGGCGATTAGGGACTCCGGGGAGTGGAAGATTTTGGTGGAGAAGAAGAGGGAGCTCGGGGAGAGGCTGTTAGCTCAATACGCCGCGGATTACGAGGGCTCGAGAGGGCAGAGTGGGGACATTAAGATGCTCATTGCCACTCAGAGGTCCGGGACAGCAGCCGATAAGGTCTCTGCCTTCTCTGTTATGGTTGGGGACAATGCTGTGGCTAATATCAGATCACTTGATGTGCTTCTTGGTAAAAATGAACTTTGATTTTGCCACTTTCTCATCTGCTGTTGTTGGTTATTGATTTTGTATTGACTTTGCAATCTCGAGTTCATTGCCTGATATTTAGCTAGAAAATGTGTAATTAGGTAGTAGCTGAAGATGTATCAGAATGCTTCAAGTTTATGTTTTTTTATGTAGTATTGAATTTTCCACTTTCTCATTTGTCTTTATTGGCTATTGATTTTGTATTACTACACAATCTCAAGTTCATTGCCTGATTTTTAGCTGGAAAATGTGTACGTAGGTAGTAGCTGAAGATGTCTCAGAGTGTATGTTTTGTATGTCGCTCTGAGGTTGATGATTCTACATGATTTGTAGGAATGGTGACCTCGAAATTTGGGAAGCGCCATGCTTTAACGGCTTTTGAAGTGCTGAAAGAGCTTTTTGTTTCTAGGTTGAGCTCTCTTTGAATTATTTCTATCTCTCTTGGATTTGTGATTATCTATTGCTAATAAAGTATTAATGGAATGAGGAGAAGTTTCTTTGAATTTATTCGTAGCCCGTTATTGCTGGATATTAATAGTGTGTACGATGCTAATGTTCAGTTTCATATGGCTCTTTCTGTCTTTCTAGCCTGTTACCGGAGAGGAAGCTGAAGACATTATTCCAACAGCCTTTGAATCTTCTTCCCGAGACTAAAGATGGCTACTCTCTTCTTCTTTTCTGGTATTGGGAAGATTGCCTTAAAGACAGGTACTTTTCTTACCCTGGTTTCTTGTCAACTTGTGTAATCTTCCCACCAGGATATGTTAATCTGGTTCTTCTGATTTGTGCTATTACTACAGGTATAAACGTTTTATTTCTGCAATTGAGGAAGCATCGAGAGATGTTTTAGCCATACTCAAAGACAAGGCAGTAAAGGTGGCCTTCTGTCTTGTATACCCTATGTATTATTTGATCTTTAATTTTGGCTTCCTAGAGTTTTATTTGAAGTGTTTGCATTTTGCAGAATTCGTGTTTATTATATATCTGCTGATATTGTGACAGATCATTTATGCTTTGTTAAAGAGCAAACCAGAACAAGAGCGGGCTTTACTTTCTGCATTAGTAAATAAAGTAAGCTCATTTTGCCCTCTCCTATTTAATAAAATTTGCTGTCATCGTGTGTATTATGTTACTTCCATTTCATTTTTAACTGTTAGGAGCTAAATTCTTTTCTCCTTTTGCTGACATTAGCTGGGGGATCCTGGAAAAAAAGTTGCTTCTAATGCTGATTATCATCTATCAAAACTTCTAGCTGACCATCCGAGCATGAAGGTAATCATTTTATCCTCAATTCAGGTTAATAGGTGATATTTGATGTTCACTGCCTATAATTGCTTCTTTAAGGTCTATGCTGCTTTTCGGGTTTTCTCCCTCAGAATATCTGAATTTCTTGAAAGTGATTTACCTTTTCCTCTGTCATTACTGCTGAAATACCTCAATCTCATGAGTTAGTTCTCTGATTCTAACAGGCTGTAGTTATCGATGAGGTGGATAAATTTCTCTTTCGGCCTCATCTGGGGTTACAAGCCAAATTCTATGCTGTAAGTTGTATGCCTTATCTTTTTCTCATGCGGTTCACAATATGCAAACACTCTAGGATCATTCTTGTAATTGGTGAATAGAGTATATTTGTTTTGTTTTTGATGGTATGTAAACTGGTTGAGTGATCTTATACTGTAATCATTGTACTTAATCATGGTAGTATCACTGGATGCATTTTTCTGATGTGATGTATTTCTTGCCTTTGTGTTTCCAATAATTGAACTGAATATTAAAATTTGTTTTGCAGGTTAACTTTTTAGCCCAGATCCGTTTGAGTCAAACAGGAGATGGACCAAAGGTTGCAAAGCGTTTGATTGATGTTTATTTTGCACTTTTTAAGGTACCATGTGCAGATTTTTCTTCTTCATTTCAATTACTCTGGCCTTGGAAAGTAGTGATCAACAATTATAAATGTCTTTCAAACCTTTTCATGATAATATTAATCAGTTGTCCATGCAAAAAGTTTATCAGCTAATCTTTGTTTCAGCTGCTAATTTCTGATGCCAATGTGGAAACTGGCACTAATAAAGATGATAAAGGCAAGCATTCCAAAGCTGCCACTCCCAAGAAAAGCAAAGAGGAGACTCAATCTCACGTTGAGATGGATTCACGGCTATTAACAGCTCTTCTAACGGTTAGTAAACATTCTCTAACCTATGCCATGTGAGAGACTTTTGTATGGTTAATCTTGCCGCTATGGAAATTGTTTAAGTCCATCTTTTACCATAGAACTACTTCTCTGATTTACTTTTCTTATTGTTTCTTTATTCATATCAGTTTATTTAAAATAGTTACATTTGCTGTCCCTTACCGTGCAGGGTGTAAATAGGGCATTTCCTTATGTTTCAAACAGTGAATCGGAAGAGGTCATTGCTGTTCAGACTCCTATCTTGTTCCAGTTGGTAAGTCTAACTGTTAGTAGTTTTGAATTTTAATAAAATATAAACAGTAGTCCGAGGACTTGTTGCGATCAACACGATGATTCGTTATCCCGATTAAGATCCTTTTTATCCTCTTCTAGGTTCATTCTAAGAGCTTTAATGTGGGAGTTCAAGCACTAGTGCTTCTTGATAAGATCTCGTCAAGAAATCAGGTTGTTAGTGATAGGTTTTATCGAGCGTTATATTCAAAGCTTCTTCTACCAGCTGCAATGAATTCATCGAAGGTGAGTCTACAGGAAGAGTGCTGGTTTCCATTTCTCATAGTTAATTACATTTGTTATTAACTTGAATAATCTTTCAGTGGATGTGCAAAATCATGCATATTAGTGTGCTAATTATATCTGATTAAATTATAGATTCCCCTTTTCTCTATCTTAATAAATGGATGCACTTAGTGATGTGAACTCTACTCTGTCAAACTATAGTTTGGATGAACAATTTGTATATCTTTCTTTCAGGAGGAAATGTTTATTGGTCTCCTTCTGAGGGCAATGAAGAATGACATTAATTTAAAGCGAGTTGCAGCTTTCGCTAAGCGTCTGTTACAGGTTCGTTTATTCTATTCTGACATTGGTTTGAAAATTTTACATGCCTATTCTAATGATGATTCATTCACCGTGGCAATATTATTTCCTTTTAGGTTGCTCTTCAGCTAGCTCCTCAATACGCGTGTGGATATCTCTTCCTCCTCTCCGAAGTTCTTAAAGCGAGACCACCCCTTTGGAATATGGTGCTCCAGAGTGAGTTGATTGATGACGACATCGAGCATTTTGAGGATGTAATAGATGACGATGCCAATGAATCTGCCATCGATGCTAAGGGGAAAGCTTCTAGTGTCAGAAATAAGGACGCTGGATCTTCTGATTCTGAAGACCATGAAGCAAATAATTTACACCCGAAAAGTGGCCAAGAAAAAGCTGGTGATAAACCATCGTCTGAAATGAACAACGTTGGGTCTTTATTGCCAGGAGGCTATGACCTAAAGAAGAGAGAGCCCCTATACTGGTACCATTTTCTTTCTTTTCCTGAATCCCTTTTTCATCGCATGATTATTGTTCAGTGTTTATACGCTTTCTGAATTGATAGTAATGCTGATCGCACGAGCTGGTGGGAGCTGATAGTATTGGCATCGCACGTGCATCCTTCCGTTTCCACCATGGCCAGAACGCTTCTTTCTGGGGTCCACATTGTATACAACGGTAACCCTCTCGTCGATCTTTCACTCGCTGCTTTTCTGAACAAGTTCATGGAGAAGAAGCCAAAGTCAAGTACATGGCACGGCGCCTCTGATATTGAGCCTACGAAAAAGGTCAGTTGTGTAATATTGACAGGAAAGCTCTACCCGAATAGCGAAGAATTTTGTGTTTAATTCTCTGTTTTGCTGTTCTTCAGGTGGACATGAACAACCATTTAATCGGTGCGGACATTCTTTCGCTGGCTGAATCAGATGTTCCTCCAGAGGACCTTGTTTTCCACAAATTTTACGCGAACAAGCTGACTTCTTCCAATAAACCGAAGAAAAAGAAGAAGAAGAAGCTGCCTGAGGATGAGGATGCTGAGGACATACTTGGCGAAGAAGAAGATGATGATCTAAGCGAGAATGAAGAGATTGAAACTATCTTGGAATCCTCAATCCCCTCGAGAGAAGATGGAGAGTACGACTATGATGATCTCGACAACATTGTTGATAATGACGACGATGATCTGATTGGTCAAGCCAGTGATGACGAGAACATCGACTTCCCAGAACTTGATGACGACGCTGATGCTGAGATCATCACTGAAGAAGATGGCGAAGAAATCGCCTTGGCCGAAGAGGAAGATGATAAAATGGAATTAGAAGATAAGCCTTCTAAAAGCAAGAAAAGGAAAGGGCAGAAATTGCAGAAGCATTCTTCAGCATCCCCTTTTGCCAGCATAGAAGATTATGAGCACATTATTAACAAAGACAAGAAGGCGCCTAGAATAACCAAGAAGAGAAAGAAGTCATCTGATTGAGCAAAAGTGTACTGAGTGAGTATATTTATACCTGAGTTGGAAATCTTTTCTTATTGTACCATGTTTTAATAAGTTTCTTGTCCTTCTACTTCTCTTATATTATAAGAGTTTCTTTGTTTCGAAACATTTAGAAATAGTTTGATGGAAAGAATCCTCTGATTGTAATGTGAGAAAGTGAATATTGTATACTATCTTCATTTTATTATGAGTGTACATAATTATATGCGATGCGTCGAATGATCTCCGATTGGGCTGCGCCGCCAGCCCTTCCACCGTGATCTGCAAATCAAAGCCCCCAGAGTAAACGAGGGAAAATCTTTCGGTGCTAAAGTCAGTTCTCATATGAATGGTGAAGAAAATATTGAATGTTTCATATTTAGAGAAAAGGACATGTATAACCCTACATAATTTACATAAGTGCAAATATAACCCTTTGATAATTTAAAGTGCAAGTATAACCCTAGATAGTTAGTGTATGAGCAAATATAAAGTTTTCCGACAATTTGAGTCCGGATTATAATAAAAAGACAAATTTACCCCTTCAAAAAATAAAAAAGGTGAACACTATCCTGCTACCTCTTCCCGCCGATCTAAGCCCTCTTCTCGACTGGGCATCTATACTCTATTTAGGCCCTCTTCCCGCTGTCTGCGCTAATCCTACCCTCCCGTCGATCGGTGCCGCTTCTGGCCATGTTGGTAATTAAGCGTTCTGGAGATTGGCGCCGCTTCGCTGCTAACCCTCCCGTGGGTTGGCGTTTTGGAGAACGAAGGGAATTAAAATTGTTGATATTGTTGATGCAAGGGAGAACAAAGGGAATTGAAATCGTTGATGCCAGGGAATTGAAATTGTTGATACAAGGGAATTTAAAACGTTGAAATCGTTGTGAGGGTGATGTATCTGGGGAGGTGGAAGGGGAGATGGTTGACGGTGGAGGGGGTGGAAGGTAGGGATGGTTGACGGTGGTGGAGGTGGAAGGTGGGGGTGGCAGGGCGACGCTGGACTGACGGCAACCTGGCAGTGGTGGTGGCAGAACAGTAGCAGGCAAAGGGCATTTTTATCTTTCAAGTTTTTGCTTTAGGATGTAAGGACATTTTGGTAATTTCCAGTTGGTCAATGACAGGAAATGATCGGTCAATGCCGAAATATAGTCTTTAGTGTTATATTTGCACTTATGTAAAGTAGTTAGGGTTATTTTTGCACTAAAAATTATCTCGGAGTTATATTTGCACTTACTAATGTTATATAGGGTTATATTTATAAACCATAAACCCTTGTACTTAAACTCTAACCATTATTGCATGTAACCGAAATTCTTATTAAATACCTATTAAATGATAATATTGACTAATTCATGACTAAACCCTATTGGGCTAAACCAACCCAAAGACATTATTTAATGAGTTGGGCTACGACCCAACTCTAACTTCATAAGAGTATCATCAATATGATACATTTTTCTTATTGGATCATATTATACTTCCTCTGGTCATCTAATATTGACATACTTATCATTTATGGATGATATTTTTTAATCGACAATTTCCCTTTATGACAGATGCTAAATTAATTTCATTCATTTAATTTACCTTTTCTTATCCCAATACAAATATCACCACTAATTCCACTTTAAAAAATAATTTATATCATCTTACAAGGGACCAATATAAAGGGACTAGGAAGTACATCTTATCTATGTATGATGATTACACCATAAAAAATAATTTTATGGTATATTGCTTAATTATATACTCTCTCCATCTCAATTTTATTTGCACAACAATTATTATCACGTTATTCAAAAAATATGTTTGACCGTTGATATGTTTATCTAAGTATAACAACGACAAATAAAAAAGTTAATATTTAAAAATTATTCGTTATGACGAATTCAACAATATCATGTACGATAATATTATTGTTCATGTATCTATTCAAATATACGATCAAATTTTGATCGAAAATAGTGTGA
This sequence comes from Rubia tinctorum, assembly GCA_032355605.1. Classification (NCBI taxonomy): domain Eukaryota; kingdom Viridiplantae; phylum Streptophyta; class Magnoliopsida; order Gentianales; family Rubiaceae; genus Rubia; species Rubia tinctorum. The sequence goes on along the minus strand of JAULKM010000010.1, from coordinate 15,479,602 downwards.
AGAAATTAAGAGTGCAAATAGAAATGAGACAGATGGAACAATTATATTTTGATTGACTAACAACATAAAAACATCAAATTTCTGTTCAAAGCGTTTTGAAGAAGTGCAACTATGATGTCCTTTAGCCATCACTTCTATCAATTAACATTGCTCTCATGACTCTTGACAAGGTAATGGGAGCAATAATGCTGAGATAGTTATAGAGATTTGTCATTCCTTTAATATAGAAATCCATACATACATACATATATATACTCCTTTTATTTCATTGGATGTGGTACACTTTCATTTTTTGATTGTTTTTGTGAATTTAACACACTTTCCTTTTATGGCAAGATTCCTTCAATTTCATTCATTCATCATACTTTTCCGTTTTTAAATTCATTTTCATCCACTCATTTCATCCACCTAAATCCAAAAATCTAAAGTTATGATGTCACATCCAACGAAACAAAGGTAGTACATACATATATACATATATACATTCATATATACATATATAATTTTTTTTATAAAAACAAAAATTTTGATTAAAACATCAAACATTGTAGTTGAAAAATCAAATATTTCTCTAAAATATTGCGTTTTGCACAAACTTTATAAGAAACTTGAGTTTTTTACGCCAACTTTATAATTATGTGAAATAAAAAATTGTGAATTTAAACCTAAAAATAAAATTGAAATTAATAAACTTTACTCTGAAAGCATTTGTGTTTCAACATAAACTAACCATTATGCAATACTTTTGGCCCTTTTTGGAAATCACCAAATTGGTTGGTTGATGGTTATTTCATTTAGTTGGTTTGGCCAGTTGATGTTACTCTTTTGACCATTAGCTGCTTAAAAAAGTGTGTGACAAATGTAATTGTTCGTTAGCGATTTTATGCAAAAATGACATTTAAAGACATGACGATCATTCATCATTAATAAACTTATTTTACATATTTTATTATTGTTATTTTCATTAATATTTTCATTAATATTAATATTAATATTAATCTTGTTTAATTATTTAACATATTCACTAATATTGAGAAAAATATATTAACTAATTCATTCCAATTTTTTTACTATTATTCATTATGAGCATTAATATAATAAAATAAATATAAACCATGTTAGTTGATTTAATTTCATTAGATAAAAGAAATTTTAATTATATTTAAAATGCAAAAGTTACAATATTATATGAATACCGAAGAAATATATGAAATTGAAACATATTTCAATTTTATAAATAACACAATCTTTTTAATAAAAAAAACTACCGAATTGTTAAAAATCTAAAATTAATGTCTAACTCGATTAGCTCTTTGAGCTTCAATCAAACTAAAATAAATATTATCACGGATAGCTGACATTTCTCTAGTTGTTAATTCTTGAGTGTCTTTAGTTGGATTAACTTCAACATCATCACATCCTTCACGGGGAACGAATGTAGGTTCTATATCAACGAGTCTGAATCCGGTTAAATATATTCAAAAATTATAATTTTATATCTAATTATTTATAATATAAATTATTAATGTATATTAGTATTAGTAAATCACATAAATCTAATGAAGGGAAATTTTAAAAGTTCTATATATACCCTCATCAAACTAATGCTCTCTTATCGACTGATTGAGTAAATGATAAATATTGAAATAAGAGAGGAAAAATAAAATTGAATTACATTAAAATTTAGAGTCTATCTTTTGAAAGATGGTCTTTACATAATTTATGAAAATACCAAAATTTAATGCTATTGTACTATTTTTTCAATAATTTATATTTATTGAGCTGACTAATATATACAAACCATAATTTATAATGACAAAGTGTTGAGAAAGATCGTCTTTCTATAAGACTATGGAAAGACGAGATTTAATTATAATAATAAAAGGTAAAATATTTTAGTTGCAATATTAAAATTTTACTATGCAACGTGTAGTATTTATAAAGTTTATAACTCGATTCATGGAACCCGAAAATTTTATCTTCATTTCTTCTAATTTCCTCTTTAAACCTTGGTCTTTCCATGCTTTATGGAAAGACCGTCTTTTAAAAAACAAACTCATTTTAATTAGAATGTCCTAGAATAGTATTATTTTTAGATAAATTATTGGGAAAGACCGTCTTTCCATAACCTTATGAAAATATGAGGTTTAATTACAATAATAAAAGGTAATATTAAATTTTTATTGTGCAACATGTAGTAATTATAAAATTTATTACCCGATTCATGCAACCCAAAAAATTTATCTTGATTTCTTCTAATTTACACTTTAAACCTTGGTCTTTCCATAACTCATGGAAATACCGTCTTTCAAGAGACGGACTCTTATTTTTATTTCACTTGGAAATAAAATTCGATTATTAAATGTACATTTCCACGTAAAAAAGAAAAGCAAAGTCTTGGGAAAAACCGTCTTTCCATATCCTTATGGAAAGACGTAGTTTAATTAGAATAATAAAAGTTAAAATGTCTTAGTTTCAATATTAAAATTGTATTATGCAACGTGTAGTAGTTATAAAGTTTATAACTCGATTTATGCAACTGAAAAAATTTATTTTCATTTCTTCTAATTTACACTTTAAACCTTGGTCTTTCTGTGACTTATGAAAAGACCGTTTTTCAAGAGAAAAAAAATCAAAAAAAAATTCGATCAATTTACGTTAATTCCAAGAGGTCGTCTTTTGAAAAAAATATTTCCATAAATTATGGAAATACTAATTTAAACTGTAAATTTGAAGAAATCAAAATAAAATGTTCGGGTTGTATTAATCGGGTCATAAACCTATCACTCCAAAATGTTGCATAATAAAATTTTAATATTTTAACTAAAACCTTTTACTTTTCTATAATTTCAATTCAAACCCATCTTTCCCAATGCATATGGAAAGACGGTATTTCCCAAAATTTTGCATAATTCCAAATATAGAATATAGCTTAAAAAAAATATCTAGCATAAACTAGACTATCTTTTTTTTTAACTCAAAAAACATCACTACATTTCAGTTTCCCGGCTACTCACCCAAGGCGGCGGCGTCGAACTCCGCAGCTGGCGGCGAGGTCTAGTGCAATTACTTTGTGCATTGCTTTTTCAGAATTTCTGAGACTTGTGAATTGTGATCATGTATCGTTTGGTGAATTGTTTTCAGCTTGAGAAATCACTCAGATAAAACTGACAGTGGAAACGATGGGGAGGGCTCGACGTAGGAAGGTAATAATTACATATAATTCAATTCAAGCTGTTCTCGTTTTGGAGCTTATATGTTGAGTTTTGGGAAATCTTTTTATTGGAATTGAATGTATTTTGGAATTAGGGTTTTTTAGATGGAAATGAGGGATTATTTATATCTGTGGTTGATTGTTGATAATTCTTTTATGAATGTATATAGAGTGCAAAGAGAGTTGTAGAGGAGAAAGAGGATCGTATTAGCCAGCTTCCTAGTGAGGTTCTGAGTCACATCTTATCCTTTTTGTCGATGAAAGAGGCTGCTGGAACTAGTGTTCTCTCGAAAGACTGGAGACGGCGTTGGTTGTTAGTTGATGAGTTTAATTTTGATGTTGAGGAAGTGTTTGGATATATTGGGTGGGATAGGCAATCCACAGAGATGGGCAAGTTTGCTGAATGGATCAGTAGTGTACTGCATTCTCATCGCGGAGCCACCTTGGAGATTGACGATGACAATACGGCCTTGGTGATTAAGAAGCTACAAATTGACATGCTGTTGACCAATGTGTTTCAAGAGGATTTAGAAGAATGGATAGCATATGCGCTTGCAAGGAGGGTGAAATGTTTGGTGTTGAGGTTAAACAACTACGACGATTGTTGCTGTTTCCCGGGTAGACTTATTGAGAGCAATTCCGATTGCCTCAAATCATTAAGTTTGGAAGGATTGAATGTGACTGGCGAAGATATCGAGTCTATCTTGCGCAGGTTCAGTTCTCTGGAGTACCTGAAAGTGTGTGGGTCAGATGCACTGATAAGGGTTCAAGTTTGCGGTTCATCTCTTGCACTCAAACATCTTAAGATACTCTACTGTGTAAATACCGAATATGCCATTGTGCGGAATACAAATCTTGTCTCACTTACGTTCACTTGTTTGAGCAAGGTGGTGCTTGAAAATAACCCAAAGCTTGTGGATGTGTGCGCTGTTCAATGGGGCTTGCAGCCGTCTCCGACTGAAAGTATACTTAAACCGCTTTTTGGCTGCTTTTCAAGAGTGGAGAGTCTTACCTTAGATATTACTTATTACAATGAAGCGGAGGTCAGTTTATCTCTCTGAATTCAGTCTGTTACTATTATTGTAGAAATACTGTAAGATTTTTTTTAACCTCTGACTTGAGCTGTCATGCGAAATGTTGGTTTTTCTTTTAGGTTATTGATGAGGTTCCACAGCTAATTGAGCTGAAACAACTTACCTTAATTGTTAATCCGGACCAGAATAAGGCCCTTGTTCGTTTAACTACTCTTCTAAGCTCATCACCCAAGTTGGAGAAGCTTGTACTGGAGTTTGCAGGATGGGTGGGTAGAATTTATTATATCATGTCGCACTTTTTTCTACTTGTTATGGTTTAAGTTGTATATCTTGACCGTGTTTTTCTCCCTGGTTTTCAGTCTAAGTTTGTCAGGCAGGTGAGGGACTATGAGGGAGAAATAAAATCTGGCAGAGGTCCAAAGCTTCCTCTCCGACATCTTAAAGCTGTTGAGGTGCGTAGTTATATAGGGGATGTGGCTGAGGATGGAATTCTCATGTACTTTTTTGCACACGCTCTGGCGCCTATAGAAAGAGTAACCTTCGATCCTGATAATCTGCGCCGTAATCTGCCAACCCGACCCCGCCGCATTCGGACACAAGTGACTGTTGAGATGCGTGCTGGGAAGCTTAGGAGGGTGATCCCCTCATCTATTGAGTTCACAGTTATTGAGCTACCTTAGGCCCTTTGGTTGTCGTGAAGCATTGTCAAATTTTCTTGGTACTTTTATAGCAGGTGTAGTAGGTTATAAACTTTCTCAGAATTCGGTTTCATCTCCCAAAACGGCTATGGTGCTGATGACTCTCTCTCGTCTTTCCTCTTAATTACAGTAATGTGATCTTAGTGACATTTTCATCAGTCTTATATGACACCTGATAGTTCGCGCACTTGCATTGCTTGTATTGTGTTTTTTGATCTTTTGCGTTGGATGTTTTGTACCCTGAGGCTTTGTTCAGGGATGTCCCAATGATTTGTGCACCAAGCTGGATTATGACAGGCAGTTCATTCTCATCTGGTTTCACTGATATCTGAAATTCTGGAAGATGTGGCAATATTTGAAGGTCCCTATTACATAAACAAACAAAACCAGTAGTTTCCATGCTACAGGTTAATATGTTTAAGGTAGCATGTAGCAATTAAGCGAACAAGGCCTCCTATAGCACGGCATTGATTTAAGGATTTAGAACAGCCTAAAATTGTCGAGAATCTGAATTGTCGGCTCTTTGTTTAGTACTGTCTGAATCGAGTTTTTGTCAACTTTGAAGTGAGATTCACTCATTCAATCATCTCCGGCCACTCGTGATTTTGTCCTTGTCTTAGATTTTCCCTGACCACTTCATTCAATGCTAGTATGTTTGCATAATGCATTCTTTATACGGATTTATGCTATATCTGCCTCTTTCTTGTTGATTATGCAGTGAATTGCTATGATTTTGTCAGCACATACCATTAGGGTTCCACTTCCTTTATTCAGCTTAATTATTATAGTTTGCATGCATGTTTTGTGATAATTCTGCCCAATTATAGTAAATTCAACTGTTCTATAATGCTGCTAAAAGAAAATGTTTGCGTGCGTGGATTTATTCAACGATACGCAAAGGAGAGATCGGGTTGGTCAGACAACAGACATAGATGTCTTGAATCTAGCATCAGTTTTTCTGTTCTTCTTTCTATGAACACTTGATAGTATGAAACAGTTCACAGTTCACAAAATTCGTGTTTATCGATCTTTGGTGTATTCAAGAACATGATATATACAGTGAATCTTCATAGTTAATCTTCAAGGTGTTCTCTGAGGCTTTGCTCAGGAATTTCCCATTGTTTTGCATCCCAAGCAGGATTAATGGCAGGCAATTCAAACTCTTCTGGTTTCAGTGATAGCTGAAATTCTGGAAGTTCTGGCAGCATTTGAAGGCTCCTGTAAACATAAACAGAACAAAAACCAGTTATTTACAATGCTATATGTTTGATATATTTAAGGTTTTCTTACTTTTCTTGATCCATGAGGTATCCATGGATCTGAAACTTCTTGGATGCAGTTTCAGGGATTTTCTTGTCCAGGTGCTTCATTGCTCCAAAGATTGGTGGCGTCCTGTCAAAAGAATCCGGTCACTAAACAGTGCGAATATATCTCACTCGGAAGTAGGGTAGGAAAGAACAGTTTCAAACCTCGAAACAGGATCTGCAAGGCCGAAGCTTAAGCATGCCTTCTTGCTCTCTGC